>CM042143.1:64918191-64968711 GCA_023376005.1 Doryteuthis pealeii | reverse complement strand
AGAGAGATGGTATAGTTTGAAACTGGTAGGGGTAATTTTTTTCCATATCTTATTTTATTACCCAGGTAATGAATAAGGTATTGAAAAAAACGGAGGGGGAATATAATTTGCTAATCTGAAAGAAAAATAAAGATAATTTATTTACGATTTGATGGCATATGAGAACACACCTCAATTTGGGGCAGGCATCTAATATTTAAAAGAAATATATATATATATATATTATATATTATATATATAGTGAATTTTAAAAAAATTGGAGGAGGAAAATATAGTGCTCCATTCAATTGTAAGATAGCTGTATTTATTCATATTCTAGACATTACAGCAAATTATTGCCGTCGGTTTCAAGGCATCATATGCCCTCTTCAGATAATCGCTTGGAAGTGAACATCTAAATAATATCTGGTTATACCACTTATAATATCCGTTATAAATACTTGCTTTATTTATTTAGTAAATAAAGCAAGAACGAGTTTATAATGGATAATGTATTTAGATGTCACTTCCAAGGTGATTATCTGAAGAGGGACATATGATGCTTGAAACCCAACGGTAATAATTTGCCTGTAATGTATAGAATATAATATGATATATATATATATATATATATATATATATATATATATATATACATATTATCCAATTGCTCTTTAACGTTTCTGTTTGAATAAATCTGCAATTGTAACATAGGTTGGGTCAGTCACTAAAACATTACTAGTATACAAATTAAAATTTAATATAAACAAATTAGTAATTATTTTTCTTAAATAGGTATCAATTTTAATAGGATAAAATCAAAAAGACAATAAAAAATAAATTAGTAATATTCAACCCTAAAATATAATTAAATTAAATTTAACTTTTTTTACTAGCTATTATTTATAATTAGAATTAAATTATAAGAATAAAACAGAAATGAGAACAGAGGAATAAGTACCAAATAGAATAAACTGCACGTGAAAATTAAGAGAAAAATATCCAAATAACGTGTTTCAGCTGTTTTATCTAAAAAGAAATGTATCTGAGTTTAACAAAGAAATTACATTGACTTAGTTAAGCGTAGGTTAGGGTTCTGCTGAAATCATTTGGATGGAAACATGGTAGACCTTGAACCTTTTCTTCTCTCTCTCTCTCATTCTCTCTCTTATATATATATATATATATATATATATATATATATATATATATTATCTATGATAAATTACTTTGAATATAATAATAATTAAAATAAAGATTAAATTGATTTTACATCGCAACAAAATATTATGTACATCAGATGGCGCACAAAAACAAATACGCTTTTCATTCGCACATACAAACACACGTTCAAAATCTGCACTAGGATACTAGTCTTAACGCCAGCAACCAACAGCATTTTCAATGTTACGTGCTATTAAACGGGATACACACATACAAACAAAAATAAATGCATTTCACGTTCTACACGAGAATACAGTTATTTAAAAAATAACATATTTTCAAAAAAAAAAAAAAAATTCATGTTGTGGAGAAAATATAGTGGGACTGCTTAGTTTCATTCTTTTGATAAAGAGGTATTACTCGAAAATTCAGGAAGAATGAAAATACAGGTCACAACAACACGATTGTTACATTTATTACTTTTTATTATTCCTACTGCATTGTGATAGCTTCTAATATCAACCTCCTAACCATATATATATATATATATATTATATATATATAGGTTTAAAACTATAAATTCAGGTGATAGGGATTTAAGCCAAGATATTTGTGGCTCTCCCACTATCAGGTCATTTCCTATAATATTGGATGTTATTAAATCTGAATACTTTACATTTAAAACCTTAAGGGTTGGTGTTGTTATATTTATGGTATGTTAACGCCTTGTGGAGTTATTTTAATGCCGAAGATATTTTTGTTTAATTCATTCTGGATGGAATTCAATCTTTTTTTAAACTCAACTTTTTCTATTTATCCATAAGTGGGACCCTAACATACTACCATTTCAAGACAGAATAGACCTAGGAGTAATGGAATGAAGAGTACCCACATTCCCTCAATAATTGGAACTTCATACCTAAATGGGGTTTAACATCATAAGCCGGGACCAGGCCGTCATCATGCCTTTTAGCACGAAGTATGATAAAAAAAGTTGGGGGTTACCCATAAGGGCAAATAGGGTTGGGAAAAACATTATAGGTGCTAGGGCTGATGTAACAAGCCAACTGAATCGTGAGGGGTCTCTCGACTGCTATCAAAGTACGTGGCCAAAGTGGGGTAAATTGCATGTCATCGGCTGCTCAGCACCAAAGTTCATCCTTAAGCATCAGGGGTCGCCACTACGGTAAACAGGGGGCTCCATTGGTGCGGGGGATTTGATTAGTCTAAACTTTGTTCATAATGAGTTTGCCTGGACAATCTTGAGGTAAAAGCAGTCCAAGGAGTTGCAACACTAAGAAGAAAAAAAAAAGAAGAAAATACGTTTACTGCAGTCAGTCATGTATGTCATGCAAGCACCCAACACTATTGAATTCCTTGGAAAAAGGTGCAACTCTAAACAATGCTTCCAATTGCCAACTCTTTTGGCAAAATTTTTTTCTATTTATTTGATTACCGTTGTGTGTATATGTATACATACGACACAAGGTCAATTTTTTAAAATTGAGTTAACAGGTTTAAATTCAGAGATTTCTTCTCCTAGACTAGTTGCCTAACAAGGGTATAGAGCCCAGTCTGTGCTGCTCTTTACCCATAGCTGAAAGGAGAATTGGATCCATACCCTTCCAAGTGTATTAGCGCTATATGAAATGCAAACATTTTCATCTAGCATTTGAACTTTCGAATGATGAGTCCATTTCCTATGACTCTAACATTACAACCCATGTCTCGATATATATATATATATATATATTATCACATTCACTACAATGAAGAAGTGATATTCTAAAGTGGGCCACAACAATCAACTTTCTAAGATCTAGTATGACAGCAGACAAGCAAGCAAAAAGTGTATCTAGAAGAATAAAATATATCGATCTGAGATTGTTATAAATTGTTCAATATTTTGGGATATATTCGACAACTAATTAACAGTCAGTGATATTCTAGAATTTTCTCTCAGACGTTCTTGTCAGTTTATTCTCTCAAGTTTCTGTCAAAAAAAAAAAAAAAGATAAAGAAACAAATGAAAACATTTTTTTTTTCAAAACGAGGCTACAAACATGTGAATTTTTTTTTTCATTTTTTTTCTTTCCTCTCTGAATATTTTTATCAACTACTGAAAAATGGTAAAATAGAAAGTGGCAAGAGAAATAGAATAAAGAATACAATTTTATTGAGCCAGAGAGATCAATAAATTGATTAGAATCTGGAGCACTTGTGTTTATCTAATATATTCAAGTCAATTTGAAAATAGCAAAATATTAGACGGCACAACGTGAATATTTGACTGACAGGTTGGTATAATTTTATTTGATTTTCCTTTTTTTTTTTTGAAATTCATAAAAAGGCTTCAAATTTATTTTGGCATATTTTTTAAAAGAATACAAGAAAACTAAAAAAACGACAGCTGGCAAAACTCTGATATCATTTAAGTGATTCTAGACGGATATTTGATTGGCAGAAAATGTAAATTAAGTGTTATTGTTTTTTTTGTTTGTTTGTTTTTTTTGGGTTTTTTTGTGTCTACTTCAGATTTTTTTTTTTCTCGTTACTTTCTATCATTTTTTATTCACTTTATTCACAGGTAGTGAAATATTCATTTTCATTTTTATGAAAGAATAACAAAAAATATGGATACTTCAAGTTTCCAAGGGGGGAGAAAAATTAATTTTTTCAAAAATTAATATTTCCATTTATTATTTTAACGTCTAATGTAAAATTATCTGCTAACAAATCAATCTTTATTGTTATTCGATCATTCAATTTCCAATTTGTAACCAAGAATTTGTAATAACACTACATCAGATCATTTCAATATCAATTATACATACATACATACATATATATTATATATATATATATATATATATATTTACCAGCCCCTCGCACGAGCAGGATGCGACACAAGGTCAATTTCATAAGGGGAGTTTAACAGGTTTGAATTCAGAGTTTTCCTTCTCTTAGACTAGTTGCCTAACCAAGGTTTTAGAGCCTGCTATTAGCCATAGCTGGAGGGAGAATTGGTTCATACCTTTCCCATTAGCACCATGTGAAATTCAAAAAGCTTTGTCCAGGAATTGAACTCGGGTCAACAAGTTTATTTCCTATGACTCTACCAATTACACCACGTGCCTCCAATAATATTAATATTAATTATAAGGCAATTTTTATTATTATACATAAGATATAACAAAAACGTTTTGTACCCTGAACAATGGCACCTTAATATTTTCAATATACTCCTAGCATTCATTGCATTTTTTCTTTTGGATCCCCATCAGTATTTTTTTTTTATTAGGAATTCACAAACTCAATTTCATATATATATATATATATATATATATATATATATATATATGGAATTGATTCTTAAAATTTCATACCTTTTTAAAATTACAGTCCATCTAAATTATTGATAGGATAAAATAACACTTTACCTCTGATAGTTTAAATATGTTAATTTATTCTATTTCATCAATTTAGATCTGAATAAATAACCTATGAATTTTTTAAATTACCAATTAAAAATAGTCTCTTTCATTTTCCAACTGAAAAAAGTTGTTTGAAATGTACCAGTTGACCATTTTTATCTTAAATTCAAATATAATTTAAGTTACTTATAAACCGGAAATGAAACAGACAACATTAGCTACAATAAACAATTTGAATCATTTCTCAACAGAACTTCACAAAGGTAAAACATCTATTTAATTCTATTCAGTTCTAATTTTTTAGTTTTAAATTTCTTATTATCTTCTCCAAATAACTTGATATATATTAATCATATTAATTTAATGCTTTAAAAGAGTCCAGTTAAAATGAAAAAGATTTTCCATTAAAGATTTCTCTTAAAAAATGTTTTTCCCCTTGAGAGAGTTTATTGGAAAAGATTTTTTTAATTTCATTTATATATATATATATATATATATATATATGGAATTAGGTTTGTAAATTCCTAACAAATAAGGCTGATGGGGAGGCATGTAGTGCAATGGTTGCCATAAGAAATGGACACAAGTTCTAATAATTTATTTAAGAACAAATAAAACAATGACTAATATATAAAGGCTTTCCTGTGCTTAGAGTTAAGCTTGAGAGACTTACTGGTGTGAAGGACAATATATCTGGTATCTTAGTGGTTTCTTGGAGATACTTTCAGGTCGACATGCACACGGGAGCTGGTTCAGAATCTATCTATGTTATTTTGCGCCAAAACATCAATCACAGAAAGCCTCTCCCACACTTAAACCCACACATAGGAATAAACATTTTACTGACCCAACACTACATTAGTTATAAAACTAGTTTCACTAATTTGCTAATTCACACACTCTTATTTTACCTAATTTATACTTTAAAATGTTATATAAGTATAGATAGGAAAAGACAACCTACATAGTTTAATAGAGCTGTAAACTCTATTGTCATCCTTGTCAGAGTTTAAGAGTTTTACACATAAATACCTTAAAATGCAAATCTGGAGATCTTTGCCCGAATATATTCTGGCATGAAAAATAATTCTCAAATTCAACGATATAGCAAATGGTACCTTAAAACTAGTTGAGCACCCCTAGTGGAGTGTTTGAGTTTCGTTTAATGCATATCAACCTCTGTGGGTCATTTAATGCCAGAAAAAGTTTTTAGAATGTTTTTACATATGGATTTCAGTCTTAGAGTAGTGGTTTTATGGTGGTATTTGGTTATGTTTTGTTAGATCTTGTTGAAAAGGTTGCTTTTTCTTTTAGAAAATTTAAAATGTCTTCTGAGTTTGTATTTTTAAAGAGGTCTTTTAGGTTTTTCTTCTGATAGTATTTGTTGCTGGTTTGTCTGAGACTGTTGCAATTTAGGAGGCTGTGATTGATAGTGAGCTGTACTTTGCATATTGATCATACTGGGACGTCCTCCCTTTTTAAAAGGTGAGAATGGGTGATGTGGGTGTGGCCAATATGCAGTCTGGAAAGTATGACTTCTTCTTTTCTGTTTTTTCTGTGGCCTGCCGGCCACTCACCAATAGCTTCTTGTATCCCATGGAGTTTATTATGAATTTGATTATCCCCTGATTTTTGCTATTTGTCTTATATGAATTTGTTTATGGCTGGTTTTAGATCTGTATTGGGATTTTTGTGTTAGTCATGTCTGCCAGTAGTCCTTTTTTGCAGCTTTGTCTGCTCTTTCATTTCCTTGTATACCGATGTGACTTGGTATCCAGGTAAGTATTATCTTGGATAATCATAACTACTGGATACCAAGTTTGATTCTTGTTGCATGTCCCATGCTCATGACTTCGTGTCACATCTTACCCATGGCAAATGAGTTGGGTAAATACCTACCTTAAGACTAGTTTGGGGTAGATAAAAGCAATGTTGAATGCAAAGGAACCGTGGAGTTAAAGACATAGGCTAACCAATATAATGTGTATTAAAAGGTTGCATGCCAGTAAAAATGTCTTTTTCACATAAAACAAATTGAACGAAGTGATCTCAAATCTTGTCAACCAGCATTGACAGTGGAAAAGGGAATTTTTAAAAATCTTTTGATTGGATAAACTCAAGAAAGAATTATTCTCGTCAAAGAGGAAACAATGTTCAAGCAAAATATAGAGTTTTTGGTAAAGAGTTAGGATTGAATCAGATACAAGTAGATTTTTACCCACAATCCCCTTCTTACAGCATTAATGGTTATTGATCCAAGGATTTGGTTCCAATCTGACCCAAAGAATGTTCACTATAGAAAGCAAATATGCAGGGAGGGGGGAAATAAAACCACATTAATGCTAGTTGTGTGGTTCTTCATACATCCCTCAAATACATCAGTGTGTTTGATGAATAATGGAATATCAATCAATATTTACTGCCATATATATATATATATATATATATATATATATATATATATATATATATGGGTATGTGTATGTGTGTGTGTGTGTACATTTTTGGCAAATAGTAGATGGTAAAATACAGGTTCATTTTTTTTTTGTATTCAAAATACGTAAATAAATAAAACAAATGTACTTTAATAATGTAGTAATATTTAATCTACATTGCTTAAAATACACTATGGTCTTGCATCTACAACACACACAAATATATATACAGAGATGCTGATAGTTATGCATCCTGTGTCCCTGACGCACAAAAATCTAAAAGGATGCAGTGAAATCGTATCCATGCATTCCAGTGTTTTTCTTTTTTCTTCCCTCACCATTTCAAACTAACTGTAAATACATTTCATTAGTTTCTTAGAAATGAATCACACAGGATAGGTTACAAGGTTGGAGTTAGACAGCTTTAGTTGGGACCCATCAATTTTACCGGCAACTCATTCAAACCAAATATGTGCATCCCAGGATACACTAAATCAAAAAGCTATCAGCATCACTATATATATATATATATATATATATATATATATAGCAAGATACATTGGCCTCTATGTGAACTTAGTTTTATCAGAGTTCATGTTTTAAACAAGATGAAAAACATCTCTACACTGAATGATAAGTCTCTGAAATTAGTAGACCAGTTCACATACCTAGGTAGTAATATCTCATCAACAGAAGTGATGTCAATGAGTGGTGGTACATAAAATGACTAACATTTAAAGACCAACCATCAGTCCTGATACTATAGCTTGTCTGTAACAAATCCAGAGAGGAGAGTAAATAACAGATTTCTTAAAGACCGTATTTACTTGTGTATCTAGCTACTTTCCAAGACAAATTTTAGCCTAATAATAGTGGAGTGTATCATAGCAAATGCAAGATAGAAACTGTGTGTGCAAATGGTTAGTAAAGGCGAAGTTAACTGATATGCATACAATTTCCAGCTGAAAAAGTCAACAAATAGTCTGGGATAGTATCAGATGATACTAATGTATATATGGTAATTGTTTTGAAAACAAATCTAAAATTTCATTTTAGTTTTTGTATTTTTTGTTCATACAAATATTTCCCCAATTTGTTTTTTGTGTTTTCTTTTTTTTGAATGATCATCTTCTTTTTGAGTCAAAAAGTAATACCATTTTGTTTAGGACAGGTATAATTACCAACACAGGAACATGTATCATACCTCAAAATGAAGCTGGTCCTCTGTGGATCGCATTCATACTTCTCCATATAGTCACTGTTTCTCTCAGTAGCAATGTTCTTCCTTCAAATGAGAGCATGTATCCCTGCCCCGTAAAATTTTGTTGACTGTTCTTTTAAGCCACTTCTTCACTACAGATTTCACTTCCTCATCACTGGAATAATGTTTGCCTCTCAAACCCTCTTTTATGGGGCCGAAGAGGTGATAGTCTGAAGGTGCTAAATCAGGTGAGAATTTGGAGAATGTGGTAATGATATCCAACCGAATGATGGGATTTTCTCTCCCTTTGATATAGGCTTTAGTTAAAAAAACTTCACATGAAATAGAGAAAATGGCATTACTTTTTGACTCGCCCTCGTATTTTAATTAAAAGAATTAAAAAAATTAAATTGTTAAAAATTAAAGGCAATGAAAAAAAAATGACTTGAGCAGAATTAATTTTATATTCTTAATTTCATTTTTTTGTTGGGGATACTATATAAAATAAAATGAAGACAAAGTACAATTATTATATATTTTTTTAGAATCTTATTTACCTAATTATAGAAATAAAAAGAAAAATGAAAAAAAGAAAAGAAAAGGAAGTTTTAGTTTTTGGATTTCTGAAGTTTGAATGATTTATGAAGTTTAACCCTTTGAAGTCAAGTCACTAGCATTTGTGACATCAACTTGAGGTCCATAAATCCAAGAGGCTGGAAATTTGGCCAGAGGTTCCCTACTTCTACAATAAAATGTTGTATATGATTTTTTTTTAATAAATCTAAAATGGTAATTTATGAGGAAGTGCGTCCCGGTCTCCTGCCTCAAGAGTTGCTGCCCAGTGACTATTAAAATAACGACCCAGCTCAGTCTATTCAAAACTATCCATCTTCATATCTATCTATCTATCTATCCATCTCAATTTGTTCATATTTATCTATATTACTTTAAATACTAAGATTTTTTTTATTCATGTTTGTTTAATGTCTTGTTTTTAGTTTAAATAAACAAGAATTACGACAAAAAAAAGAAGCGACCCCAAATACATTTACTTGTCGAAAATATCTATCTATCTCCATTTGTTCGTATCTGTCTATATTATTTTATTTGTTTATCTATCTATCTATCTATCTCAGTCTATTCAAAACTATATATCCATCTTCATATCTAAACAAGAATTATGACAAATTACGATAAATAAACAAGAATTACGACGAGCTGGGGTTGTTATTTTGATAGTCACCGGGCAGCAATTTTTGAGGCAGGAGACCGGGACGCACTTCCTCATAAATTACCTCTAAAATTATTTCTACAAATTTTTAAGATGAGGCTTGATAATTAATATTATTTGGACTATTGTTCTCATCTTTATTGTTATTTGTACAATGTTTCGCATGATATGCCCTCTGGCCTTCTTCAGGTATTATTTGTCAGAATCTGGAGCCTTTTCAAACTCGGGAATTTCCATCATAATCAGGAGCTCCCAAATCCGACAAAAAGGTTCCTGAGGTTGAGAAGGTTCCTGAGTCAAACAAGGCCCGTCAGCCAAAAGGTTGTACAAATAACAATAAAGATGAGGACAATAATCCAAATAATACTAAATGTAAAATTGTCTATAGAATTTTGTAAACTGTTATATAACAGTCTGTAATGCAATTAGGTTTAGATGAACGCATAAGCAAAACTATTATGGACTCCTACACATGAACACACTAGTGTTTTCTGACTAGCAAAACTCATCAGCTTTGAGCAAACACTGGATGCCATCTAGTGGATTTACCATATTGATAGGTATGAATGGGAGGAGACACTCCAGGGAATCCATGCTGTTGTCCTGCCTTGATTATGATTTGGTATTTGAGCTAGAATTTTTTTTGTTGTATCCCAGCATGTGTAATTTCATTGAAATAATTAAAACAATTTGGGCCATTTAATCAGTTCCTACTTATATATATATTATTTATATTATTATTTATATTTTTGAAGGCAATTACAATGCATATATCATATAAAATTTGATAATTATTGAAAATAATCATGACAAGCAAACTTGGCAATAACGTACGTGACATGGAACACCACACAGCTGTTTCAACTTTATAAAGTTGAAACAGCTTAACACCGTACAGCTGTTTCAACTTTATAAAGTTGAAACAGCTGTACGGTATTCCACGTCGCATGCATTATTTGACGAGTTTGCTTGTCATGATTATTTTCAATAATTATTGAATTTTATACGATATATGCATTGTAATTGCCTTCAAAAAATATAGATAATAATATACTTTACTTAATGTTTCTAAAGCAAATTATCAAAATTCCATTATATATATATATATATATATATATATATATACCATTATTTTTGGATTATCACTTACTCGAAATGATCAATCAGTCAGTTACACCTATATGATTGAGGGTTTGCCATATGTGCTAGTAGGTGGTGACTGAGGGTCTTAGTGTCCTGGGTATAATGCTAAACTGCATCTAGTTAGTTTAAGTGACCAGGAATCACCTGTGCCCTGCATGAAAGCCTCAAACGGCACAAGGTGTAATTTACATAACGGCTAAGTGAACTGTAATAAAAGCAGGCAGTTGTTCACACTGAGGAAGAACAAACCAAGAAGTGGAAGGAGTGTTTGTTTATCCAAGGATTTGAGCCAGAGAATTTGAGAAAGAAACAGTGTTGATTGACAGTCTGTACCCCATTAAAAGATTGTCCCAAACTTTTTGGGCATTGGCTTTTCTTCAGCTAGTGGTGAGGTTTCAATTCTGGAGGTCTGGGAAGTGTGGGATACCTTTTTATTGCCATTACTGTCTGGTTGATTTTTCTATCTGTTAAATACATAAAAAATGACTTTAAAAAAATGATGACTTTAAGAAAAAAAAGTTTTTAAAAAATTTGAATACCCTACAAGAATGAGTAAAAAAATACATGAACAACAAAATAACCCAAGGGTTGACATGCTGTAAAATTCAACCAACCAACCTTGACATGAAAGACAAGTTTAAAAATCTTAACTCTGGATTAATTTTTATTGAAAATAATGACACAGGGCAAAAAAAGAGATTAGAATAATATCATCTGTTTCTCACTTATACTGATCCAAGCTCTAACCAGTCAGGCTTAGACTGTATCCCTTGCAAAGGGGTAAGAAGCCCACCCCCAAAATAGGGTATCTTGGTTGTTGGTTGGCACATCAACCCTTTTCAGGTCATTTAATGCCAAATCGAGTCATTTTGATAAACAGAGACCTCTGGTTTCCTACAGTGCCTGCTGTTGCTTAAGTGGTCACCCAATTAAGTATTAAACAGGTTCCTTACTGCTTTTTGGTTATTGCTTTGTCACTGGAAGTTGGTTTCCTACAACCCACCTCGCTACAATATGATCTGGTTATAGAAGGATTGGTTTCTTTGTTTAACAGCAATAATATTGGTTATTTAATGCCAAAGGGCTGGGTTAGCTCAGTCGGTAGAGTGTTCGGCTAGAAACCACAAGGTTCCTAGTTCGATACCTGCCCTTGCCAACTCAGTGTATGAGTAGCACAGGAATCTGTGCGGTAAAGTAAGGAGCTGATGGTAGGTGTGGCACTCCATCTCAGACGCTAAAAATAATCTCCTTGGTCTAGCACTAGTGAAAAGGGGATAGACTCCTTCGCTACATGGCTGATACCGACATTAGGCCACCCCGACGACTTTAAGAAGAATGCCAAACCCATCTTTGTAGAATAACAATAGTGATACTATTGAACCCATCGCTGAGAGGGTTCATACCTTTCCAAAGGGGATTAGTCCAACAGTGAACATAATAGATTGATTGAAGTTTGAATTCACTTTCTATGATGCTTGCAGTCCATCACATTAGCCACTATGCCATGGGGTCTTCCCCCAGGCATAGAAGGGTACAGACTATTGAATCATCCTGAATAATGTGATATTTCCCATGCTTTGTGATTTATTTTGTAACATTTTTAAAAATTTTATTTTGTTATTATTGATAGACAATTCATTTTTGAAACCATGACAACCAGTTTTATTGTATTAGTTTTGCTGGGAATGACCGAAGCCAAAGATTTATGAGAAAAAATGTTTACTGCATAATCTGAGCATAATCCTCTTGGAATGTATTTCTGGTATAGGAGGGTTTGCTCACAATTTGAATTTAAATAGATATTTTGAGAAAATTACTTAAAACCCCAATTTCAATTTTTGATCACAGCAAGACAGAAAGGAAGGAAGGACATTTAACTGAATTGATACGGTTAGGATGACTGTCAGAAACAAAAGATAATAGGATATTTTTTTCCCTTTTTAGCAACAATACACTTATTAGATTTCTGGTTTGGTTTGGTTTATGGCATCTCAACTTCAGTGGGTCATTTAATGCTGACAAAGTTGAAATAAATTCATTCTTAATGGATACACAATTTTTTTTAAACTCATTTTTTTAAACACATTTTTTGATTTATTTAACCCATAGCTGGCACCCTAATAGGTACTACCACTCCAGGGGTTATTTTCACAAAATAGAATTTTTAATCATCCAAATTCTCAATATAATGAAAATATCTATGAAATGCTATTTAGAATCATTCACTCCTTCCTAAATAGATGTATCAATATCATCAGGGACTGCTATTACAACTTGGAACTCAAAATACAATGAAATAATTTTGTTTAGCTTTCCCCTGGAAGTTTGTTTGGTTTGTTTTTTGTTTTACGGCATATCAACCTCGGCGGGTCATTTAATGCTGACAAAGTTTTGAAATAAATTCATTCTTAATGGATATTCAATTTTTTTATAAACACATTTTTTGATTTAAGCCATAGATGGAACCCTAACAGGTACTACCACTCCGGTTCAGAGTGGACCAGGGAGCAATGGTGATGAAGGGTTGCTCCACATTCCCCAGATCTCCAGAACTGGAACCTTACCATCAGAAAGAGTTTAATGTCATTCCCAGGACATGAAAACCCTTAGACACTGCCTTTTAGCACCCATATGATAAGAAGGGTTGGGGCTTGCAAGTAGATTTCTGGGGTAAAATAAAGGAAATCTATGTAAAGTTTCAGACAAATTTATTCTGCAGGTCCATTGTTTATACTGCATTTAAGATTTAGCTGTTCATAAAAGAAAGAATTATACTGTCTTCTTTCTTATTGGGTTGGTTAGACTTTATGCCATGTTAACCCTTTCTCTCTGAAGGAGAAATAGAAAACTTGGGTATGGCTGACCATATATGGGATAAAAAACAGTGTAGGAAGCACGTGGTGTAATGGTAAAGTCATGGGAAATGGACTTGTCGCCCTGAGTTCAAATCCTGGACGTGGTAATTGCATTTCACTTAGTGCTAATACCCTTGGGAAAGGTATGAATCCTACTCTCCATCCAGCTATGGGTAAATAGTAGGGCAGACTGGGCTCTTTAACCTTGGTTAGGTAACCGGTCTAGCAGAAGGAAAACTCTGAATTAACACCTGTTGAACTCCGCTTAAGAAATTGACCTTGTGTGTATCCTGCTCGTGCGGAGGGGTTGGTAAATATATATATATATGGGATAAAAAAGGAAAACATCTGCCCTTATGAGATGAAGTTAAGATAATAGATAGGGAAGAACATTGGAAGAGAAGATGCCCCAAAGAAACAGCTCATATAATAGGCTATTGCAACCTCTTAAGCAGACCAAGTATAGAGATGAATACAATATGGGAAAGCATAATTAAAAATGTTAGATTTTTAAAAAATTGCAATATGAGTCAAGGTAAAAATCATACATTAGTATAAAGGTAAATATTCTAGGTAAAATAGGACATTAGATTTCTAGGTTCCAAAAATTCACTGAATTATCCAATTGGACACATAGCACAAGGAATATAAGTATTGAGTTAATACAGTTTTAATTGACAGTTATCTCTAGGCTGCAGGTTCAATCCTGGTCAAGTGTGGCAGTAACATAGAATAATTAACACAACTTAACACTTGTACCTGTGTCATGGATTGAATAAAGGGTTTGGTTCCATGAAAGCTCCTGAATCTGACAAGAAGGTTACTGAGTCCAACAAGAAATACCTGAATAAGGCCGGAAGGGCACATCAGCTGAAATGCTGTGTAGATAACAATAAAGATGAGGACAATAGTCCAAATAATCCAAACAATCCAAAATGTCAACCCTTGTTGGGTTATTTTATGTAAGACATTTTTTTTATTCATTCTTGTTGGGTACTCAATTTTTTTAAACACATTTTTTGATTTATTTAACCCATAGATGGCACCCTAATAACCATTCCAGGGGTTATTTAAAAAAAAAAAAGAATTTTTAATCATCCAAATTCTCAATATAATGAAAATATCTATGAAATGCTATTCAGAATCATTCACTCCTTCCTAAATAGATGAATCAATATCATCAGGGACTGCTATTACAACTTGAAACTTAAAATAGAATAAAATAATTTTTTTTAGCTTTCCCCTGGAAGATTGTTTGGTTTGGTTTTTGTTTTATGGCATATCAACTTCAGTGGATCATTTAATGCTGACAAAGTTTTGAAATAAATTCATTCTTAATGGATATTCAATTTTTTTATAAACACATTTTTCTATTTAACCCATAGATGGAACCCTAACAGGTACTACCACTCCAGGTCAGAGTGGACCTGGGAGCAATGGTGATGAAGGGGTGCTCTCTGTTAGGTTATGACATGATCAGCCAATTGATCAGCAGGGGCCTCGACAACTGCCTGTCTAGTCCAAGTAATGTCCAAAGTGGAGTATTGTAGGTCATGTACTGATCAGTCACCAGAATTTCATTTTAAACCATCTTGGGTCACTACTCATGGCCAACAGGTGGTCCCATTGGTATCAAGAGGGCTTATCTCTCTGCAGAGGTGCAGTCGTGTATTCTACAGCCCAGTATATAAGAGAACAGGTTGTTAACCTATTTGCTGCCTAGTACAGGGTTAAGAGATCAGATTACTCAATCTGTGCTACTCATATGCTGAGTTGGTGGGGACCGTTATCAAACCTGGAACCTTGAAATTCCTAGGTGGATGCTTTATAAATTGTGATGAACCCAAGGTATAAGCATCTGCCTTAGAAATAGGGAAAAGTTGATTTTTTTTTTCTTTTCAGTAAAATGGTCTTTTCTATATAATTTACCCACTTCCCACACAACCTGAGATGGTCTGGCCACTTAAACAGACTTGGGGTGACAGACTATCAAAGCAGATTCTGTACTCTCAACTGAGAGAGGGATCATGTGGAATCAGTAGATCAAAGCTCAGGTATAAAGACAAAATCAAGAGAAATCTGAAGGACTTTAACATCCCCATAGGAGGTAGTTGATGCAATGAGAGACTGAATAGATTGGAGGAAAAGGATTCGTGTGGTGTCATTCTCGGATATGATGAACAGCAAGTAATAATAAACTTTGAATAGTTCTTAGATAATTTTAATCAAATACTGTGACATTAAATAAAGAATTGGGAGAAGCTTATATATAAAAGAAAAGTAAAATTGGATATAAGTTGTCTGTTATTTTTTATTAAAAAAATGTCAGAGTTATTGATTGTACACTTAAAGAATTGTAACAAAATAGTTCAGAAGAAACATTTTTAAAAGTTTGAAGTCAGATGTGTCCAATGTCTCAGGTGACACTGTGTTTATATTGCTATGGCTAATTTTTGATTGTTGGTTAGACCAATCGGCATAAGCAACTAATCATATAAATGGAGGTGTAATGGTTAGTCATGGGAAATGGACTCATCGACCAGAGTACAAAATCCTGGACAAAGCTTTTTGCATTTAACATAGCGCTAATACCCTTGGGAAAGGTATGCATCCAATTACTCTCCTACCAGCTATGGGTAAATAGCAGGGCAAACTGTGCTCTCTAACCTTGGCTAGGTAACCAGTCTAGAAGAAGGAAAACTCTGAATTAAGACCTGTTAAACTCTGCATAAGAAATTCACCTTGTGTCACATCCTAATCATGTGGAGGTGCTTAGTAAATATATATAAATGAACTAGACTTTTCTTGTGAATTTCTTTTTTGTTATGTCCGGTGTCACAGGAATCTAGCCATTTTTTTCTCTTTCACAAAGGAGAGCAATACATATTCTTTTTGGCCATCTCACTTAAATCATGGACCGACATGCAAAACAAGTCCTTGCCTGCTTTGCTCCATGAGGTAAGTCTCTTCTTTCACTACAGAAGTCTCAGATAGGCCATGCAGAAAACACCTTGGGCCGAATGTGGCATGCGGACCACAGTTTACCCATGAATGACTTAGAAGTTTCAATATTTTAACAAACTCAAAATGAAAATGTGAATATTTTAAAACCTGAATCTTCAGATTCGTATTTTGATGGATTTTTCTGATATGATTTCCTGGATTCACAAGAAATGATGAGGCAGTTTCTAACAAGATTTAGTGTATATATATATATATATATATATATATATATAAAGTAATAACACAAACAGTCAAGTCTTTAAAAATGGCTGGAAAAAAAAAATAGTCGATCACATGAAATTTTTAAATTGGCTTTACGAAGGTGATATTTTCGTATGAAATTGAATTATAAAATTTATCAAGTTCAATATTTTCTGACTAATCAATATGATCAGTCTGAAATAGATAAACATTTTGTTCTTCTCAAATGATTGTCTCATCATTTCTAATCAATTGTCTACATTGTTTCTGCAGCTCTTCATCATTTTCTCATTAATAATTCATCATGATAAATGGGAATTAAAATTATTGATCGTTTCAGAGAGAAAAACGGAGTCAAGCATAGGCATATCCCCAGTTGGAATAGAATTGTATTTGTAGATAGAAAAAATGAATTTAAGAAAGAAAAGAAAAAGAGCGAGAGAATGTAAAAAGAAAAAAGAATGCAAAAAAAATGAAGGAAAAAAAAGGGAATGAAAGAAAAATAGATAGAAGGAAAAATAGAGAGAATAAAGGAAAAAGAGAATAAAGGAAAAATAGAGAGAATAAAAGAAAAATAGAATGAAAAAATATAGAGAATAAAGGAAAAATAGAATGAAAGAAATATAGAATGAAAGAAAAATAGAGAGAATAAAGAAAAATAGAATGAAAGAAAAGATAGAATAAAAGAAAAATAGAGAGAATGAAAGAAACATAGAGAATAAAAAAATAGAGAGAATAGAATAGAATGAAAGAAAAATAGAGAGAATAAAAGAATGAAAGAAAATAGAGAGAATAAAAGAAAAATAGAATGAAAGAAAATAGAGAGAATAAAAGAAAAATAGAAAAGAAAAAATAGAGAGAGGAAAAATAGAATGAAAGAAAAATAGAGAGAATAAAGGGAAAATTGAATGAAAGAAAAATAGAGAGAATAAAAGAAAAATTGAAATGAAAAGAAAATAGAGAGAATAAAAGAAAATAGAATGAAAGAAAAATAGAGAGAATAAAGGAAAAATAGAATGAAAGAAAAATAGAGAGAATAAAAGAAAAATAGAATGAAAGAAAAATAGAGAGAATAAAAGAAAAATAGAATGAAAGAAAAATAAGAGAATAAAGGAAAAATAGAATGAAAGAAAAATAGAGAGAATAAAGAAAAATAGAATGAAAGAAAAATAGAGAGAATAAAAGAAAAATAGAATGAAAGAAAATAGAGAGAATAAAGGAAAATAGAATAGAAAAGAAAATAGAATGAAAGAAAAATAGAGAGAATAAAGAAAAATAGAATGAAAGAAAATAGAGAAAAAGGAAAAATAGAATGAAAGAAAAAATAGAGAGAATAAAGGAAAATAGAATGAAAGAAAAATAGAGAGAATAAAGGGAAAATTGAATGAAAGAAAATAGAGAATAACAAAGAAAAAATAGAGAATGAAAAAATGAATGAAATATGAATGAAAGAGAAAAAAAATAAAGAAAAACTCCAAGAATCAAATAGTAATAAAATAAAGTAGAAATATAGAATGAAAACACGAATATAAAAATTCCAAATAGGAGTAATCTATATGATGATAACACAGCAAAAACAATGACACATTGTAGCGAGATATTTGATATCGCAATAGCTTTAAGCTGCCCTAGAGAATAAAACAATTTCTAATTCAATTTGCAGTTTAATGAAAAGAAATTATACGATGTGCTCATCCTAATTATTATAAATTCTCAAAAGAGATAATTTTGCAATATTTTAGCTTATTTGGTTGTATTTTATGGCATGTCAACCCTTGTTGAATTATTTTATACCAAAGACATTTTGTTTTATTCATTCTTGATGGGTATTCAAATTTTTTTCTTTTCAAAACTCAATGTTTTAAACACATTTTTTTAAATTTAATCCCTAGATGGGACCCTAACAGGTACTACCACTCCAGGCCAGAGTGGACCTATAAGTAATGGCAATGAAGGGGTACTCCACATTCCCTAAAGCTACAAAATTGGAACTTCACCATTAGATGCAATGTAATGTCATACCCAGGACACACAATATTTTAGAAGGTGCTAGTTTGCAATGTGTATTGTTGTATACCTTTTCTTTACTTACTTCTTACTTCTATTCTTCTTCTGTTCTTCTGACATCTTAAGTACTTCTAACATCTCTTCTAGCATCTGGACTTCGTCTTGGGGACTTCATGTCTGGTCTTCCATTGGGGATTTCTCTTTATCAGAAGCCCTGTGTCATTGTTAGTTTTTAGATAGTAACACAAGACTTCGATTTACTTGGATCATATTTTATTCTTGAAATCCCCCACCAGACTACCTGCACAGATTGAGTCGGAGCGTGTATAACACAACTTACCACCATCGTGGTTTTGGACCGACTGTCTAAAATCTATTTCTAATTTAAACCAGAAGAGGGTCTTTTCCACCAATTCTCACAGTATCCACCGGAAAGGATCAGGATGAGGTCAAGCCTTGTCACTCATCCTTCAAGTCCGTGGGCTGCAACTTATAACACCCATTTTGATTTGTACACTACATAAATATTAAGAATCTAATAATTATGTGACAGTATATCATGTAACTAAAGCTGTGAAAGATACCTGCTGTGGTTAGTAGTATAGTGGTAGTTGGTGCGCTGACACATTGTGCATTGCTTCACTTTGTATGATTTAAAACCTCCAATGGGGAACTGGCTTTCTAACTAATTTGACCTCAGTGGGAAAGTTTAATTAAAAAAAAAAAAATACTACACTTCATTCCAAATAAAAGATTCAGCTAATCTATAATTTAATGCTATATATGGAGTCAGCAAGAATATTATGGAAGGTCTTTGAGATTTAAAATAAATTGCTGCCAACCAATCCCCAGTCACAAGATACAGGGTCAAAATATGTAAGTAAATAAGAAAAGTCTTCAGGGTGGCCTAAAGTTCGGTATCAGCCAAACAGCAAGGGATTCTATCCTCTTTTCACTGGTGCTAGACCATGGAGATTGTTTTGGCATCTGAGGCAGAGCGCCACACCTACCACCAGCTCCTCACTTTACCGCACAAATCCCTGTCCTACTCATACGCTGAGTGGGCGAGGGCTGGTATCCAACTCAGAACCTTGCAGTTTCTAATCGGACGCTCTACCAACTGAGCTAAACCAGCCCTAAAACACCTGAAGAAGGACCAAAATGTTGTTTTTATTTATCACAATAAAAACAAGGACAGTCTGAAAAATCAAAATCAAAAAATTATTATTGATTTTAAGCTTTTTATTATTTTATCTGTTATGTCAGAGTATTGAATGTGTATCTTATTTTGGCCACAAAGTTTAGCTCAGTCAGTAGAGCATCTGCCTAGGAAGCACAAGATTCCAGGTTCAACTCTGGACCTCACCAATTCAGCACATCAGTAGGACAGTTTGGATCTGTGAAGTAAAGTTGGGAACTGATGGTAAGTTTGTCACTCCACCTCAGATGCAAAACAATCTCCCTGGTCTAGTGCTAGTGGAAAGGGGGTAGACTCCCCCACTGTCCAGCGAACACTGACATAAGGCCACTCTGCCAAATTTATTACTTTGGGGATTAAAATAGAATTGAAATAAAAATCAAAAAGAAATAACAAACTCCCACGAGCCTTCACTGGAAGAACCCATTCCAGTATGTGTGGGAGAAAGGACCCACTTACGACCTCCAAGAGAATCTCTTGGCCATTTGAGTTTAGGTCTTAACTGTATCTAGTCACTACTACTGGCCAGGGAGATATTTCCTTGCCACGTGGTGGCTATGACCAGTGAATAAAGCCTAAATCATAAAACCACCTTTTGTATTTATCTCTTCCATTTTCTTTATCTTAATTCCTTCCTTTTCAGTGCGACCACTAAATAAGATGGACTACAAAGCAAACCCTAGGAACACGCATTAAGAATATCCAGCTACCTTTCTTTTTACTTAAAACATAAAACCTCTTGCCACCCCATATTACTAGGAATATTACTAAAATCCATCATCAGAGAGGATCCTAAGATCTTATTTGAATGTACTCTCTTCCTGACCAATGCCCATAGAGTGTTAAAAAAATAAATTGAATAATAAATTAAAGTGTCATTAAGGAAGGAAGAAAATGTAAACAAAATATTATGAAAGATAAATTTGTCTAAAATCAATGATAAAAATGTGTTATCTTAGAAATTCAGACAGGAATTCTATCTGAAAAAAAAAAAATAAATAAATTTTAAAAATTTAAAAAATTGAAAATAAAAATATATAGAAATGTAAAAAAAAATGTCCAAAATTTTTACAAATTGAAAAAATAAGAAATTTAAAAAAAATAGAAAAATAAAGAATAAAAAAATAAAAAATAGAAATGAAAAATAAAATAAAATTTGATACATTGTTTCTTAAGATAATAAAATTTCACTTGTTTTTAAAAAACAAATTCTGGTTATTAGATATTCTATCATTTATTTATTTTAAAAACATGTTATTATGGGTCCTATAATGGTTTGTAATTTGGCAGAAGAAATTTATATGCAGATCAAACCCATTTGTAGGGCCTAGAATACTGAATGTATCTCCTTCAGAGTTGTAAGGCCCCTATCTAAAAAAAAAAAAAAAAAAAATAATAAGTATTTCACCCCCCTGTTGACTTTCTGAGTTTGCCACCTTATAAAAACTAGCAAAATAAAAAAACGACCCGGGCGATGTAAAAATAGATTTTTTGAAAAATATTGCCCGAGAAGTGGGAGTTAAAAATTCAATGTACCCTAAGTAAGTAAAATCATCAAATTCATTAAAGGATTAAAAAATAAAACAATTTGAAATGTAAACTTTAAATATGTATTAATAAATAAAACAAACTATATATAGATATATAATACCAGTCATGTATTTATTAAAACTTGTTTTAAAAAACAATAAGGACGGTCTAATGTTGCATGTTCAAATTTTGAGTGTATTTATTCTATGTTATGATGATTTTGAGTATGTGATGTAAGCAGTGACATAGTTTTTGTTACAGACAAAAACCAGAAGCGAAACTCCATTATTAATAGATAGGAATGGTGTATAATTTTCAGGATAGCCCCAAATCATGTTTCCACCACCATGCTTAATGGTTGGAATGGTGTTCTTGGGGTCCAAGTCAACTTTTTTTCCCTATATAATGTGATTTTCTAAAAAAATTTTTCATATTCTATCTTTCACTTTCAAGATGGACCTACCCCGAAAATTATACATCATTCCTATTTTTGTAAGATCGTGTAAGAATAGCTGTTCTACAGTCTATGAGAAACAAAATATAGGTTCACAAAATGCAATGACGAAAGAGAAAGCACATGTACCATTAACCTATTTTATTAACATGTAAATGCAATAACAGACAATATGACAAGTACTTAGAGACAGTACTTACAGTTCTTTAATCTCCCTCATTGAAGGGGGTGCTCAGGTTGAGTCTTCAGTTGTTACTCCCTCACTGAGGGGAAATTCCTTCAGTCATCGGGGACTGAGACAAAAGCTCACTCCTACGAGGCTCACTCATTGGTACCAAAATGGTAAAATAGGGTCCTTCACTCAACCTGACAAGAGACGTTATGTTTTCTACTTCCTGTCCCCAAAGGCACAGGAGAGTTCTAGCCCCTACAGTTGCAAACTCAGAAAATGCAGGGTATACAGTCAGCATATAGTAAGCCCTGCTAACAGGGTGAATTAATTCAGATATAAAATATCTGTATACTAAATATGTTGTAACTACCTACCTACATATTGTCTTTAAAATTTGGTATGCATCACACAAAGATAAGAAAAAAGGGTACAGCAACCAAGATAAATAAAACCTATCCCTCATACATATACCCGCTCATTTTTGCTATCAACTTAGAGGTAGACTGGAAAAAAGAAATTAATTACAGTAACGTCAGCAAAAAAAAAAGACCTTGTGTCACATCCTGCTTGTGCAAAGTGGTTGGTAAATACAGACACTCACCGCTAGGAGGCTCCACAATTAGTTACCATGGCAACATCTCCTAGTATATAAATGCAGGCCTGTGAAAAGTGTCTTTTTTGCCTGGCATTATTCCAAACGACACATACCTTGATGTGTCAGATTCCCGGGTATCAAAAGGACATAAGTAGGTAGGATTTCATATACTTTTTCCACCTTTTTTCATTGCACTTACATATCTTCCTCTACTTTTCCATGTGTGTCAGAACTTTCAGTAAAGGACTTTCTCCCTAATATCGCATTCACATATTCGTTCTCTCTAATTGTCCTCATTTATCTATGTTGGAGTTTTTGTGTAATGTAGATATTTACTAAGCTTAGCTTAGATGTGACACAAGCCCAGAAGTATGGGACGCCCAGTGAGAATTGAACTCACTAACAAAGGTTTGCGAGTCTAGGTTACTAACCATTATACCATGAGAGGTGCCCAATTTTTTGTAATATAGTTATTTACTAAGCTTAGCTTAGATGTGGCACAAGGCCAGAAGTATGGGCACCCAGTGATAATTGAACTCACTAACAAATGTTTGCAATTCTAGGTTTCTAACCATTACACCATATGAGGTGTCCATTTTTTTGCAATATAAGGTGTGTGGAGGTCCACCACTTAAACTTATAGACTCTGCCTGTGCACATGTTTAAAGCTAGCCAATCAACAGCTCGAATATGTGTTTAATTAACTATCTAATCACAGATCTTGAAAGCCGTTTATTTGCATGTTATTCAACATTGTCAAACGGACTTGCGACCAAGGACTCTGCTCAATGCAAGGATTTTACCCAACACTAAGGGACACCTAGGAATAGCCAAAGGATTCTTCACTAAGGATTAGCCTCTGCTTAACATAAGGGATCTCCACTGTAAAGTGCTCTCACTTGAAGCCTAAAAATGGCCACAAAAATCATAACAATCTACATAAATTCTATCACATATTTGAATTGTGTTCACTACATTTATCATCAACCACTGTGAGAGCTACTGCACTGCATCAATCTCATAATGGAAATTAGTTTTCCTCACTGATAATTACAACATCAGAAACTAACCTTTACTTGAAAATCCACTAGTCCAATGCTCTGATAAATGAAATTCTGGACTTCAATTATGAAGCTGTTTGCATTTCACATACTGCTAATACTCTTGGGTAAGGTAGACATCCAACTATTCTCTTTCCAGCTATGGGTAAACATTAGAGCAGCCTGAGCTTTTTAACCTTGGTATGGCAACCAGTCTAGGAGAAGCAAAAATGAATTTAAACCTGTTAAACTAAATTCCACTTAAAAAGTGACCTTTGTGGCATCCTGCTTGAGTGAAAGGGCTGGTTGGTTGGTTAGTTGGGTTGAGCATGGCAACCCTTATTGGGTTATTTTATGCTGAAGACATTTTGGAGTTTTTGTATAATATAGTTATTTACTAAGCTTAGTTTAGATGTGGGTATTCAATTTTTTTTCAAACTTTTTATACTTATTTAAAAAATCTATTTAATGCATTGATGGGACCCTAATAAGTACTACCACTCCAAGTCAGAGTGGATCTGGGAGTAATGGTAATGGCGGTGCACTCCACACTTCCTAAGGCTCCAGAATTGGAACTTCAGTAGATGCAGTAAAAGATCATACCCAGATATTAAGACCCTCAGCCACCACCTTCTAGCATATGTCAGGAAAAGGGTTTGGGTTTTTCCATAAGGTTAATAGGATTGGGACAATTATATAGGGGCTAAGGCTTGACATAACCGGCTGATTGATCAGAAGAGGTCTCTCCAACTGCATATCTAGCATACCACCAGTTCAATGCTCTGATCAATGAAATGATAGATTATTGAAATTACAAAGCTGTTTGCATTTCACACAGCACTAATACCCTTAAGAAATGTATACATCCAACTATTCTCCCTCCAGCTATGGGTAAATAGTAGAGCAGCCTAAGCTATTTAACCTTGGCATGGCAAGCAGTCTAGAAGAAGGAAAACTGAATTTAAACCAGTTAAACTCCTCTTAAAAATTGATCTTGTGTGGCATCCTGCTCTAGCAGAGGGGCTGGTTGGTTGGGTTTTAGTGCATGGCAACCCTTGTTGGGTTATTTCATGCTGAAGACATTTTGTTTTATTCATTGTTGTTGGGTATTCAATTTGTTTTCTAACTCATTTTTTTCTTACTCATTTTAATCTATTTAACTCATAGATGGGACTCTAACAAGTACAACCACTTCGGGTCAGAGTGGACCTGGGAGTAATGGCAATGGAGTGATACTCCACACTCCCCAGAGCCCCAGAATTGGAACTTTAGTAGATGCAGTTTAATATCACACCCAGGACATTAAACCTTCAACTACTGCCTTCTAGCACATATATAATAAAAAGGGTTGGGTGTTTGCCATAAGGGCAATAAGGTTGGAACAATCGTATAAGTGCTAGGGCATGACCAGCCCATTTATCAGAGGGAATCTCTCTGACTATCTGTAGCTACCTCATTGATGATAACTCGCTGGTACACCATTACCACCTCTAAAGCTTGCTGAATCTTCTCATCAGTGGTAGAGGTTGACAGGCATGCTGCTCTGTCTTCGAGCGCCATCATTGTCCAGCCAATTTTAAACTTCTGTATCCACTCATACACACTTCTACATGGTAGTGCACTGTCCCCATATTGTGCTAAAATCCTTCAATGAATTTCAGCCCCTGAAATTCCGTCCGACCAGAGAAATCTGGTTACTTCCTTAATTCATACTGCTAGTAAAGCAACCATAAAAAAAACAGCAAGCAAAATGGCTCAATCAGGCTCAAACTGCAATCACATGACCACAACAGTGCTAACTATAAGCATGCCAGTGCAGAATGCAGTGTGACAATAAAAATGTGTCATTGAAAAATTGTGGGTCATTTTTTACTTTTGCCTGCTGTTTTTACAGTCTAAACATGGTCGCTTTATTAGCAGTATGCACCAAGGAAGTGGCCAGATTTCTCTGGTCAGACGGAATTTCAAGGGCTGAAATTCATCGAAGCCTTTTAGCACAATAAGGGGACAGTGCACTACCATGTAGAAGTGTATATATATATATATATATATATATATATATATATTGAAAGGATAAATAAATAAATAAAGGAAAGAAAATGTTGAATGAATAAAATTGATTTAATTTAAGTTACCAACATGTGTTTCGGCCAGAAGTTTGTTCATGTATACATGTATTCTATTTATTATTATTCTAAATATAAATATACAAAGAAAAACGGCCTTCTTCAGGGTAAAATGTTTTATATTTGAAGTTAAAACGGTCAAAATACAGAGAATTTTGAAGTGTTCGAAAAAATAATTTTTTAAAGAATTATTTGAGATCGCTTTACAGTTGGAGAAAATAAAGTGATGTTTGGTGACAGTCACTATATATATATATATTAGTTTGGTGACAGTCACTATATATATATATATATATATATATATATATATATATATATATTATATTGACTGTCACCAAACATCACTTTATTTTTTCCAACTGTAAAGCGTTCTCAAATAATTTCAAAAAAATATATATATATATATATATATATATATATATATGGAGCCGGTGTAGCTCAGTCAGTAGAATACTCGGCTGGGAATCGTGAGGTTCCTGATTCAATACCGACCCTCGCCAACTCAGCGTATGAGTAGCACAGGGATCTGTGCAGTAAAGTAGAGAGCTGATGGTAGGTGTAGCGCTCCACCTTAGAGCCATAAATAATCTCTTTGGTCTAGCGCCACTGAAAAGGGGATATATTCCCTCGCTGTCTGGCTGATACCGACATTAAGCTACCCCGATGACTTTACTTTTTACTCACTTTTATATATATATATATATTGTCACACAGCGTTTGATATCAGGTGCGATATCCTGCCCTCATCAGCTGCCAACTAGCAGTGATACCACAGTTTCGGTAGCAAAGGCAGGACTGCCACTTCCTAGCGCTACCAAGTAGCTTTCGCCACCGGAGAGAGTATTAAAAAAATAGGATGAAATAATGCGGAGAAGAACCTATAAGATCCGTTCATCGGAGAAGTTTTGTTATCAGTGCAGTTTGTTATTTAAAAACGCGTTTTTTTTTCGGCCGTTGACTTGATTACGCGATTGCAGATATTACGTAACAACACGGGAATGATGATTCCGCGCACGTATCATTCGTGCTGAAGACTTTTAAACCTCGACCAGATCCAGCTAGATGCATTTTGCACCGTGGTTTATATATATGAGGAGAATTTTCAAACCAACCCAGAATGTAAACCTCTCAACCCAACACAAAACAAATAGAAGAATCAGCAAAACGATCTTGTCTAATACTTTAGATAAACTGAAATGTACATTAAAATGTGAATTGATGGACAATACAGACTATTCTCCCGTCTGAGATTGTGTTATACTCTTGAAACTTGTGTAACGGTAATATAGTTCCATAATCTTATATTCTAAACCTGCTATTATAGTATTGAGCACTTTTCAATGCAGATACTTTTAGGACCATATGACCTTTAGGCACCCCTTTTGCTTTGCTGATTCATAAGTACATTTTTTCATTTACACCGTCAACATCCGGTTGTTTGTTAACAGACGATTTTTAGAGATTTTTTAAATTATAAAACTAAACCCTAACCCCTACTCCTAACCCCTAACAAACAACCGGATGTTGACGGTGTAAATGAAAAAAATGTACTTATGAATCAGCAAAGCAAAAGGGGTGCCTAAAGGTCATATGGTCCCACTTTTATTTGCTTCCCTTCATTATATACATCATCAGGTCATGCTAGCAACACATATATCCATGACAATCTCTTGCCAACCATCCCTATCATTCATTGCCCTCGGGAGGTCCTTTGCACACACAAACACCCACAGACCAACAGCAAATCACAGGTAATGACAACAACAGCAACAATAATAATACTACTGGATCTCAAGAATCTCTAAATCCAAACACACACACACACACACACACACACGCACACACACACACACACACACACACACACAAATAAACAAACAAAGAAATGAATGAAACCTACCCCACCTCAAAAGACGGGTCAAGATAGCACCCCCACCATCACAAAGGAAGCAACATAAACATACATGGGAAAGACAAAAAACAATCAAACACACACACACGAAAATAAATTTTGAATGTTTCTAAGTCATTATTAAACACACACACACACACACACACACACACACACACACAAAGAAACGAATGGAACCTACCCACCTCAAAGGACGGGTCAATGGTTGTGAACTCGGGTAGCCGAAATTAATTCCGACGACAGTAACCGTTTCTCGACTATCTGTTTACATCCTAAATATAAAAAGGAAATCCTGACTTCTTCATCCTTCCTACATATTCTTTTATCATCATTTTGTTTGCATTTATTTAACGATCAGAGTTAATAGAAATGTGATACATTAAAGTAAGGTCTACGCACCCACATGGATAAGACCTGACAAACCCACGGACTAGGCAACTGTCCGAAACAGAACACTGACAAAACAAGAAACCACTACAGATACAATTCTCCAAAAAGCTAAGTAAACACTTGTCACTAGCATTAAATTTCTCGACCCGCCGAGCGAATTTGTTTGACAACCTTTTCACGAACTCTTACACACTTTTGAACACATTTCTTACATTTGTACCCAATAGAAATTGTTACCCAATTATATACACTATAATTGCCTTGTACCTTTTCTGAGTAACAGCAGATTTACTATTGTTTCTAACCTTTTACTTGTATTATTTCTGTTAGCGTTTTCAACCATACGGCATATGTGACACGTTTGTCTAGAAAAGTTAGACAATATGTTAAAAATACACCGCGTGTGTGTGTGTGTTTAATTTAATATCTACTGAGTAGTAGATATTAAATTAAACACACACACACACACACACACACACACACACACACACACACGCACGCGCGGAGAGATAAGACATTATTAAACTACAACAGAATGAACCGACTGCACCTCTGTAAATGGGGCTACCTGTTGGCCGTGGGGTGCGACCAGTGATGCTTAAGGATAGAACCCAGGTGGATGAGCAGTCCATGACCTGCAACACTCCACTTAGACCCTTACTTAGGCTAGACGGACGGTCGGAGAGGCCCCCTCCGATCAATCGGTTGGTCACGTCAAGCCCTAGCACCTATATAATTTTTCCAACCCTATTGCCCTTATGGCAAGCCCCAACCCTTTTTATCATATGGGTGCTAGAAGGCGGTGACTGAGGGTCTACATATCCTGGGAATGATGTTAAACTCTATCTGATGATGAGGTTCCAGTTTTGGAGGTTTGGGAATGTGGAGCACCCCTTCATCACCATTGCTCACTGGTCCACTCTGGCCCGGAGCGGTAGTACCTGTTAGGGTCCCATCTATGGGTTAAATAGAAATGTATTTCATAAAAAAAAATTGTGTATCAATTAGGAATTAATTAATTTCAAAAACCGTGTCGGCATTAAATGACCCACCGAGGTTGATATGCCGTAAAACAAAACAAAACAAACAGCAACTGAATAGTCAGATTCTAAGAACAATCAACATCTCCCTTTCAGGGCTCCATGGGATTTTTTTTCATCCAGAAATATTAAAATAGATTAAAGGTAAATGATCCTCATAGTTACATCGTTTTTCTTTCTTTACACTTGCATTATCACAATGCAACCGCCAAACCAATATATATATATATATATATATATATATATATATATATATATATCCTGGTAGAGCACTGTAGGGGAGACATTAGTTGAAACTTTCACCGTTTTAGCGTAAGGCATTTACTCGCCTGTTGTTTACAGACTTGAGTTCTCTGGTGATTTTAAAAACATACATCCTGTAAGTATGTATCAATTTATTGTTCGCCTCTGACTGACAGTCCCCAACACCCACGAGGGGTAAGGAGCTTGACAGACGAAAATTCTGTCGGATTTCGCTCGCGGCTAGAGGTAGCTGTTAAAAAAGTCGAGACGCACTGATGAGACGTAAATGTCGAAACAGGTGTCTGTGGATGACGGATATATATATATATATATATATATATTATTAAGGTGTTTATAGAAATAGCCAACTCAGGTTTCACCATAACGGATCTTCAGGGGTAATTGCAATGAGCCAATCAAGATATTGATTAATTCATTGCAATTAACCCGGAAGATTCTTTATGGTGAAACTTGAGTAGGTTATTTGTATATACACCTTTAATAAATCCGCTCTGTTAACATATTGAGCAGTTTATATTCGTTATAACACTGGCTTATTCGGTTAATAATTGTATCGACCATCGCGATTAACTCGATATTTTATTCCCCGGTAAGTCACTTTCTTAATCAATATATATATAATATATATATATATATATATATATATGTGTGTGTGTGTGTGTGTGTTGTGTGTGTGTTTGTGTGTGTGTGTGTGTAAAAATGGAATTGGAATTGAATCCGACAATATGAGGAAGAATGAATAAAGAAAAGAAAGTACAGAATGGATGATAAAAGATGAATTTAATCAATATCACTTACACATGTGTTTCGGTCATTTTATATATATATATATATATATATATATATATATATATATATATATACTAAACTTATTGGTAAACCTTGTTAGAAAAAAAAATCCGGCAAATTGTTTGATAATGAAAATATACTACTAAAGTTCACCTGGGGAAAAAAAAAGAAAAGACCAAGAGAGTCATACCAACCGAAAATAATCGATTAATACTATAACACTTGGCTAAAGGAAACACATATATATAAACTGCTAGGATTATCTAAAGCTAAAATGTAAAAAAGTGCTCGATACCTAAGTAGAGCAAACAATAAAGTTAATCATAATGAGTCAGATATACCTACTAATAGTTTCGTATAGTAGCTCATCAGGGAGAGAATCTGATTCTTGACCTGATGAGCTACTAAGCGAAACTATTAGTAGGTATATCTGACTCATGAGGTTTAACTTATTTATATATATGTTATAAAGATAAAGGTTGCTTACCGGTGAAAATAGGCACGATCGTTGAAGGTGCAAAATTCAGGGTTTAAGTCTGCGATATAACAAATACAAAGTGCTCAATACGGAGTAGAGCAAATTTATTATAAAAATGGATATAAAAGAAACCTACTCGAGTTCCCATAAGGATCTTCAGGGTTAAATCCACTGAATTAATCGAGGTACCGATTAATTGCAGCCGATTGCACGTGTGTTCACTTATTCAGTGAACACACGTGCAATCGGCTGCAATTAATCGGTACCTCGATTAATTCAGTGGATTTAACCCTGAAGATCCTTATGGTGAAACTCAAGTAGGTTTTTTAATATCCATTTATATATATATATATATATATATATATATATATATATATATATATATTACATGGAGAATTAAAATTCATTTGTCAAACAAAATATCAATGTTTTTGTTAACAAAGAAATATTATTATCGATCTTGTTCACTTTTTGTTCGTTGTAAACTAGTAATTAAAATTAAAAGCAAAACATATTATAGGTAAAGCATAACTTAACCACATTTTAAAATAAGGTACATCCAGATAAGTAAAAACAATTATTAAAACAATATATATCGGTCATTAAAGAAGTCGAAGAAACTTTATGGGAGAAAAGAGAGAGAGAGAAAGGGTTAAAAAAATATATGGCTGTGAAGAATAAAGAGATATGAAAAGAAAGTAAATTGGAATTCTTTGATCATTTTGAAAGAGATTGAAGAGAAATTGCCCTCTTTTTTGGCTAATTGTATAATATCCATAATCATTGAAGACAATTACGTGAGACACTCACTTGTAGCTGACTATTTTTGACAGGAAAACTCAAAAGAAGATTATAGCACGGTAGCAATCAGACAAACCCACCCACCCCAAACCCACTTATTCAAAAAGTTGGAATTCACACAATCATTAGGAATTAATAGGACCATTTGAAGAGGAATTTTATCATGTGATTCTATTTTGCAATATGAATTTGATATCCAATATAGATTTTCTTTCAAACTGAAAGTTACATTTTTATCGAGAGATAACAGACGGATTTTATTTTATTTTTTTTTTTAGGTTTTAAAAACTCTTTTGTCGTTGCTTTTTACAATTTTAAAAAGACCAAAAAAATATTCAGTTTGGGAATTTTTTTTTTTCTTTTTGTTTAATTCCACTAAATCTGATCATATTACACTCATAATTGCATAACGCGGGAAAAGAAGAAAAATGTTTTAGTGAAGAATTTGAAGCAAATAAAATCGTCTCCAAAATCGACTTTAATTGAATGCAATAGATATTTATGCAATAGGCAAGGTTTATCTCAAGTGTGTGTGTGTGTGTGTGTAGGGGGGTACACATTTCCTGGGTACCAAAGACTAGAAATAATTCTAGCTGTCTGATTAGTACTATGATTATCTGTGTATAGCACGCACCTTAAGTTTGGACTATGAAATTCTTGAAAAAAAAATCATAGTGTATAATATGTACCGACTTTTTAGAATTTGTAGCAGCTAAATTTAACTGGAATGTAGCATTATTATCAGGGCTGGTTTGGCTGAGTCAAACCAGCCCTGGTCTCCTGGTTCGATACTGACACTTGCCAACTCAGTGTATGAGTAACAATATCATACACTTTATGTACGATAAAGAGTAAAAAAATATCCGCACTTTCGCCTATTATTGTAACATGAGAGAGAGAGAGAGAGAGAGAGAGAGAGAAGAGAGAGAGAGAGAGAGAGAGAGAGAGAGAGAGAGAGAGAGGGGGGGGTGAAAAAAAGCCAGTAGGTTAACATGGAAAATTTTTAAGGGTGAATCAACACAAGTTTTCTCTCATTGGTTTATGAGGGTCATGTAGCGAAGTGTGAGTGAGTAAGAGGGAGAGGTGAAATGTTAGGTGAGTGAGATGTGGTCTCTTACTCAGTGCAGTTTGGCTCGGGGAAAATAAAAACCTCATGAAAAAAGACAAGTCACCTTGTGCTATTACTATATAAATGCCACAAGCAAAATGTCCTCCAGATTCAAAGAGCATTTCAAGCCTCTCCACATAGTACAGAAAATGAGATAAGTTTACGACTATATATCTTTACTATCAACATCCATTACGACATGTATATATATGCCGAGTACATTTTCATTTCATTCATTCTTAGTGAGTACTCAATGTTTTTTAAACACAATTTTTAAAAAACGTTTTTTTATTAACCTATAGATGGAACGCAATCAGGTACTACTACTCCGGATCAGAGTGGACCTGGGAGTAATGGTGATGAAGGTGTACTCCACATTCCCCAGAGCTCTAGAACTGGAACCTCATAATACCCTGGTATTAAGATCCTCAGCCATCGCCTTCTAGCATGCATATGATAAAAAGCGTTCGGGGTTTACCATAAGCGTAATAGGGTTTTGACAATCATATAGGTACTAGGGCTTGACGTGATCAGTCGATTGATTGGAGGGTGCCTTTCCACTTTCCTAAGAGCATTAGCATGAAGTGAAATAGAAGCAGCCTCATCATGTATACATAGCAAAGATAAGGACAACAGTCCGAGAAATGTAAATAATACAAAATATCTGAATATTAGGTATCCTTTGTATACAAAGATATTAACGGATAAATAGACAGAGGGGAATAAAGTAAATAAGAGAATAATAATGATTACACCGGGAACATTTTTGAACATAATTTCTGTTGACTTTGATTTTTCATTTGATTTAGACTAATATTGGCATGCTGATTTCAAAACTGCAGTCCGTTTTCTTCTATCACGTCAAGTTTTTTCTCTACAGCGTCCTACCAAAATAAGCACAATTGAATTGTTTGTCTGTAAGTAATGGACTGTTCAACTGATTGCGTCGATTATTTTATTGAAAAGAGGGAGAATTATTCAGATCTGGTGACTAGGATTGATTCGCAATCAAAGAACAAACATCAGCACATTTGTATGCCTAGTTTATTTTGCATATTTTAGATTAAAACTTGTGCCCCTCACCAGATGTGCAAGCAAAGTGTTAAGAGTTTACGGATGTGGATCAAGGGAACATGTGATAAGTTGGCATTTGGTATACCTATGATTTGGTGAGAGCCAAAATATTCTTGCGCAGACTCTTACTTTTGTTTAATGAAAACTTCACCAAAAAGTAAAATTGAATATTCTAGTATATCTTCAGCTATACATACAGTGCCTCATCCAACTGAAATCCCAGTGTGGGACAGTAGACCTTGAGAGAGGCATTAGGTGGAGATGAATCGGCCTCCAAGATCTAACCTCAAAACCTGTTGATCCCAACATTCTACATGCGCCATTTGCTGATATAAAGAAAATTATTTTCCGCACCTTGCTCATGAAACTAGGTCTCTTGAAGCAATTCATTTAAGCATTGCCAATTGAAGGCAAATGTCTCAAGTACCATATTTTGGCATTTTCTGCCCTCTCAATTGGAAAAATCAGGGCAGGTGTGTTTGATGGTTTACAGATTCCGGGAGATTTCAAAGATGAACATTTCATCGGGATAATGTCAGAATTCGAAAAAATGCTTGGTGCTTGACAAGTTCTAAAGTATATGGGATGTAAATATGATGGCTAACTATGGAGCATAATGGGAAATTGTCCACATATTGAACACACTAGAACAAAACTGTAAATTTTTTACCATAACTACTTGCACACAATTTGACATACAGTAACAACATCCTTTGTACAATAATAAATATATGATAATAATAAATAAATATAATAAATAAATAAAAATAAATAAAAGATTCATAAATGAAAGCCATTTTTAAAAGTAACAAATTTTAAATAAATACGCATTATCTACAAACACACACGCATATACAAACACACATTATCTGTATCCACACATACACATATATACGAATGTGTAAAAACATTACAGTCAAGCATTTTTTAAAATTATTTTCGATTGTAAATTTTTAGAACATTCTATAAAATAAGCTTAAATCTGTCACATGCAGTATTTTAATGGTTTTTAAGACCAAGCGAGGGTATCCTGCTACTTAAAATTTGATGTAATAGAGAAAAAATGGGGTAATTTTGGGATTCAGAGTCCAAAAGTTTGCCAAAAACAAGTGTCAGATCTAACTCAACAAAATTTGTGATGCCCAGTGTGATGTTTTATTATTTCCCGCTATATATACATTTTTAAAACCTTCCATAAAATAAGCAAGCATTTATTAGAAGCTGTATTTTAACGTTTTTAATAAAAAATCGAGGTATCCCGTAGCTCAAAAAGTTGACGTGATATAGAAAACTGAGATTTTTGGATTCAAAAATAGTCAAAAACAAGTGTCAGATCCAAATCAACAAAAATTGTGTTCCCCAGTGTTATCAACATTTAAATATAAAATAATTATCTGAATATTATATATCGTTTGTAAATAGAATATTAAGCAGATACAATCAAAAGACGACATAAATATATCAGAGCAAATGAAGAGCAAGAATATATGAACTGCCATGACCAATAGCAAAAAGTTGAACAACAAACATTTTATTCTATTATGGGTAACTTCAGTCTCATTATATATATATATATATATATATATATATATATATATATATATATATATAATATATATATATATATATGTATAGATATTATACACGCACACACACAGGTATTATATATATATATATATATATATATATATATATATATACATTATCTGTATACACACACAGGTATTATATATACACACAGATATAATATATACACACACATTATATATATATATATATATATATATATACACAAATATTATATATACACACACAGATATAATATATACACACATATTATATTTATATATATACACACACACACACAGATATTATATATACACACCCATATACAAACACACACATTATCTATACAGATATGTACACAGGTAAACACACACATTATCTGTACACACACACCTGTACAAACACATACAGATTATCTATACAACACGTATAGAAACACACACAGATTAATCTATACACACATATACACACACGTTATCTATACACACACATGTATAGAAACACACATTATCTATACCCATGCATGTTTACAAACACACACACACACGCATACAAACACAACACGTATACAAACACACACACACACATTATCTATACACACACTATCTACACACACACGCATTATCTATACACACACATTATCTACAAATGCACACATTATCTATACACACACACTATCTACAAATGCACACACATTATCTATACACACACGCATTATCTACAAACACACACGTATAGACAAACACATTATCTGTATCCACATATACACATATACAAACACGTATATATATATACACACACATATATATATATATATATATATATATTATATATATACACACACACACATATATATATATATATATATATATATACACACATTATCTGTATACACACAACACACATATATATATATACATACACATTATATATATATACATTATCTGTATACATACAACACATATATATATATATATATATATATATACATACACATTATCTATATACACACACATCTATATAGATGCATATACACACATACAAATACATACACACATTATCAATATACATACATATATATATATATATATATATATATATATATATGCACATATATACACACATTATCAGTACACACATGCACACATATATGTATATATATATTATATACACACATTATACACACACACATACATATATATTATATATACACACACCCATATATAAGTGATTGATATTAACGTAGATGTTGCACTATGCCCAGCAGGTAGTCTCTAAATTTATTGATTATGCTCAGGAAGTTTGAGATTCTTTCTGCTGTTGTGCTACACAATTTCCTTTTCATCCTGTCTTAATCAACAACTCAAATAGGCTATTTCTCTCCCTCCGTTGCGAGACAAAAGAAATCCAGCCTTCTTTGCGGCAAATGCTAATCTTGGATTCACCTCTTCTTATAAAATCAAGACAGCAAATGGCCGATTGCTACACTATTTCAGACCCGGCTACTTTTTTTCACTTCCTTTTTTTTTTCGAATGGTATCAGCAGTTATTTAATATGTTTATTACAACACAAGGGGCCATGTTGTGTACGGCGTCTGAATCAAATATACGTTAGACCTGTTGGTGAGGCTTAGAATATGCTTACTGTATCTCCTCCTGCAGAGGGGGAGACTCCCGCACTAAGAAATGATATGACACTAAACTACATCCTATGGTGAGGTTATAGTGTTGAAGCTCTGGAGTGTGTGAATTAACCCTTCATTGCCATTACTCCCAGGTTCACTGAATCCTGCAGAGGTGAAAGCATCCCCATAACGAAGGGCTGTCCGTGATATGATACTAAAATACATCCTATGGTGAGATTTCAGTTCTGTAGTTTCCCTTAATTTTCATTACTCTAATGGTAGTACATGTTAGGATTCAGTTTATAGATCTGCTTAAAAATGGTTCTTATTCAATAGAACTTTTGAGATATCTAATGCCAAAGTCAGTCTTTTTTACGAGGCATTATCATTTCAAGTAACTCTCCTATTTGATAATTTATAATTCATTTGCACAGTTATAGGGTTTCAAGTATTCATAACAAATACTCAACCCCGATGGCAGGGGCTGTAGAATATACCAACTGCACCTCTGCTGAAGGGTAAGACCCTTCCACCCAATGGTCCACTCGTGATGCTTAAGGATGTAATCCTGGTCGTTAAGCAGCCCATGACATGCAACACTCCACAATGTCCTTTACTTAGGACAGACAGACAGACAGTTCTAGTTATATATGATTGTCCCGACCCTACTGGCCTTATGGCAATCATCAACCCTTTTATCCTATAGAGAAGTCCTTGTAATATACTTTAGATAATATTCTGAATTTTCTAACTCCTCACGGTCTAAATGTTCTGGATATGACGTTAAACTGTGACGAAGTTCCAATTCTAGAGCTCTGGGGAATGTGGAGTGCTCCTTCAGCGCCATTACTCCCAGGTCCACTCTGACTCGGAGTGATAGTAACTGGTTGAGTTCCATCTATGGGTTAAATAGATGAAAAAAAAGTTTTAAAATGTGTTTAAGAAATTGAATTAAAAAAGTAAATACCCAACAAGAATGAAAAAACAAAAACGTCTTCGGTATAAAATAAACAAAGGGTTGACGTGCCATAAAACCCAACAGACCTTAACTAATGCTAATAATTTTCAAACAGAACTATTTGATCGGTAGACGAGACCCTAACAAGTATTTCCATTCTAGGTCAGAGTATACCTATGAGCAATGAAAGTGATTACAGATAGCACTGAGAGATCTAGAACGAGAGCCTTACTACCGGCTGCACTTTAGAAGCATCCCCAGGATGAGACCCAAACAGGTACTACCACTTCAGGGTATACCTATGAGTATTGACAGTGATTTCAGACAGCACTGATATCTAGAACGAGAGCCTTACTACCGGGTGCAGTTTAGAAACATGCCAGGAGATCTTTTGTGTGGGTGTGATAGGGTTGGGGGGCTCTTGCCTATTACCTTGACATAGGGCTTTCGGGTTCTATGTCCAGTGTCCAGTGGCTTCGGCTCTGGACCTATTAAGTAATGTAAACAGCGTTGATCATAGGGAGCTATCCCCAGGCAACACCTGCCTCCTTGATTTAAAGAGGCATGGCTAGATTTATGGCCGAGTGCCTGAGGCACTCCCTCAATGGAGAATGCCGACGAAATCTACGCATTTTTTGCACCTGCCATTCAATGAGCTTCGGCTCGTGAGTGGTTCCATATTTAAAAAACCTTGTGTCACATCCGCATACTTGGAATGCGCGTTAAATACCCTTGTCTGACAAATCTTTGATAATGTCCTATAATGTTTGTAGTTTTGATTACTTCATTTAGATTGATTGAATATCCACTCTTAGTTACATTCCTGTAATCTTCCGTTTTTTTTTGTTTCGATCTTCACACTTAGCAGACAAAGATTCGTCTGCAAATGATAATTTTGATTTTACAGCCAAATCAATTTCACACAGTTTGATTAATATTTGTTTTTAACCCACACAGGGCGCGTAGCAATACACGAGGCGTCAGCACTGAAGCTAAGTAGCGTGAACTGGCTGACACCCGGAACCTACTTACAATTAATTAGTCATGGGCGAAGCTGTCAGAACAAAGAAACTTCATCCACATAAAAGAGACAGCATTTTTCGACCAATGACAGAGTCGAACAACCAGCCAAAGCATACAGACTAGCCAAAGTACCTGCTGAGACAATTCGCCACTCTATCTTTCTACCCAAATTAGGTTAATTTGGAGCAAAGTTGATGCTGAAAAAACTATATTTGCTATCAATTCTGTATGCAAAAACGTAGCCCTATTAGAAAATCATTGCTATGCTTGGATAGACAAGGTAACCTGAAGAATGTCGGAGGGTACAACGGCCGAAACGTTGTGTTTTTATCAATCACAATAAATATTAGAAAAAACGTCCATAAAAATCAAAATAGGCATAACTTATATATATTGATACTATAAGCAACTCGAGTACTTTGTTTATCAAAATAATTTGATTCTGTATTAAATGACACGAGAAGGATTCATATGTCGTAAAACAACTAACTTACTGTTGTGATGTTAGTCCCAACAGTAAAAAGAAGTCAAGTCGAGATGGGGTAAAATAAGACAAGTGTATTTACAATTAATGGTACATGTACGACTAGCTTGTCGTTAACGGGAACAGTCCTCCTTTCCACTCGGTGTCTCACTATTTATAGTGAGAACCGGTGCATGTTCTCCACTGTAGGAACGGCCGGTACAACACTTACTCAGATATATAAGTGCTCTGTCCGTTAAAGAGGGCTATGTAATTCTTGCGTAATTAGCGGCCACCAAAAAATTCCATTTCCAGGGAGCTTAACCCACCAGGGTGGTGCGCATTCCTTGACATTATATATATATATATAGTATTAAGGTGTATATAGAAATAACCTGCTCAAGGTTCACCATAAAGAATCTTCAGGGTTACTTGTAATTCTATTCTGCACACGTGTTTTTTTCCACGTCAACAATCACGTTCAGCATTTAACAACAACTGTGTTTGAATATTTCACGTTAACAATCACGTTCAGCATTCAATAACATCGTGTTTGACATTTAACTTTTGAATGACGCAATCAAATACTTAGCATTCGACTTCACTGCGAAACTGTTTTCAACGGTCACAATTGCATTTTTCACTTCCGCAATTGCCTGTAATTAATCAAGATATTGATTAATTCATTTGAATTAACACTGAAGATCCTTTATGGGGAAACTTGAGTAGGTTATTTCTATATACACCTTGATACTAAATCCGCTCTACTAACGTATTGAGCAGTTTATATTCTTTATAACACTGACTTATTCGGTTAATATTTGTATCGACCATCAATATTGTGATTAACTATCAATATTGCGATTAACTCGATATTTTATTCCCCGGTAAGTCACCTTCTTTATCATATATATATATATATATATATATATATATATATATTAGAAATGTGAGGAGGTTAATCCGACAGTATGTGGAGAAAAGAGCAAACACGGATGTTGTGGAAACTTGATGTTTATTGTCGACGGTTAACGTTACGGTCTCTTATTAGACCATCTTCAGGACTTGAATATAGTTCTTAAATGATGGAAATTCTCAAAATGCTGAAAGCGGAAGGTCTCAGTAGGGGGAAGTGTACTTGGGGTGGTTAGTGGATTCTTCTTCTCTCTGGAATGAGTGCCGAAATGGTGAAAAAAAATCACACCAAATACCAACAACACATATATAACTTAACGACAAATCCAGTTCCCAATCACACATAAACAAAAAACAATTAAACAGTACACATATTTAGCTAACCAATCCCCCACAATCTAACACCTGTGGTACCACCATTCACCATTTCGGCACTCCCCATTCCAGAGAGAAGAAGAATCCACTAACCACCCCCAAGTACACTTCCCCCTACTGACGACCTTCCGCTTTCAGCATTTGAGAATTTCCATCATTGGAGTAAGAACTATTTTCAAGTCCTGAAGATGGTCTAATAAGAGACCGAAACGTTGCACCGTCGACAATAAACATCAAGTTTCCACAACATCCCGTGTTGTCTACTTTCTCCACATATATATATATATATATGTAAAATCGTGATAAGTCAAATAGGGATATTCATTTTATGTTGTTTATTTTTCTCAAATAGTTTCGACCTTAGGTCATCGTCAGGAGAAAATTTCTTGTTTGAAGAAATTGTTTTTAGAGAGTTTTAAAAAAAATTGAAATATTTTTTAAGTGTTTAACAGACCACTAATAATCCGGGTAGAGAAGTGTGTTAGAAGTAGCGAGTACATCCTTCTTTTTTCATATATATAATGGACTCTCCCGTCGATTTTCGACGTATAAGGGTTCATACACACAATGAACTCCCACACAGGGATTTGTTTATAGTGGTGAAGGCTTGTGTTGGACCATCCACATTTTTTGGCACAGTCAATAGGAAAGAATTGTTGCATCAAGGGTTGCCACAAACCTAATCAATGACCGACCTCGGGAATTTTGAATTCAGAATTATCCCTCTCCTAGACTAGTTACCTACCCAAGGTTGAAGGGCCCAGTCTACCCTACTATTTAACCCATAGCTGGAGGGAGAATATATGGATTCATACCTTTCCCAAGGGTATTAGCGCTATCTAAAATGCCAACAGCTTCGTCTAGGAATTGAACTCGAATCGACGAATATATATATATATGAGGAAAAATGAATAAAGAAAAGAAAGAAACAACAGAATGGATAATAAAAGATGAATTTAATCAATATCACTTACACATATGTTTCGATCAGTTTATCTGTGTGAAAATATTCCGCACACAGAGAAGATTCGACTTCATCAGAGTGAAATTTTGTTTTGAATGAAAAAATTCCTTGGGGAAAAACGGAGAATTTTTAGAAATGTTCGAAGAGAATTATTTATTAATTTTCCCTCATATTGTCGGATTCATTTCCAATTTCCATATATATATATATATATATATATATATATATACACTCAAATTCTAATGTGACGTCACTTTTGAATAGCTTATATAACAGACCTAGAATTACAAACTAGAATATCAAACCAAACAATAACGAAGCCAAAGACTTTCAGTTACTTATATCTTTGTTGTTGTTGTCGTTTTCTCTCGTTTCATTATTCCAATGTGAGCACTTTGCGATCTGTGACAAAACTGAAGTGGTTTTCCTAATTCACTCTTTTACGTGTAGTGCTAAAGAATCCTAGATCAAATTATTATAAACAGGTTTGAAGCAATTGCACCTGATGCCATATGCAAATTCTATGGTGAGGTATTGTCTTATCAGGTTTGACAATTCAGAAACGTGGTGCTTTTACCGTCTGCGTTAATGATAACTCTTATGGTAGATTATCATAAACTGATTTATATGGACTGTTCCACTAAGCTCGTTATAACGTTTCAGTTGGTGGATATTAGTCTTCTTCAGAGCAATGTATTTTCGATAACGTTCTTAAAACAGAACGTCAAAATTGAATAAGTGGTTTCTCGTTAATTTCACTTATCATTAGCTTCATGTATCAATGAACTGATAGAAATAATTTTCATTTACTTGCTAACAGACCTATTTGACCCATAGATGGAACCCTATAAGGTACAACCACTCCGGATCAGAATGGACCTTAGTTGGTTGGTTGGTTGTGTTGTTTTACGGTATATCAACCTCAGTGGGTCATTTAATAAAAAAATAACTTCATTCTTAAATGTATACTCAATTTTTTTATGAATACATTTTTTTATTTAACCCATAGATGGGACCCTAACAGGTACTAACACTTCTGGTCAGAGTGGACCAGGGAGCAATTGTGATGAAGGGGTGCTCCACATTCTCCAAACCTCAAAACTGGAACCTCACCATCAGATAGAGTTTAACGTCATTCCCAGGACATGAATACCCTCAGCCACTGCCTTCAAGCACCCATATGATAAAAAGGAGTTGGGGCTTGCCATAAGGGCAATAGGGTTGGGGCAATCATATAGGTGACCAGTCGATTGATCGGAGGGGGCCTCTCCGAGAATGAACCTTGGAGTAATGGCAATGAAGAGGTACTCAACACTCCCCAGAGCTCCATGTAATGTTAATAAAAATAAAATAAAACAAAAGAAATAAATAAACAAAAGAGACTTTAATATTTCTTACTGGACCAGCCCACCTTATATCAAAATAGGGGGAGTGTTGTCCTGCAATAACCACCTAAATTTATAGACTGCGCGAATAAATGGTTCATTCCTCCGCCAATCAAAAGGCATAATGCGTGGCTGGTTGACGACTTAATCACTGATACTCCATTTTGCAATCATTGACGAAGGAACTTACAATAATAGGGAGCACCAAGGATTCTGTACCAAGGATTTGTGCTGGACAAACGCTCTTGTTTCAAGCCCTAAAGGATGGCCCATAAAAAGTAACATTGCTTAACCCCTTTTTTCTTCTTCTTTTTTGTTCGTGCAGAGGTTTGGTAAATATATTATATATAAAGAGAAATTATAGCAATAAGAAGGAAATAAAATAAAAAAAGAGGAGGAAAGACAAGAAAGATGAAAAAAATAAAAAAAGAACAGAAATGAAAGGAGACAAGGGCAAAAGGGATATCAATAAGAAAGAAAAAATATCGAACCAGGAACCTTGTGGTTCCTAATGACAATGAAAGTGTACGCCTTACTCCCAGAGCTCCAGAATTAGAACATCACCACTTGATGCAGTTTAGCATCATTCCTACGACACTTAAACAGTGAGGAGTTGGACAATTGGGAATATTATTTAAAGTATATTATTAAGGACTTATAAAAAATGATTAGGATTTACATTGGAACAGAAGACACAAAATTATTTAATTTCTCAAGAAATCGATTTCCTTCTGGTCAAATCCTACTTCTTTAATATAATCTACTTTGCATTAGATTTGATAAAAATATAAATACTTTATGACATTCCAGACAGTATCTATAAAACACCAGTAGATTATGATTTTATCTTTATTTTCAAAGGCGATTATGCATATTAAATTATTCTTAAGATTTTGCAAGATTTTCTTATATAAAAATTGTTATTTATATAACTAAAAAAGGAGGTTTGTGGTCTAATGGATAAAGTCGTAGGAAATGGACACGGCGAATAGAGTTCAAATCCTTGACGAGACCGTTAAAATTTCACATAGCGTTAATGTTGTATCGCGAGGTGGAAACATACATAGATAAATTGTGTGCTTAACATATTTATTAAGCACCAGCATCCGGTGCTAAACGGATACATAAAAGCACAGAACAAATGAGTATAAACAATTAACAAGACAAACTCACTAAAAGAGGAGGGTCAGTTTGGTATAGCCAACGCTGCAAAGCCAGTCTTAATATTATTCAACTAGTTAACCTACTTTAATCGTAGGCTATTTTATGGTCATGAGCCAGTCCATCTGGTAGAGTGCTGAAGGGGTGTTAGCTACTCCACGACAGTTAATAACTGTTGGAAAGGTACACATCCAAATAATCTCCCTCCAGCTATGGGAAAATATTTGAGCAAACTGGACTTTTAAATTTAATATGACCACCTGTTTAGAAATAAAAAGGAGTTCAAATTCCGCTCAGTATTTGACCTTGTGTCACATCCTGCTTGTGCGGAAGAATAGTAAATGCATATATAAGTAAAAAAAAAATGTTTATATATACCTTGAAAAGGCATTGACTACCATTGATAGATTATCATTCATATGCAAATCTAATTACTCATTAGATAAAGCTATGATTCTTCCCAGCTGTGGCTGTGTCAGTGTTACTGTATGGCTGCACCACTTGGACTTTAACGAAACGCTGAGAGAAAAAGCTAAATGGGAACTACACAAAGGATGCTTCGTGCAGTGAACAAATACTGGAAGCAGTGCCCCCTCCCTAAAAAAAATTGCTGTACGCCCACTTACAGAAACCAATCAAGTAAGACGAGCTGGACACTGCTAGAAAAGTAGGACAAACTTGTAAGTAACGTTTTCCTGTGGACACACAATGGCCAGAACTTTACATTGATCATCTCTGTGCGGATCCTGGTGTCGTAAGGAGGACTTACCAGGAGCGATAACAGATAAGGACAGATGTGAGAGTCAGAGGAATTCGTGCTATATATGTTGAGAGTCAGAGGGAATTCGTGCTATCAGCGTGCTATATATTCCAACGGAGAAAATGTAATATTTTATAAAAAAAGAAGAAGGTCCGCAAAAATGTATCGTTCTCAGAAAAAATGTTTTATTCTTTTTATTTCACACATCTTATTATAATGGAGATTGTGTGTTTTTCTGTCTGTAACCGAAACTATATTACTACTCAAGACACAATTCCCTAGTTATTTACGTCACATTCTCCATGATTCTATTTCTATTTAAACCGCAATTAATAATAGAACTGTGTGACATTATTATACTGTTGGCCTTACCTAAATACTAATAACATGCAATTGTATTTATATATACAACAAAATACCAGTTTTCAGTGTAAACGTAATAATTTGCATATTGATATTAAAAAACTGATTTTAATAAAAATGTGATTGTATTATTGATTTCTAATTGTTTGGTTTTATCTTAATGAATATGAGTAAACATCTCTTCAATAAATCCAAAAGAATTCATTAACAAGAAGAAATAACTGTAATTTTATCTTTACTTCCTATTTTAACTAAATAGTTAAATTAGGAAAATTTAGCATTGAAAAACGGAAGTGATGAAAGAGTAAGTTTCAGTTGTTCTATTTTCCGATTATACCCTGTTTCAAACTTTTTATTTGAATTCTTAATTAGTTTCATTAGCCTTTCTGATTTAATTTAATATTCATTACATTTAAACTTAAATACTTGCACCGTAGGGTGCATATATTTGCTAGTATATATATATATATATATATATATATATATATATATATATATATATTTATAATCAACCCCCGTGTCAGTAGGATGTGACATATTGTCGATTTTGAATTCAAAGTTTCCTTTTCAGAGACTGATTGCCGAACGAAGGTTAAAAAGCCCAGTCCGCCCAAAATATTTACCCATAGCTTGAGGAAGAATACTTGGATACATACCTTTTCCAAAGGTATTTACGATATATATACGAAAATAAGGTAGTTATTACCTTACCTTTTTTTAGATCGGTCGGCAGACATCCGCCTAGGAACCACAAGGTCCTACGCTCGATACTGGCCCTCACATACTCAGCGCATTAGTAGCACAGATTAGACCTGTGCGGTAAAATGAGGAGCTGATGGTAGATGTAGCACTCCACCTCAGACACAAAAAGAATCTCTCTATCTAACGCAATTGAAAAGAGGATAGACTCCTTCGGTTTCCGTTTAATACCGACTATACTACTTTATAATGCTCTACGTTCTTGCATTAAGTACTGTATAGATTTTCTGATCGGGAGATGCTTGGCTGGTTGGTTGGATTATATGGCATGTCAACCATTGTTGGGTTATTTTATGCCGAAGACATTTTGTTTTATCTTGATGTGTATTAAAAATGTTAAACTCATTTGTTTAAAAACATTTTTAAATTCATTTTTGTTTTCTATTTAACTTATAGACAGGACTCTAACAGGTACTACCACTCCGGGTAAAGGTGGACCTGGGAGTAATGGCGATAAAGGGGTACTCCATACTCCACAGTGCTTCAAAATTAAAACTTTACCATTTGATGCAGTTTACCGTCATACTCAGGCAGAGATGCTGATAGGTACGTGTCCTGCATCCCTAACGCATCAAAATATAAAAGGACGCAGTAAAATCATATCTATGCGTCCCAGTGTTTTTCGTTTTTCTTCCCTCGACATTTCAAACTAACTGTAAATAGTTTTCAATAGTTTCTTAGAAAGGAATTATACCGGGTAGGTTACAAGGTAGGAGTTGGATGGTTTTAGTTGGGACTCATAAATTTTCCCGGGGACTCATTCAAAACAAATATGTGCGCCCCAGGACGCACTAAATAAAAAAAGGTATCAGCATCTCTGCTCTGTAAACTGACCCTAAACCGACACCTTCTAAGTTAAACTTAACTATTAGATACAGTTTACGAGAGGTGCTTGTGACGTTATATTCAAATCCTATATATGGTTAGAAAGGTTACATAACTTAAAAATTCCGTCGAGAACACGTGAGCTAAAATGATATTGGTAAAGGATGAAAGGTAATGCCATTGGCCAGACTGACAAAGTAGGAATGCAATGGAAGTCAAAAGAAAGAAAAAAAAAAGAGAAATTTCAGAGAAAGGCAAAAGGCTTTTGTTGGTGTAACGAAGTTACACTTTTAACATAGAACAGGAAGAAGAAAAGATAGTAAATGTAGTTTTCCCAAAGTAGCTGAAATTTCCTAGTGTACTATTCACCAGTTCTGACGCTTACTATTAGTCTTGTCTGCTGAAAAAGACCACAGTATATATATATATATATATATATATATATATATATATATATATATATATATGCACTTTTGGCATTAAGCCATAGCAAAGTGGAATTCATATAACAGACCAAAGAAAATAGAAATGAGAATAGAAAAAAATCTATCACAACTAAGAGTAGTCAGACTCACTTGCTTAAATCAGAATATTCGCTGTCACACGAAAAAAAAAGGAAATAAATTTAAAAAAATAAAAAAATAAAAAAAAGTTTAAGTGATGACATATTGTATAATCTTTATTTGTCCAGTCTTAAATGCAGAGAGAATCTTATATGAAGAAGTGGCCTACCTTTTTGTCACAGGATTATATATATATATATATATATATATATATATATTATATATATTTGGGAGAATATGTGCTTAATTGAAGTCGACCTAATTTTGAAAGTTAATTAATTAATAATTAATTAATTAGGCGGATACCTATTTAAATGTAAGGCTAAACAATCGAAAAATCAATCTCTGTATGTACATTTCGCCTATTACATCAGCAGAGCTATAGATACGAAGACCGCCCGTGTACGATTCGAATCCTGTCAAGCTGACAGCAAGCATCTTCTCCACACCAAACGGACTTAGCTAGATTTCTTCGTTTTGTTTAGGAGTAGCCTCTACACGATATTATGAGAAGTAAATGATATGGCTATTTTCAGCCGAAATTAAGTCGAATTTTGAAAGTTAATTAATAAAATTAATTAATTACCTATTTAAATGTAAATATTCTCCCAAATATTGTCGGCTGAAAAAGGCATATCATAAACATCGTCTGTTTGTTTACTTCTCATATATATATATATATATATATATATATATATATATATAAAGTACAGGTCAAATTTTTTTGCCAGTCATCTCTGAGAGCTTTTTTTTTTCAAATGAATAAAGTTTAATATTACTTACCCAACCTCTCTGCAACGGTAGGATGTGACACAAGGTCATTTTTAAAGCAGAGCTAAGCTAGTTAGAATTTAGAGTTGTCCTTCTCCTAGACCGATTGTTATGTCAAGACTAAAGATCTCAGTCTATTATTACCCATGCTACGGGAAAATGAAGAATTCGTGGCTTGTCTATCGTGAAGGGAAACTCAAACAGCCGCCTCCAACATTGAACTCGAGCCGCTCATTCTGTTTCCTAAGACGATAACCGTTACGCACCTTCACCAAAAGGTAAAATGTTATCCGTTAAAAATTGAGCAAGTTATTTCTAACTTGCTATGGTGTACTGAAAAGTTCTCGGCTAAACCAAGAAGAGAATTACGTTCTTTTTGAATTCTTTGGAAGTTCTAGATAATTCCCTTCATGGCTAGGCAGATTAATTTTTTAGCAAACTCTTATACAATGATGCATTGACTTACGACTATGGGTAAATAATAGGGCAGACTGGGTTGTTTAACCCTGGCTAGGTAACCAGTCTTAGAGAAGGAAAACTGAATTTAAACCCGTTAAAATCCGCTTAAGAAATTGACCTTGTGTCGCATCCTGTTTGTGTGGAGGTTATGGTAAATAAATATATTAACTTATTTAGATATTTTGCTTGGTATCAACTTTCGACTGTAATTTTATTTCACATGTTTCCTTAAAATCTTCGTTTGCCAGCACTCAAGAAACAGAAACAAAGCAGAAGCTGTTTGCTTGATTGGGTTTCTTTTTTTTTTTTTCTTTTTTTTTAGAAGTTCATTCCTCTCAAAAAAAAGAAGTTATATGAAAACAGAAATATTTGAAGTGGTTGAAGGGGACATGATTTGCTTTCTGTACGCCCACTCTCTTTACCGCTACTTTTCCCCTATTTTGAAGTTAACAAACCGCTAAAATGAGACCTCCAAGTATAATACTTGAAAGTGAATCATGTCGATATTCAAAACCTTGTTTGTTATTCAAGCAGATAAACGGCGAACAATTCGATGCCAAACAAAACGGATTTTCGAATGTTTTTTCTACACGAAGACGTTTCAAATTTCGAATGACATCCAGGGATTGGTTTTGTTGGATTTTACAACCTGCCAACCCTTGTTGGGTTATGTTATACCAAAGACCTTTTGCTTTATTCATTCTTGACGGGTATTTTGCATTTTTTTTCAAACGCATTTTTAAACTTACTTTTTCTATTTAACCCATAGATGGGACCCTAACTGATACTACCGTAGCGTAATTATTATGGTCTAAGAGGAATTGGGAGAAAACGGTAATCGGATTTCTGGAGAATGAGAAGGAAAAGAAATAAGAACAAAAAGAGGTTTAAGTTTAAGGGTAATTACTCAGCGGGTGCCAGCCATTGACCGACCAATGACCCCGACCCAGAGTGGACCTGGAAGAAATGATGATGAAGGAGTACTCCATATTCCCCAGAAATGGGACTTCCCCGTCAGAGTTTAATACCGAAGGACATTAAGACCCTCAGTCACCACCTTCTTGCACTTATATGATAAAAAGGGTTCGGACTTGCCATAAGGGCAATAGGGTTGGGACAATCATATAGGTGCTAGGGCTTGACATGACCAGCCGATTGATCGGAAGAGACTTCTCCGACCGCCCATCTTGCTTAAGTAAGGAACAAAGTGGAGTGTTGCAGTCAGTGACTGTTCATCCACCAGGATTCCGTCTTTAAGCATCATGGGTCACCACCCACGGCCAACAGGTGACCTCATTGGGAATCTTACTCCTGTACAGAGGTGCAGTCGGTGTATTCCACAGCCCCAGTCCACAGGGCGGGATTACATATATAATAAAACGACAAATACAAAGAACATAAATTCATTTAAAATTAAATTCTTCATCTAAGTCAGGGATCAGCAAACTTTTTTCACGGTGGGCCGGATAATTGAAAAAAATAACGAGCACGGGCCACATTATTATTGTGTTCAATACTTGCTAGCCAGATCGAAAGCTCTGAGAAAAAGATGTAAAATAAAATGTATCTTTCCATGTTATATTCATGGATGAGTGTCGTAAGATTTGTGAAACTGAAGTTTGCCTTTCAAAATACCGTCAATCTTTGGTTTGGAATTGCTACATGAGAATTGCTTTCAAATGTTTAGCAGTCAATTTCGTTCCATGGATTGATTTCACATATTTCAATTTTGAAAAGGTTCCTCGCATATATAAGTTGTTCCGTACATTTTAACAAACAAACCGTCTGCGGGCCTGATAAAATGCCTTCACGAACTGGATCCGGCTCGCGGGCCGTAGTTTGGTGACCCCTGATCTAGGTCAACTACACAAAATTACGAGATTTGGTAGCTCTGCATCAAACTTTGTCTATCATATAAAGATGATGAAACTATGACTCTCTCGCCAACAGTCCCTAGTGAT
>CM042143.1:64878191-64915691 GCA_023376005.1 Doryteuthis pealeii | reverse complement strand
GAGAAATAGAAATAGATAGAAGGAGAGAAATAGAATGAAAGAGCGAGAGAGAAGAAAGAAAGAGAAAGAAGGAGAGAGAGAAAGAAAGAGAAAGAATGAGAAAGAGAGAAAGAAAGAAAGAGAAAGAAGGGAGAGAGAGAGAGAGAAAGAAGAAAGAAAGAAAGAAGAAAGAATGAGAAAGATGGAGAGAGAGAAAGAAAGAGAATGAAGGAGAGAGAGAGAGAGAGAGAGAAACTGTCTAGTTTTCCTCGGAATCAGTCTTTGCACATGCACATGCATCGACCCTGACCCTACTGGCCCTCGTTCAAGGAGGTGCTGCTGCATGTTAGGACAGCTCGCTGACACTAAGCAATACCATTGCTTCTCTTTTTACCGAACAAGCCGAAAAATTATCCAAAAAGATGTATCGCAGAGCCGTTGCCTGCAGATAATCAAAAGCTGTGTGAAGACGTGCGTGTATTACCAGATTAATTGCAATTTGAATATCTAATTGAACGGAACTAGAAACGATCAACAGATCATCATCATCGATTGAAATATGGGAAAATCGGGGAAATTTAACAGACTTGAAACAGAAAAAAAAAAGAAAATTAAAAAAAATGAACCTGACATGGAATCTCTTGCAAACCATTCCATCATGATTCTTGGGCACCTCATGTGGTGCAATGGTTAGCAAGCTAGCTTAGCAGACTGTTGTTACATAATCTATGCGGTTACATAAGATTATTGTCGGTCCCCTGTAATTCTGAGGGGATGACCCTTTTCATACCATGGCCGGGTCCTTCCATGGAAAATTACAGAAGCCCGCCAAAATACGTGAAGAAGTCACGTGGGGCCTGTTCGGTCCCCAGTTTGCAGTTAGACAGTCGGCCATTTTAGGTCCTGCCTTAAACTGGAACTCACGCGCGCTATGTTAGTTAGAGGATTATGTATAGTTAAGGAAATAAAGGTTTGGATAATTAATATGTTCTTGTGATTAATGAATGTCTTGGTAACAAGACTAAGAAATGACGACCAGCCAGCAGGAACATAGCAACAGAAAACCAGACCGAGGTGACCAAGTCAACTCCAGACGCAAGATCTTAGAAGATGTCAGACCAAGTCAAGATAGATGATAGAAATACCAAAGACGATCAGAATACTAAAGACGGCCAAGAAATAGAATTAAAGAAAGAGGTATGCAACATTATAATTATTTAGTGCCAGTGAAGAAGGCGCTATGCAACACTGTTGTTAGTGAGTTAGTTTCTCACTGAGTTCCCCCACCCTTCTGGCCTTGTGCCACATCTAAGCTAAGCTTAGTAAATAACTATTCCATCTTGATTCTCACGCGTATGATCATGGGCTAAAATGTACGAGTGATTAGGGCAACCTCAAAACGAACTTTTTTTAGAAATTATTTTCGATGCCGGTGTCATTGGGGAACAGGTCAAAACGTTTCAAAACTTATAAAATTTAAATAAATCCAGCATGGGAAAGATTAAATATTTACTCACAAAAACATTTCCATTTCTTCGTATACGCACACATCTTGGTAATCTTCAACTGTTCCTCGTAAATTCCTACTATAAAATAAACTGAACCCTCATTTTATATCCGTGGTTTTGCAATAAATGTTTTAAATATGTTTGCAATAAATGTTTTTGAATAAAGAAAATATATTCAGTATTGTAAAATAACGGGTGCAAGAAAATAAAAAACATTTATTGCAAAAACACGGACATAAAATGAAGGTTCAGTTTATTTTATGGTAGGAATTTACGAGAAACAAGTTAAGGATTACCCACATCTTATTATAATGGAAATTCAGTGTATGTCTGTAACCGAAACTACGTCACTGCTTACGTCCCAATACCCCCAGGAATTGCGCAAGTTTATCAGTGAGTATTTAATTGATAGTCAAAATCATTAATACATAGAATAAATCTTATTCATAAACGGTGGCTATGAAAATCTGAGTTAGATTTCCATCAAAACAGTCTATATTATTAGTGAATTTAAAAATCCGTAAATGTGTCTTATATATCACTAAGAAATAAAGGTTTACATAATATATGGTGTGGTCAATTTACATACCTGTTTTAACAAAACCGGGTTTAATAAATAACTACTTAGTGTTATTGATCTCTAATATTTTGTTCATTAAAATCAATCCTATGAATGATTTTATATAGAAATCAATTAAAATATAATCAAAATAAGTGTTTTTTATATGCGTTCTTATTTAATTTCGCTAGTCTTTCTAATTTACTATATTTCATCACATTAAAGCTTAAATACTTACGTCCGGAGAGCGCATATTTTTGATAGTTATACATATGTAGGAGGGAATTCAAAAATTATTCGTACTCTTGTTTTATGGAAGCCGAGCTCATAGTGGATTATTTGATAGGCAGAACAAGCTACCTCATCGATGATAACTCGACGGGGGTTGCCATTATCATCTCTCTAGCTTGGTGAATCGACTCATCAGTGGTGGAGATTGACGGGCATCCTGTTCCCTCTTCCTGCATCACGCTTTTCCGGACACATTTAAATTTCTCTATCCACTCCCACACACTTAGTGGTAGTGCACTGTCCTCGTATTGTGGTAAAAGACGATGAATTTAAAGTCGATTTTCTTTCCGACCAGAGAAGTCGGGTCAATTACTTGGTGCACACTGCTAGGGGAGCGGCCATGGTTACACTGTAAAGACAGCAAGTAAAATGACGCGATCGATCCAAACTTCGATCACGTGATCATTACCGTACCAACTATTGTTACGATTTTTGTGGCCACTCTTTAGGCTTCAAGCAAGAGCGCTGTCCAGCGGAGATCCCTTTGTGTTAAGCAGAGCGCTATCCTTAGTGAAGAATCCTTTGGTTCTTTCTTGGTGCTCTTCAGTCTTGCAGATCCTTCGTTAATGACTGCAAATAGACGTTTGTCAGTATCAGTGATTAAGTAGTTAACCAATCACGTATTCACGCAGATGGTTGGCTGAGGTTTAAACCACGTGACCTCACTTAGTCTATAAAATTAAGTGGGGGATTGCAGCACGGCTTATATACAACAAATAAAGGGCACCTCATGTGTTGTAATGGTTAGCAAGCTAGATTAGCAGACCATTGTTAATGAGTTCGATTCTCACTGGGCGCCCCACACTTCTGGCCTTGTGCTATATCTAAGCAAAGCTTAGTAAATAACTATATACAACAAATAAAGGGCACCTCATGTGTTGTAATGGTTAGCAAGCTCGCTTCGCAAACCATAGTTAGTGAGTTGGATTCTCATTGGGAGCCCCATACTTCTGGCCTTGTGCCATATCTAAGCTGAACTTAGTAAATAACTATATTCAACAAATAAAGGGCACCTCACGTCGTGTAATGGTTAGCAAGCTAGACTGGCAAACCATTGTTATTGATTTCAATTCTCACTGGGTGCCCCATACTTCTGGCCTTGTGCCACATCTAAGCTAAGCTTAGTAAATAACTATATACAACAAATAATCCAACAACTATAAGCCCGCATGCTCAGAGTAACAAAAATATGGCGGAAGTGCTGATAATTTATGACTCACAAGTGTATGTGCGTGTGCGTGTGTGCGTATGTGTGCGTGTGTATGTGTGTGTGTGTGTGTGTGTGTGTGCGTGTACATAAGCAATATACGTTATAAACTATAATGTAATCCAGCAGGTTTTAATTTGTTTTCAATTAAAATTGATCTAGCACCCTGTCGCCGGGACTTGGGATACGCTGACTGTATCCCCTGGAAACGACAGTAATCTCCCTTCATTGTCACAGCACCCAATTCAACTGACACAGAGTATTAATACCCGAAGTGCTTCATCTATGGGTCATGTTCGCCAATTATCATTATAAAATAAGAATACTCAATATCATGTAACACTATTGTGTTATGGGTTGATTGGCAACCTATTAATTAATTACCAATTAATTAAAACTACCCTAATTATTAATTATGGTGGTTTGTTAAAATTAAAAGTAATAATAATAATAATAATAATAATAATAATAATGATGTTTATATTAGAGGTATATATTTATTTAAACGAAAAATGTTTATGTAGACAAAGAGATTCCTTAAATTATGGAATTTGATATATATCATCGGAATTTTAAATTTCACAAAATGAAATGATAAATTTAATAAATAAGATTCCAGTTTTTGAAAAGTTCGGCAACAATTTCAAAAACTTAGATAAATAAAACAATGTTTGGCCTTGACTCGTGGAAGTTGGAAAAACCCCAAATGGAAAGATACGAGCTAGGCTGGCACAAGACCATTTAGACACGTAGGCAATAGTATCGAGTGGCTGGCCAATCAGAGACATATGTTAGGGGTGGGGAGGTCTGGATCCCATAAATCACAGACCGTCAGAAAAGAAAGAGAGAGCGGGACAGACCGGGACAGAACGAAGACCGGAGAAGAGAGCTTGCCATGGCTCTGGGCCCTTGATAAAACTTTACCGATACACTCTGATGCCTTGCCACTCGGTACAAAATTGATAACTTAGCCAAAAACTAGCTGTAGATCGCCAATCAGCTGGACAAGAAATCACCTCGCTCCTTTGTAAAATAAATGTATATATTTTGTACATAAGCATAAAAAAGGCGTTGTGTTCAATTGTTTTGTTGATCCGTTGACAGCTTTTGGTTATTTAATCTTATTTCAGCCGAGTTGGTGAAAGAAACGAAACCAGCTCTTTTTCAGCCTTCCTGTAAATCAACAGACAACATAAGAACGGGAGGTTGGAACGGGCAGTTTCGACGACTGTAATACTGTGCCGGAGCATCGTTCTCTATAACACTATAACATACATCGTTCCCATAACATAATTCGAACCCTGTGCCCCAACTTATGTTATTATATTAGTGCCGCGACCAGGTGCTATATAAATTGAGAACGTGACCGACAACAGATTATTATAATCATAACAAGATGTCCCATCGTGGTATACTGGTAAGCAAACTAGTCTCGCACATCCGTTACTACTGAATAGCGAATCACCGCTGGATGTCCCGTACTTTCGACCTTGTGTCATATCCTACACGTGGCGAACGGATTGGACTCGATATGGATTCACAGGTGTGAAAAAACCTACAGAAAAAATGTTGATATAAACGTACAATGAATGCATTTCCTAATCTTTAGGTATAAAATGTTGCAATATTTTGTATAAGGTGTGCTGAAGTCCATCAATTGAACTTATAGACTATGTGTGGGCGCATAGATTAAAGCCAGCCAATCAACACGCTCGAATACATGGTTAGTTAATCGCCGATATTGAAACCCGTTCATTTGCACATATTCGGAACGACGAACCACCAAGGACTCTGCTTAACAAAAGGATTCTTCACTAAGGACCAACCAAAGAATTCTACCTAACACTAAGGAACACAAGGGATCTCCGCTGTAAAGTCCTCTCTAAAGTGCAGCCTAAAAATGGCCAGTTCCCGTAGCTCCATTACGACTACTAGCAAAATAAAAAAATGGCCTCCGGGCGATGTAAAAATAGATTTTTGAAAGACGTTGCCTGAGAAGCTGGGAGTTAAAAATTCAATGTCAGAGGGTTTGTATCATAACTAAGCAATATCCTTATATTTATTAAAGGAGAAAAAAAAAACAATTTGAAATGAAAACTGAGCCCCGTCCCTCTCAAATAAAACAATTATTTTGAATATTTTCCACATCAATTTTACACAAAATCATAGGTATTTATTTATTTGTAAACTTTTTAGTTAACTTCTTGTTATTGTAAAAAAAATTTAAAAAAAAAAGGACGAGAATAAAAAACAATTTTAAAAATTGCTTACTCAAATTTGGGGTGTATATAGCATAAGAATATTATGACATAAGCTGTGACGTAGAGCTATGACGTAGTTTTTGTTACAGACAGAAATACAGGCAATATCCATTATTAATAGATATAGCGACTTCAATCCTCGCTGAATGCTCCATACTTGCGACCTCGTGTCACATTCTACCCGTGGCGAACGTGTTGGGTAAACACCTGCATCTTTATTTAATGACATATCAACCTGCATAGGTCATCTAATGCCAAACCTATCGTAGAAGAGATTGGTACTCTTTAACACATACCTGGGGGTAGAGAAGGAGGTTCATACAATCCAAAGAGTATTAGTCAAAAAGTAAAAGTAGTAGCGTTGTAAAATGATGTGTGTGGAAGCCAATGTGGAAAAAGATTTGGTTTGTTTTACGGCATATCAATCTCAGTGGGTCATTAATGCCGATAAAGTTTTGAAATAAATCAATTCTTAATGGATAATACAATTTTTTTATAAATACATTTTTCTATTTAACCCATAGATGGACCCTAACAGGTACTACCACTCCGGGTCAGAGTGGACCAGGGAGCAATTGTGATGAAGGGGTGCTCCACATTCCCCAAACCTCCAAAACTGGAACCTCACCATTAGAGTTTAACGTCATTCCCAGGACATGTAGACCCGCAGCCACCGCCTTCTAGCACCCATATGATAAAAAGGGGTTGGGGCTTGCCATAAGAGCAATAGGGTCGGAGCAATCATATAGGTGCTAGGGCTTGACGTGACCAGCCGATTGATCAGAGGTGGCCTCTCCGACCGCCCGTCTAGCCCAAGATAGGGCCAAAGTGGAGTATTGCATATCATGAACTGCTCATCCACCTGGGCTCTATCCTTAAGCATCATGGGTCGCCACCCACGGCCAACAGGTGGCCCCATTGGGGAGTCTTACCCCTCTGCAGAGGTGCAGTCTGTGCATTCTAACGCCCCAGACGACAGGGCGGTGTGGAAAAAGATTTAAATAATGTAAGGGGTAGGCGCAAGAAGAGGATCTGTCCTTTTCGAGGTTCTTTACCTGGTTTAAAAGAAAAATAAATGAGCTCTAAAAAATAGAAAAAAATCTTGTGTTTGTTAAGCAAAAATTGACAACGGATACAAGTACAGAAAGAACCCAAGAAGATCCCAAGTGGTTTCAGACCCCCTAGAAGAACAGACAGAATCCTAGTCAAACAACAGACCCAGCTACTCCGGTCCAGAATAACAAATACCCAAATAGACAACCGCGATGAGTTTAGAGATAAGTATATGAGGATTATAACCTTCAACTTCTTTTAATTGATCACGCCAGGTAATAGCGTGACTGGAGTTCGAACTCGCTACTTAGATGTCGTAGTCCAGCACGTTAGCCACTACACCCTCCAATACTTATTTACACCGGGTTCTTAATGTAGATGTTATCTAGAATAAAACTGCGTATAATTGTTCACCAATTTGGTAAATTTAATTGTTGAGAATGACTTTACATGCAACTTGTTTCTCAGGAAAGTTTTCACACGTGCCTGACGATTCTAGATGATTAGATTAAAATAAAATACAAAAAAAAAAGAGTAAAAAAAAAGAAGGGGCAAACTTCTGACGCGCAAACGATAAGGCCAGTTCGTCTTTTGGGAAATTATGTGAGTTGACAAGTGTTACGAATAAACTTATCCACACCTTTTTAGATATACGCATATTTTAAAATTCAAAATGCCGAAACATCACATGGAACTAGAATCATCAAAGACGGAAATTATTATAATTAGCATAGTACCCGTCAAATATGACTGAGGCCGGCTTAGCTCAGTCGGTAGAGCATCCGGCTCGGTACCACAAGGTTTCGCGTTCAATACCGACCCTCAGTAACTCAGCGTATGAGTAGCACAGGGATCTGTACGGTAAAATGTGAAGCTGAGGGTACATCAGACGCAAAAACAATCTTCCTTGTCTAGCGCTAGTGAAAAGGGGATAGACTCCCTCGCTGTCTGGCTGATACCGACAATTGGCCACTCTGTCGACTTACCTTTTTTTACTTATTAACGTATGGGTCAGCTCTTCTGCCATCCATCCTATTGGCGTGGCTGTATTCACTGTATATGGGTAACAGCAATCATAATGAAGATGTACTCCACACTCTCCAGAATTGTAGCCTAACCAACAGATACGGTTTAATGACATACCTAAGACAACGCTTTAAGAGGAGGCCATAACCTCAGCCGACAGGACATTTTTTTTGCTTTTTTCCCGTAAGGTTTCATTTCCAAACAACAACGTGCATACGAAATTCGCAAATTCTTTTTCTCTCTCTGAAAGGAATATCAATTAAACCAAGAACTTCTAGCTCAGACGGGCTTATTCATATTGAATTTGATTTATTTTAACGGCATGTCAACCCATCTACGGCTATATTATGCCTAGAGATTAGAGAATATCTTCCATTGTATGTTCATATTTACATGTGTCGTTCTGCAAGATATTTTTGCATACGGTCCTATCGAATACGAATCATTTTTAAACAGATCTATTTGATCTATAGATAGGATCTTAATAGGTACTACTATTCTTGTTACTGCTATTCAGGGTCAGAATGGACCTGGGAGTAATGGCAATGAATGAGTACTTAAACTGAAGTTTAACCACCAGTTGCAGTTTAATGTCATAGCCTCGACAACCAGTATTTTTTATTACACTTTGCAGAGGATAGCCTATTATAAGACCCGAAGACAGGGCTTTTCTTTTTTTTTACCAGAAGGGTCTAAATATTTGCCGGTACATCATCGTACTTAAATTCCATGTTTTTTTCTTTAATATCTATTTTCTGAAACGCCTCATCTACACCAGTATAAATAAACAGGGCGTTAACAGCCGAGTGGGGGAGGGGAAGCATTGGCACTGTAATATCCTAACATCTCGACCTGGCGAGATTAGGGGAAATCTCATAGGGCGAGATCCCGAAAATAGGGACTTAACTACTAACGAGGACATACAGCCACACGGACCTCAAGTGTACATATTCCCGTAATAAAACCTGTTTATAAAACGTTAAACCTGAATTAACTTCGCTACAGGCACCCAAGAACTTTTACAATTGCTAATATTTTTACAGAGTTTTTAGACATTAAAAAAAGATGAAAAGTTCTTTCATTTGTAACCCAGACGGTTCTCCGTTATTTCAAAGCATTACTGTTTTCTTCCAATCAAGAGATACTGGCGATTTTAAATGTACTTGATGCTAACCATGTTGGCGGCCTTTGATAACTTAAGGCCAAATTCTAAATTTTGTTTACTTCCTTCCATAAATAAAAGACATTCATCTCTGCTACGGTCCTGATAAATAACAGGAATATTTTTTTAATCAAATAATCTATTAATAATAAACTTTATTTTAACACATAAAATCAATGCACGGTGTTTTTCAAAGTGTTAATATTTTGTATATTCTTTGATTTCAACAAATATTGAATTTTATCAAAATTGGCAGTTAAAAAACCACAAGAAATTAAGAGTTAAGCATTATCGTAAATGTTTTTAAAGATGAAAAAACCTTCTGTTTGGCTCTGATAATATCTGCATTATTGAATAGTGTAAGTAAAAAGAGAAAAGTAAAATAAAAATATGTATAAGCCAGAAATTTTCTACCAAGAATCTTTAGAAGTTCAATGACTCGAGACGAATTGAGAAAAATGAAAGTTGTTAAAATACAATCGATAAAATCTTTTGAATGTTGTTGGAAGAATTTAAGGTGAAAGAAAAAAACAGAAATAAGGAAAACGAATTTTTTTATGAGAAAATGCTGTCTTTCCTCCCCAAAATTTAATAAGTTGGACTTAAATAGATAAGCAGACAAATATCCAAATAAATATTATGCATTCTTGAAAATAAAACTTTAAGAAACGATACTTCTGTATATTCTTGCAACTGTTTAAGGGAATTTTAAACTACTAGCAGGACCTGCGGATTTACCACAGTATGATAATTTGATTATTACAACGTTTGATATGTTTAATTAATAACAATTTCGTTATAGATCAATATGTAAAAATTATAATAATCTCTCCCCAACTCTTTTTCTTTCTTCTTCTTTCTTTCCTTCTTTTCCTTATGTTTTAATTGTAACAGATTATTAGCGTTATTGTTTTCATATTCATACCCCCTCTCTCCATCTTTTCTTTCTTTCTTATTATATTTTTCTATGTAGCATGTTCTTTCTTTCTTTCTTTATAATAAAAACAGAATGGTCCATTATTCAGTTGAGGTGATGACACTCATAAGAAGTAAGAATTTGGTGGATAAGCAACACCAGATAATCAGGATTTAAAATTTTTGCAAGAAACAAAAAAACAATCTTAATTATAGGCAGAAAATGTCTTAATAAAAATACTTTCTTTTACACTTACCTTCTCTCTAAATATAAAACAGTTTATAGCGGGTGGGGCGGACAAAGATTCTGCTTCCGTTCCTTCGAACGTTCAACTCTGTTGCTTATAAGATGTCCTGTTGATCTTCAGAAAATAACACTGTTTCGGGTCTTTTTCGACAGCGGTCATCTTTTTCCGGTGTTGAGCCAAGAATTGAAACCCTAAAAATAACCAATGAAATAAAGAAAGGTCCAATGAAGAACAAATAAATTCATAGTGACCCAGAGATCATAAAATGTTAGTAGTTTGGTTTTACGGCATATCAAAACTTTTCAAGTCATTTAATGCCAAATCAGGGCATTTTGATAAAAAAATGACTCAGGTTGCTTACAGAACCTGCTGTGTATTATGTGGTCACTAGGTATGTCCAATCTGCCGTGTCTACATTTTCGAACCATTAAATCAATTGAAATTTAATGTAGACAAAAACAAGTTAAGGCTACCGGCTTTTAAAAGAATTCTATGAAAAATCAACTAAGAGTCAAATTTTCACAAAGATTCGATAATTATTTACGTGTTGATGAATTATGTTCATAATAGGTTTTTCCTAAAATATATTAGGGGGAATATTTTTTACTCTTATTTTACTTTATGAAATCTGAAAAAATGAAATGATAAAAAACGATTTTCAATTTTTTTTAACTAAGAGTCAAATTTTCACAAAAATTTGAAAATCATTTACGTGTTGATGAAATTATGTTCATAATAGGTTTTTCCTAAAATATATAGGGGGGAATATTTTTTACTCTTATTTTACTTTATGAAATCTGAAAAAATGAAGTGATGAAAAAACGATTTTCAATTTTTATTTTCTATAAAGATGAGACTGAATGATTATATCAGAAGATTTTTTATAAGTTTCTATATATTTCTTATATTAAGTTTCTTAATGAATGTTTAGTAAAAAAATCACGAATTCTGAATTCTGCTAAAAAATGTCATAACATTTAACCTGTATTCAAATTTCATTGTGTTAAATATTAGGGGGGGGGTAAATTTGACTTGGCAGATTGGACATCCCTAGTGGTCACTCAGTTAAGTATTGAACAGGCCCATCGCTGCAAACTTCGGTGATCTTGCGGGAACCTGTACTTTCAACTTGATTCACATTATTACATTCTATCAGCCCTTTCTTATTACTCATTTCATTCTTGTATTCATTCTGTTAAGATTGCACGGGCAATAAAATGTTCTTGCTATTACTTTGTCGTGAATTGTTGTCGCATTTATTTTGTACGAGGAAACAATATTCAACCAACTGCCATTCTTCAAAACCTGTGACTTGACTGTAAGTTTATTCGGTTGTTGTGAGTAAGATTTTTACTTAGCTGCACTAAAAATATATGACCCACTGAAATTGTAATACTTTGTAGGAATTTTGAAGATTTTGTATTTTCAAAACATATATATATGCTCCCATAAATTTGGTAGAGCTCTCTAATTGGTAATTTAATTTAACTCTCACTACTAAGCATATAAGCAATGATCGTTTCCCCGAAATTTGATCTCTCAGTGACCGTAAAATGCATAAACAAACCTATGTACTTAATAGTTTAAAAACACCAGACCCCACTACGGCTGTCAGTGGACGAGGGGATAAGATATCGGGCTACCATACAGTCAGTCTGAGTTCGACCCTAGCCAAAAGATAGCTGTGTCTAGCCACACTGAAGAGGCGTGAAACGCCGAAACACGTATCTGTGGATGACTTATTAATTTATATATATATATATATATATATATATATATATATATATATATATATATATATCAAATCCTCCACACGAGTAGGATGTGACACAAGGTCAATTTCTTAAGCGGAGTTTAACAGGTTTGAATTCAGAGTTTTCCTTGTCTTAGACTGGTTGACTAACCAAGATTAAAGAGTCCAGTATAACCTACTATTTACTCATAGATAGAGGGGGAATAGTTGAATAGGGTATTACCGCAATATTAAATGCAAACAGCCCCATCTAGGACGAACTCGTCTTGCCGTGTCCATTTCCTACGACGGTAACTATTATATATATATATATATATATATATATATATATTAAATAGATAGATAGATAGATAGATGTTTTAGTTTATATTTATTTGCATTGGAGCAATATATATATATATAGATTGAATTCGTTTTCGCTTAGAAATGTAGCAATTATATATTCTCCTATATTTGACAGCTGCCGCACGGGTAAGAGGATTGGCGAACGAAAGTTCATTCGGGTATCAAACCCGGCCAGGGGTAGCTGTTAATGTATAACCACACTGATGAGAGGTGATACCTCAAAACAAGTGTCTGTGTATTACTTATATATATATATATATATATATATATATATTCGATTATTTCCTACCGAAGACGTTTTTTTATTTTATGCGTATTCAGCATTGCTTAAACTCATTTTTCTATTTAAACCATAGATAGGACTCAATCAGGTACTACCATTCTGGGTCAGAGTGGACCTGGTAGTAATAGCGATGAATGGGTACTACACACTCCCCAGAGCTCCAAAATTGAAACTTCACCATTAGACGCAGGTTATCGTCATAGCTAGGATACTAAGACCCCTAACCACCATCTTCTAGCACTTATATGATAAAAAGGCTTGGGGATTTGCCATATGGGCAATATCATATAGATGCCCGTGCTTGATGTGGTCAGCCGAATGATCAGAGGGGACCTCTCCGACCTCCCTAAAGGAGAGTGTTGCAAGTTTTGGACTGACCAGCCATCTGGATTTCATACTTACGCATCACTACCCACGGCCAAAAGTTGACCCAATTGGAGGATTTGTATTCCCACTGTAGAGGTGCAGTCGGTGTATTCTACTGCACCAGACGACAGGGCGGGGAAATGAGAAGAGGGAGAGGAGAAAAAATGAGGAGAAAGAAAAGAGGGAAAATTGAAAATTGTTAATGAAATTAAACTCGATTTAAATCATTGCCCGAAGGTAAGAAATGATTTTGAAGAAAGCAAAAGAAAAAAAAAAAAACAAACATACAAGAATACTGTCAAGTACTTGCAAGATCGGATGAAACAAAAAAAAAAAAAATGAATAAAAAAAGATTTTTAAAAGAGATAAATCTGTTTTATTTTTGTCTTACTTGGTTTCTCTTCTCACCCCACCCCACCCCACCCCACGCTCAGATTCATTCAATTCTTTTTTTCATTCTCCTCTTCTTTCTTTCAATTCTCCTCTACTTTCTTTTCATTGACCTTTTCTTTCATTTCATTCTCTTTCTTTATCTTTTCATTCACCTTTTCTCTCTTTCAATTTCTCCTTTTCCTTCTTTTTTTTCATTATCAGTTTCTTTCTTATGCCTTTTCTTTCGCCTGCTATTTTCATTCGTTTTTTTTTTTTCATTTCGTTTTCTTTTTTCCATACTTCTGGTTTTTTCCTGTCTCCTTCCTTCCTGTTATTTACTAATCTTTTCTCATTCAGACACACAGCCCACTGATTACATACATTATCCGCTGTAACTAAGAGGACACCCATCTAAAGTCCTCTTTAATTTTGGTAACCAAGCGGGAACAGGTTCTTTCAATATGATTTGACCGTAAGTCTTTCTTTCTTTCGAAAGCAAGGGAATTTTGTTTTCTTTCTTTGTTTCTTTCCTTTTAGATAAATTATAGTCTCTTTCTTTTTTCTTTCTTTCTTTCTCTCTTCCTTCTTAATGAATTATAATCTCTTCCTTTCTTGATGCATTATAATTTCTTTCTTTCTTTCTTTCTTTATGGATTATAATCTCTTTCTTTCTTTTTTCTTTCTTTCTTTCTTTCTCTCTTCCTTCTTAATGAATTATAATCTCTTCCTTTCTTGATGCATTATAATTTCTTTCTTTCTTTATGGATTATAATCTCTTTCTTTCTTTTTTCTTTCTTCTTTCTCTCTTCCTTCTTAATGAATTATAATCTCTTCCTAAGAAAAGAAGAGATGCATTATAATTTCTTTCTTTCTTTCTTTCTGTCTTTCTTTCTTTCTGGATTATAATCTCTTTCTTTCTTTCTTTCTTTCTTTCTTTCTTTCTTTCTTTCTGGATTATAATTTCTTTCGTTCTTTTTTCGTTCTTTCTTAATGGATTATAGTCTCTTTTTCTACATCTTTCTTTCTTTCTTCCTTTCTTTCTTAATGATTTATAATCATTCTTTCTTGATGTATCATAATCTCTTTCTTTCTTTCTTTCTTTCTTTCTTTCTTACTTTCTTTCCTTCTCAATGAATTATAATCTCTATTCTTTCTTTCTTTCTTGATGATCTAAATTATCTCTTTCTTTCTTTCTAGATAAATTATAGTCTCTTTATTTCTTGATAAACCATTCCCTTCTTTATCTTTCTTTCTAATGATAATAGTCTCTTTCTTTCTTTTTTTTTTGTTTTTTTATTTTTTATTTTTATTTTGCTTCAACCCATTTTCCAACACTTCTCCTCAATCCTATCTTTCTTCCCTATGTATTTTCATTTCTATCTTTTTCCCCTCCTTTTTATTTCCTCCTTTTTTTTTGTTGCCATAAAACGGATCTCAACATGCTTATCTTATCAATATGAATTGCGAATTAATTTATTGAAATCTGATATCAAAAGAAAAATCTCAAATATTCAAAAAACTAACAAACAACAAATTTTTGCTGCCTTTGAATTGCTGCAGGACTAAGTGATTGATTTTGAATATTTTTTTTTTAAATCAGTCGCTGATCGATTGTGCGTTCAATCACTTAATCGCTACTCTTAGTTAAGAAAAGCATCGATAGGTTAATTAGCATACTTGGTCAGTTTTTTTGTTTTTGTTTTGTTTTTTTAATAATAAAAAAAAAGAATTTCTAAAGTTGATGGTTGAAGATATTTGAAATGCTCCAAAATGGTCCATAGATTTTGCAATCGTTAAAGCAAATGCTGAATTGTTATTAAATATGCAAACTAATGATTTTATGTTGGTCAAGCAGAACCGAAAAAACTTCTTTACTCTCTCGGTAATCATTAACTTAATTATAGAGTTTCTGTTGTAATGGAATATTCCACACACACACACACACTCTCTCTCTTTTTCTCTCTCTCGCCAATGTGGTCTGAATATATATACATAGTGAGCCCGGCATTATACTGGGCTGGCTTCGAGGATTAGTAGCGTGCCTCACTATTCCTTGTCTGTCTTATTGTATCTCTCTGCAATAAAACCCTCTATCTTAAATCTACGAATGTGTTGACAACCTTGTTTGAGTGTATCCCTTTTAAGGACACAAGAGTTTCTTTCATTATTTAATTCTTTTTTCTTTCTTTTTTTTCCTTCTCTTTCTTCAAATTACAGTTTCTACCTCTCGAAGGAAATTATTATCGTTTTCTTTCTTCGTAAATTATCATCTATTTCTTTCTTTCTGAATTGTAGTTTCTTTATCTCTTTCTTTCTAAATCATTAGTTATTTCTTTCGTTCTAAATTGACATTTCTCTCCTTCCTTGTAACTTTTTCTTTCTTTCTTTCTTTCTTTCTTTCTTTCTTTCTTTCTTACCTTCGTTCATATTTTACAACTTATTCTTTCTTTCCTTCTTTGTAACATCTTTCTTTCTTTCTTTCTAACTTTTTCTTTCTTTCTAACTTTTTCTTTCTTTCTTTCTTTGTAACTTATTTTTTCTTTCCTTTCTAAATTATTTTTTCTTTGTTTCGTTGTTTCTTTCTATCCATGGGTCAAATACATCTGTTTAAAAATTATTCTTATTACATAGGACCGCGTGCATAAAAAAAACTGCTAAAGAAACAACTACACAAAATATGCATATGAACTCAATTCTCTAACTAGACACAAAATAACCCTAGACAAGTTGGCATGCCATTAAAATCAACGAATCTATCAATCAATCAAGAAAAAGGGAGAGTACAGTGGTGTACTGGGTAGAGTCGTAGGAAATGGACTCGTCGACTCGTTCAAATTCCGGACGAAGCCACAGTTCACATGGCGCTGATATCCTTGGAAAAGGTATGAACCCAAGTATTCTCCCTCCAGCTATGAGTAAATAGTAGGGCAGACTGTGATCTTTATTGGTTAGGCAAGGAAAAAAAACTCTGAATTCAAACCTCTTAAATCTCCGCTTGGGGTGGTCACTAGAAGAACAAGCTCAATCCTACTTAGCGATTTCAATTTATAAAAAAGCTGCCCCCGAATTCGGTCACTGTGATGGCCTTTGTCACTGCTTACTGGAATTGAAACCCTATCGATTATTTCCAATGTGATTATTTCCATTGCCAATTCGTTTTGCCGAGAAAGAAATCTTTCAGAAGAGAACGTTTTGCAATTTTCTCTTCTATTAATAAGCTTGGCACATTTTTTTTTAGAGAATACAGGATACCAAAATCTGAATTTGGAGACTGAATTCTTCGGTTACCAAGTCCCACGAGTCTTTGAACAGAAACATTGAAGCGTCACCAGATAAATCTTGGGGTTCCTTTAAGACCCGAGCCTAAAGCGCATTGATCTAGTGATAATCTATAATCAGTGAAATCAATATCCTAAAAGACTTTAATTCGTCTCTGCTACCGGTGCCACGTGACAGTGATGGATTACCAGGACGACATATTCCTTAGGTTGACTAGATTCGAGATATTGCTTCGAACCGAGAGTGCATTGGCAGAACTAGCAAATATATACACCCTCCGGGTGCAAGTATTTAAATTTTAATGTAATAGAATATTATATTAAATTAGAAAGGCTAATGAAACTAAATAAGAATGCAGATAAAATGATTTGAAAACAGAGGCAGATATAACCGAAAAATAGAACAGCTGAAATGTTCTCTTCCATTACTCCCGTCTTTCATTGTTAATCTTTTCTCATTTAACTATTTAGTTAAAATAGGAAGTAAATAATAATATTACAGTTATTTCTTCTTGTTAATGAATTTCTTTTAAGATTTATCCCCGAGAATTTTGGCTCATATTCATTAAGATAAAAACCAAACAATTAGAAATCAATAATACTATGCACATATTTATTAAAATCAAATTTTTAATATCAATATGCAAATTAGCCTTACCGTTCACACTGTAAACCGCTATCTTGTTGTATATATATAAATTCAATTGCATGTTATTAGTAAGTAGATAAGCCCAACAGTATTAATAATGTAAAACAATTTTATTAATAATTGATGTTTAAATAAAAATAAAATCATGGAGAATGTGACGTAAATAACTAAGCGAAATGTGACTTAGTAGTGATATATCTTCGGTTACAGACAGACAAATACACAATCTCCATTATGATAAGATATACAAACAAATTAATTGAAATAAACGCTCTGTTCGTTTGACTGCTCCAAACTTTTCTTTATATTTATTTCAAATGCCATATCCGCTCGAATTATTTTAAACTGCACTCACAGAATGCTCATACATGAATTTACCCAACCCCTCAGCACTAGTAGGATACGAATCAAGGTCAATTTTTAAGTGTAGTTTAACAGGTTTGAATTCAGTTTTCCTTCTCACATACCGGTTATCATACCAAAGTTAAAGATCCCACTATACATTTATTCACCCATGACTGGAGGGAGAATATTTGGATTCATACTTTTTCCAAGGGTATTAGCGCTATGTGAAATGTAAACATGCTCGTGCAGGATTTGAATTCGTGTCGCCGTGTCTATTTCCTACAACGATAACCATTAGACGACAAGCGCTTCATAGAGAAGCATTCAATATATCGTATGTCCTACTATATGAAACATCTACTTAAAAAAGAGTCGCATTTAGCGTAATGGTTATCGTTATAGGAAATAGAATTGACTTAAGAAATGGATTCGGTGACCTGAGTTCAAAACTGCTTGCGTTTCATCTATTCTCCGATCCCCGGCTATACAAATTTCCCTTAGACCAGACATGTCAAATTGACTAACCCCCTAGGGCCGCATAGATTACATATGTATGTCACGAGTGCCACAGATGACAACTAAATCTTTAAATCCTTCTACTTTAACAGAACAATGATGATTGCTAACATTAATTTCTTTATTACCAACTAAAAGCCAATGAAACATATCTAAAAAAAAAATCGTGTTAAAAAGAAAGGAAAAAGACTATTACTGACCGAGTCAAAATAATAAAACATACAAGTGACACTGTCACTTTCAGTTATAACCAGGTGTTGATTGAAAGCAGAAGAAGGAATGAGGAAAGACTCACTTCCATTTCCAGCCACCTCCTTCTGCAACTCAAAGGAAGATGTGAGAGACAATGCATTGATAATATACTCTGTTTCTTAACAACACATAGCCCTATTGAAAATAAACTTTTTTCGAGCAAGAATTTTCAGAAAAAAAACATTTTAAAATCTGGGGTACTGTAAATGAGAGCGCAGTCTGAGAGCGGGCCGTACCTGTGCTTGCTGAGGGTCGCATGTTTGACATGCCTGCCCTAGACCACCCACACAGTAAAAGAGCACGACCGACAGAATAGACAGGTGTTTTTTTCTCAACTGTGTATTGTGTATGTGCATCATTTGTGGAAGACTGTTTTACTATTATTGCAGATTTCTGTGTTGGAATTATGTCGTCGGGCACGAACTCAATTATTCAACTTGAAATTGATTACCGGTGTCAATTTCTCAACACATCCTCTAAGTGTTCTGTAATGTTTTGCCAGGTAATCTGCATTCTCACCTATGCAAAGTAATTGGACAGTAACTTAACCAAACGACAGCGAAAGAACATAAAACAATAAAATGAAAATAATAAAACCAAAACTCGAGGTAATAAATATAACATAAAGGTTAAGTGTTATCAACTAATATGTACATTTAAAAAGAAAGAACAGGAAACGGTAGAGGAAAGTTCAATGCTCTCCGCCAGCCTAAGGGTAAAAAATAAAAAAATAAGGGAGTCTGCCGTGATGCTGATAACTTTTTGATTTAGTGCATCCTGGGACGCACATATTTGCTTTGAATGAGTCCACGGGAAAATTTATGGGTCCCAACTAAAGCTGTCTAACTCCTATCTCGTAAACTATCCTGAGTAATTTGTTTCTAAGAAACTATTGAAATGTATTTACAGTTAGCTTGAAATAGTGAGGGAAGAAAAAAGAAAAACACTGTGACGCATGGATACGATTTTACTGCCTCCTTTTAGATTTTTGTGCGTTAGCGATGTAGGACGCGTACCTATCAGCATCTCTGGTGTGGAATGTCTCTTTGGAGAGTCGTGTTATATTCGCCTGGATCTAGCGATGAACTCAGAGGAATTGAATATCGTCTTGAGTTAAGCGCCAAAGTCTGATGACAGTTGGTTACGAATTGACCGTTTAAAGATTGTCTTGGTATATACGTCTGTTGCTATGGGTTTTCGACCTATGAGTCAGAGGTCATGGCATTGGACCGACAAGGATGGACCAAAAAGAGGTGGGGGAGAAGGGTTGCCTTCAATAAAGACAGAACACCAGATGTAGTAAATATTTACACATATATTCAGCTGAGAGGGTGATTCATATGTTGTTTTTATTTTATAAAATATATACGTGAAGTATAAACATAGGTTTAGCTTTGACATTAATTCAAATGTGTAGGTCACTTCAGAAAGATGTTAATAGTCCAAAATAGAGCATTTTCCCGCCCTGTCGACGAGGCTTAGAATACGCTGACTCTATCCTCACCATAGTGGTAGGTATCTTGACCTACAAAATATGACACTAAACTGCATCTGATGGTGAGACTTCCGTTCTGGATGTAACACTACGCTCTCCCTATCGAAATCAAGAGATGTGTTAAAACGCTTATTTATTTTACCCTCTCCTTGTCGGAATGGCTGAGATGATGACGTGTCAACTCTTTGTTACATCTTGCACTCATTTCCGAATGAAGAGATGATGTGTCCACGTTGTTTAACGTGACGGCCCTTCCTTCTAATGGGGGTGGGGAGGGACGATGTGTGGATAAGGAAATGTTCAATATATATCTCTCTGTACCGCTACTACATCGGAGAAGGCTTGAATTCTAGTTGTTGGGTAGCTGTTCAGTTGTTGGCAGTTCTATGATGTCATGGAGTCTGGATGCCAACTTGGGGCTGAGGGTTATCTTGCCTTGTGCCATTTGGATTTTTTTTAGTAATAACACAAGGTCGCTTCTTCTTCCTCATGGGTATTTTATTTCCCCCAAATTGCAACTGCTGAAAGTAAGAGATTTCATGTCTTCCTCCGTTAACGCATTCCCCCAAACTCAATTTGCACTCTGACCTCTGACCTCTTCTTTCCCCCTTTTGACACATACCATTTGCTCGTTCTGTCAAACACCGCCATGTGTCTATACCAAATCTTCATTTAAACTTTTCCGTTCTAATCCACATATCAGGCCACCCTCACGGCTCCACGTCACGCCCATTATGTCATCTCCATAACTGGAGATCTAGTTGGTTGGATTTTACGGTATGTCAATCCTTGTTGGGTTATTTTATGCCGAAGTCGATTTGTTTTATTCATTCGTGGTGGGTATTTTTAATTTAAGAAAATTCTTTTTTAAACATTTCTTAAACTCATTTTTACTATTTAACCCGTAGAGGGGACCCTAAAAGGTACTACTATTAAAAGGTCATGGTGGACCTAGGAGTAATGTCGATGAAAAGGTACTCCACACTCTTCAGAGCTTCAGAATTGTAACTTCTTCATTACATGTAGTTTAACGTCATACCCAGCCACCGCCTACTATAAAGGTAATAGGGCTTGACGTGATGAGTCAATTAATCGGAGGGGGTTTCTCCGATTGTCCATCTAACATAAGTAAGTGCCAAAGTGGAGTGTTGCATGTCATGGACTGCCCTGCCACCAGGATTCCGTCCTTAACTAAAGATCTGGGGAGAGTGGAGTACTCCTTATTGTAATTACACCAAGCTCCACGGACTCAGGTCAAGCAGATCTGTTTAAAGGTCATCCGTATTGGTGATTCGGATTGGACAGAATTACTTGATACCATGTAGCTCTACATTATTTGTATCAAGAATAGTTAGTTGAAGATATAATTGTTTGCATCGCATAATAATAATACCCCTTGAACAGGTATGAATCGAACTGTTCTCCCTCCAGCTATGGGCAAATAGTAGGGTAGGCTATGCTCTTTAACTTTTGTATGGCAACCGGTCTAAAAGAAGGGAAACTCTGAACTCAGACCTGTTAAACTCCGCTTAAAAATTGATCTTGTGTCACATCCTGCTTGTGTGAAGGAGTTCGTTACATACATGTAATTGTTTTACCCTCCAGTCTGTTAGAGCTGAATAATTCGCCGATACCATCACTGCAGAGGAGTTGTATTTCAATGGTGAAAATTGATTTGATATAGGTGAAAATTGAGTTACGAGTGGAACGAATTAAACGCGTAAGTCAAGGTACTATTGAATTTATAAGTAAAGAGTGCTCAATATGATTGATAGAGCATATATATCTAAGTTAATGTACCGAAGATATAAAGTCCTCGGCACTTGGTAACTTATTATGATTTTATACAATACAGTCCTATTTCCGTTATTTAAAACCACGTAACAAAAATTAGGATGTTCCATGGTGGGTTGGAACGGATGGCATTTAAGTTTATTTCAATGGGGAAAATTGATTTGAAATAGGTGAGTTACGAGCGGGACGAATTAAACTCGTGAGTCAAGGTACCACTATTTCTATTGTAAGTGATGAGAATTTTTTTTTCTGGTGATATATTCCTTTTTTTTTTCTTTTTTTTTTGAGATTCCTGTATTTGTAAAACCCGTCTGATGATGGCCAAGACTCATTTTTTGAGTTTCTGGTTGAAATAAAATATAAGGGATGACGGTTTGTTAAGTTTCGTTTTTTTTTAAAGTTTAAATATTACTCCCTATATAATTTAATTTATTGACTATTATACATTGAGCTCTTTTAGGGATTTATAAAAATCCTTGTATGAGTATGTATGTTTGCACCTACAAGAGCATACAGTATGGTTGTACAGTGAGATCTGATGATCCCAAATAGAATCATCCTTACTTACCAATCATTTGGATTACCTTGCATATATATATATATATATATATATATATATATATATATATATATATATAGAGAGAGAGAGAGATGAGAGAGAGAGAGAAAGAAAGAGAGACAGATAGACTAGTAGACAGAGGAGAGGAATAGATTTCAGTCTTTTCCCAAGGGCATTAACACAAAGTGAAACGCAAATTGTCTCTTTCAATGCAAATAAGGTCATGTATAATTCTAATTAATTCTGTTTGAAAAGATTAAATTTAAGTTCATTGCTTGTTCCAAGTTTAATTTCTTGGGAATAGTAATGTGGTTGACCTAACGGTTGACGGCACAGAGAATGGACTAGGGACACCGATTATCACCACGATCACGTATCTTGGCTTGTGGGTTCTTCAATATGCGTCGTATTCTTTAGATCTGTCTGCTTCAGACTAACAATTCTTTTCGCACCTTCATCGTATTCTCAGCAGTTCCAATATTTAAAGATGTAGACAAATTAATTGAAGAAATCGTCGAATCAAAACATTAATCATAATGGAATTTTACAATTTAACAGAAAAAAATGGCGACTGGTGAGATAAATCAGGCGAAGATGATTTTGAGGATTGAATAAATTTGCTACGAATTTATATGAATTGAAATGTTATCATAGAATTCTAAAATATTCACACCATCCTAATTCTTTTGGCGGTAGATATTCTTCCGTTTCTTTCTTCTCCTTTTTCTTTATAATCGTAATCAGTTTACTCCTGATTCGGGGCCGCCTTGTCGACTGGGGCTGTAGAATACGCTGACTGCGCATCTGCAGGGGAGTTAGAGCCACCTGTTGGCCGTGGGTGGTGATCTGTGATGATTAAGAATGGAATCCTGGTGGCTGAGCAGTCCATGAAATGCAACACTCCTCTTTGCCGCTTACTTAAGCTAGAAGGGCTTTCCGGGAGGGTTAATATGGTGCTGTGTCCAAAAGATACTTACTGACGTACTGCAACTCATGAGAAGCTAGAAGGGAGGTACAAGTGGCTTTTTATAGGAAAATTCAAAGCATTGATGATAAGTGGTTATGGATAAAAAAAATTAAAAAAAACCGCTTACCTGGACAGGTGAGAACTGGTCATTTAGTGATAGAGTAAGGAAGCAAAGAGAAAATAATGAACAAGGGAATAGAACCGAACGGAGTAGGAGGTGAAGGGAAAACAGGAGGTGGAGAAAGGACAATTGGAGTGGAAGGAGAAGAAAGGAAGGAAATAATACACTTCATGACAACAAAGAAACTGTTTTTGCATTTTTCAAAAACAAATTTATCGATAAACGCCGACCACATTTTCTTGCTAAACTAGAAGAGGGACACCTGAGGAAAAGATTTTGGAAACCCCAGCCCTAAAACAAAATAACGAACCAGCCATCCAATCATCTAGACAACAACATTGTAAATATCAGTTTGGATACTCAGAAGAGTCCTGGTGACCTAAGGAACCGACGAAAGGGAAAAATATGTATTTACCAAACCCCTCCCCACGAACAAGATGTGACACAATTTTCGCAAATGAATCTTAAAAATGTGTCAGAGGTGAATGCAGAATAATCATACTAAGTTCCAATTACCGTCGAATTGGTAAGGCAAGGCAACAAGTAGCCGTAACTCAATACGGATCTAATCTTGTTGCAATCCTACTGAAGAATGATAGAGTATTTATGAAGCCTAATAAAATCATAGAAACCAAGCAGCCAATCAGGACTCAATGAATGAAATCACCCAAATACATTAATATATTCTTGAGTTCCAGCTGTTTTGGGCAGTAGTTCAGTTGTGCTTAGCCAGTTGCTGTTGTCCAAACCAACAGTATACTGACTGACTGATTGACTTCAATAGCGAATTTATTATGGAACATTTCCCAGTTTACACCACTGCATCTCGTGAGAGAGAAAAAAGAACAACAACTGTGGAACAGGAAAGTAAATGTCGTACCAATTGTACATGAAATTGTCTCCAAGTGTTTGGAAAAGATTCTGGATGAATAAGAAGAATTGAAAACACCCGAACAACGACATTTTTAAGATCGGCTAGAATACTCAGCAGAGTACTGGAAGTCTGAGAAGACTTGCTGTCACGCAGCCTCCAGTAAAGGACCACTAGCTAACACCGGTGTAAAAAAAAACTCTCAAAGCGTGTGCTGTAGGTAACTCACCTATGACACGAACATAGATTTACCCAAAGGGTATATATTAACAGAGCAAAGCTACTCAAGTGAGAAGTAGCAGATACATGTTCTTCGTGTACGCTGTAACAAGGAAACCCTCCTCATTTGTACATTGACATATTGCTGAATACATCTGTTCCCTACATTTTATCCCCGTGTTGAGTTATTATTTATTGACCCTTAAACAGGTCACAAGAGAGTGAAATAATAATAATAATAATAATAATAATAATAATAATAATAATAATAATGATAATAATAATAATAATACCAGACCTAGTGTTGATAAACAAAAAAGAAAGAACTTGTCAACTGGTGGATTTTGCAGTGCCAGCAGATCACAGGGTGAAGCTGAAGGAAAATGAAAAAATAGACAAATATCTGGACCTTGCCAGAGAACTAAAAAAGTTATGGAATATGAAAGTGAAAGTGATACCAATTATGGTTGGTGCACTTGGAACAGTCCCTAAAGGATTGGAAAAGGGTTTGGAAAGTTTGGATATCAAAGGAAGGATTGAAAACCATTCAGAACACTGCACTGCTGCATCTGCCAGAATACTCAGAAGAGTCCTGGAGACCTGAGGAGACTTGCTGTTCACTCAGACTCCAGTGAAAATACCATCAGCTAATGCTGATGTGAAAACTCAAAAAGGAAATGATAATAATAATAATAATAATAATAATAATAATAAGTCACGCTGAAATTATCGGTTCCCGCTAGATCGTCGAAGTTGGTGCATATACCATTTTGTTGTAGGGTAAAAATTTAGTTTCTTGCACAATTCCCAGTGGAATTTCCCACCCTAGTCTTGCCTGGAAACCTGAGAAGACTTGCTATCACTCAGACTCTAGTAAAAGACCACTAGCTAACGCTGGCGGGAAAGACTCACAAGGAGTAAAACAGCAACAACAACAACAACAACCACAACAACAACAACAACAACAACAACAACTTCGTGGCTTTGACGTTCGCTACTATTTGTGTTTGTATTGTTTAAATTCCCCTCTTCTTTCCTTTTTATTCCTAATGAGCCTCTTATTTTCCTGTCATTATATAAAATGAAATATTTTTTTTCTTAAATTCGTTCATTGCTGCGATTAAATTTTATTTATTTGTATTCTATCAGTTTTTTCTCCCTCCTTTTTATCTCTTGTTTTTTTTCCTTTTATCGAATCTCTTCGGTGTGTTCTCATCTGTTTCTGTCAACAAACACCCCTTGTATTATCCCCATCCGAAACCAAACATTGTATTTAAAAAAACAAAAAAACAAAAAACAAAGATACACACAGACGCCATATTTGTTTTTTAATCTCTATTACTTTTTCAATCACGTGTTTTTTTTTTCCCAGTTTTATTTTTCATTTTTATAACTTTTTCAAAAAATAGATAAAATTGAGGGAAAGAAAATTTAAAAAAAAAAACGAATACACTTTATATAGATATTGATTTTACAGATTATTTGGGTGTAACTAATTTGTTTTCATTTTTTGTTTGTGATAATTATTTAATATCATCTTGTAAATTCCTTTATGTCGGCTGTTGACCGTTAAAATTGTATCCTAACAAGTTGTCTTTTTTTTTTTTTACACATTATTAAAGGCGGAGAATTTCTGATATGATTATTCGTATTGAAATAATTCTCGTCGTATTGGTGATGTGAGGGGATCCAAATTAAGGTCTCCAAAGCGCTAGGCACGCAAAGGAACTGTTCAAGCGCTATTGGCAACAATGTTGTGTTTGTCTTGGGAGTTATTTTCGTATTTTGCCTGGGGAGTTGTCTGCCAGTTAGTTTCGCTGGTTCCCGCTAGGAGCCTGGGCTATTTAAGCGGCTAATTTGAACTTCTTCTCTCTCTTTGCCTGCCGACCTACGAGACATCATGGGTTAGACACGGTCTACCCCTTTTCTTGTTGGGCTGTCAATCCCTTAACACTGGCCACTCACTGCTAGTAATGTCTTTATAACGATATTATGACCATGGACCTTTAGATATGTATAGTAACTACGTTTATGTATATTTAGGTATCTCTTATTGATACCTAATACTTGTATTTTACCATTCATGAATGGTGTCATTTATCTCTAATTTGTATGTATGTTCATGTACACCTCTATGTGTATAGTGTGCCCTGTTTATTCTGTGCTGTATATAAAATGTTTTGTCTATCAACCTTTTGTCGGAGTTTTATCTTCAAGTATTAGCACTTTGAATCTTAAGTCTGAACTTTTTCAGATTGTTGTATACTGAGAAGGCACAGTTATTTTTTTGGTTCAGTTAGTTTGGTTTTGGTTTTGTTTTTGTATTACGGCATATCAACCTCAGTGGGTCTTTAATGCCGTAAAGTTTTGCAATAAATCAATTCTTAATGGATAATACAATTTTTTATAAAATACATTTTTTTATTTAACCCATAGATGGGACCCTATACAAAATACCTACCAATCAGGGTCAGAGTGGACCAGGGAACAACGGGGATGAAGGGAGGGCTCCACATTCCCAAACGTCTCCAAAACTGGAACCTCACCATCAGATAGAGTTTAACGTCATTCCAGGACATGTAGCCCTCAGTCACCGCCTTCTAGCACTCATATTGATAAAAAGGGGTTGGGGCTTGCCATAAGGCAATAGGGTTGGGAAAACATCATATAGGTGCTAGGGCTTGACGTGACCAGCCGACGCCCGTCTAACCCAGATAGGGCCAAAGTGGAGTATTGCAAGTCATGGATGCTAATACCACTCTGGTTCTATGCGTTAAGCATCACGGGTCACCACCCACGGCCAACAGGTGTCCCCATTGGGGGAGTTTTCCCTTTGCAGAGGTACAGTCGGTGCATTCTAACGCTCCAGCGGACAGGAATGGTTGGTAAGTTAGTGTAGAGACGGTTAGTATAGATTTCAAAACCGAACGCCCTTCTTAATAAAGGAACCAAAGTGGAATGGTTGCACGCCATAGCTGCTTAGGCCATTGAATTCCGTCCTTAAGCATCACGGTTCGCCACCAAGGCAACAGGTGGCCCCATTTAGCAGGGGTCTTACTCTCCTCTGAAAAGGGTTCAGTCGGCATATTCTCATTAGGACATTGGCTGTGAATATATAAATTAATAATGTTCTTGGCGCAATACAATCATCCTTTTGTCTGTGATATCATTATGTAGTTTTCAGGTAATCCTGGTAACTACCTATTTTAAAGTATATGTAATAACTCAAGAAGTCAACCATGGCAGGATGCGACACAAGGTCAATTTTTAAGTGGAGTAAAAGAAAAGACAGAGAAAGAGAGAGAAAAGTTGGATACATACCTTTCCCAATGATATTATCTATATGGGAAGTGCAAACAGACGCATTCAGATTTGACTCGTCTATTTCCTACGACAGTAACCATTAAACCATGGCACTCCCAAAAAATGTATGTGTATAGGCGTAGTATATATATATAATATATATATATATATATATATATATGTGTGTGTGTGTGTGTGTGTGTGTGTGTGTGTGTTTAGCATGCATATCTGTAACATGTGTGTGTAGGAATAGTTTATATGTATATGCATATATGTATAGTGGTATCAAATGTATACACACGTCAGGGATTTCGGCAGATTTTGATAAAATAATAAGATAGAAAGAGTAAGGTTTTCTCGATGGGGATGAAAGGGTTAGGTTTTAATGTCGTAATAAACTCAAAGTTTTCAGTGCTTTCCAATACTCTGGGATTATATATTTTTCATGTGTGGACTCGGTAATGTCTAACTTACTGATCTTTTTGATAATAATCTTAATACCCAAGCAGTTCAAATTTTGGACGCAGCTAATGCCCGTTGGAAATAATAACCCTGTATTTGTCCCACAACTATGGGTAAATAAGTAGGATAGACTGATTTTTAGTCTTGATAAGGTAACGCCTGTAAAGCGTGGAAAGCGTTCTGGGCCCATAACCTGTAAAGTTTTTAAGTGGCCGATCCTTAGCCAGTTGAAAAGGGCTTAAAGAAAGTCCTGTGTTATGGAATCCTTTGGGTAAGCGTATGTCCTATCCTGCGTTATTGGTAAAGGTCCAGTGATTTAATCCTATGTCCGTCGTCCATGAATGTTACAGTAATTATGACCAGTAGGGTTGTTTAAGTATTGTATCAGCCTCAGAGTACTGCCAGTGATTGGCCAAGGAATAGATCACATAATCTCGCCTAGTCTATAAGTATGGGCGACGATCTAGCACACGCCTTATATAGAAAAGATATCTCAACATAACCAGTCTAGGAGAAGGAAAAAAATAATTCAAATCATTTACACTTTAAAAAAATTGACCTTATGTCGCATCTTAGACATGGTGGAGGTGTTGGGTAAATACATACATCACAGGAATCAATAATGATTCGATTATATAGCCAAACGATTTCTTTTAAAATCAAGACAGATATTGAATATATTAGGCATGTGTTAAGGTTTCTAAAAAAATAAAGTAAAATTTTGGCGCCGAGAACTTTTGCCAACTCCAGCAGAAGAAAACTAAAAGTAGCAAATAAGATAGTATTTATTTACCCAACCTGTTCACGCATGTGACACAAGGTTTGCAAGTATGGTGCATCCAACGAGGATTTAACTCAGTAGTAGTAGTTTGATTTGAAATCAAATTTTTCTTTCCTAGAGTGGTTGCCTTTCCAATATTTCTGTATCTATAATTATTTTCATTTCTGGATTCGTTTATCCTCACTTTCTGCAATGATGATGATTACAGAAAGTAATTAGATAAGCCTGAAGAAGATTCTGGAATCTTAAACACATGCCGCGAAAAGAAAATGAATAAAAACTTTTTTGAATTGAAACCATTTCGCGGAACTTCTTTCGTTATATATATATTATATATTATATATAATATATATATATATATATATGTATATATATAATATATATGATATATAATATATAGAGAGAGAGGAGAGAGAGAGAGTGAGAGGATTTTAAAAATTAAAAATACTTGTTTTTAGTCATGAATAACTGTGAGTAATGTTTAAAAATATAAGTGACTTACCAGTCGTGTTTAGAATTGGTATGGTACGCGAAAACCCTTACAACTTTAAAAGATATCTCTCTCTTTCCACCCCACTCTCTCTCTCTCTATATTATATATATAATATTATAATATATATATATATATTATATATATAGTATAGTTCCTTCTCCTAGACTTGTCGCTTTCCAATACACTAGAAAATAATTTTTTCAATTATGGACTCGTTATTCTCACTTTCTGATCTTTTTGATTTATAATTATTAATTAACACCAACATCGTGTTTATTATTTAATTTATGAATTCGTTATTTTTTTTTATTTGCTGCTATAATATTAGGAAAATGTTTATTTTTCTTTTAAGAATTTTGAATCGGTTTTATTGGCAAGACTTTCCTCTCTTTGTTTTATGATTATTATCTACTTTATTTTCTTGCGAGATATTTCTCCTTTCTTTCTCCTATCCATTGTGATTATTATTTTTATTTTTTATTTATTTTATTTTATTTATCTTTTAATGCTTCCTCTCTTACTTCCAGTTCTGTCTTGGCCCACCATTCCTATCATGAACAATTGCAAGGGAAATTGCTTGTATGCGTGCCAAATCATCTGTAGCCGCTTCATAATATCTTCATAAATGAGATAATTAACACTGTGTTTAGTGAAAATCGATTGCGAAAACAATAAGGTGAGTGTCACCGGTGTCACGTGGACATGCATTTCCGCAGCGATCTGTAGCGCCCTCTACGCTTCCCTGACAACTCTGTCTCACTACAACGACTGACGACTGGCTGCTACAATGCACACACATTACTTGAAAAATATCAATTTCTCAGTGTATTATATTTCTTTGAATCGAGAACATAGAAATAATAAAGTAATAGATAATATAAATAATAAAATAAATAAAATAAATTAATAATAGATAAATAAAATGAATAAATAAATATTAAGAAATGAACAAAAAAAAAAAAAAAGAAAGAAGAAAAAAATTGGTTTCTGGATATTTAATTCTTATTGTAACATAGTCGACCATTTTTTTTTTTTCTTTTTTAATTTTTGAAAAAAATCATTGTTTCACTATGCGATCTAGACGCTCATTATGAGAAACTCGACAGAGAATTCCCAAGTGCGTTGTTCAAGGAACATCACTTGAGAACGTCCCCTCCACCGCCCAATTTCAGTAATCAACTTTCTAACCATCTGCAACAAGTGAGAAAAGAATTTTTTTGAAAAAGTGAAATTAAGAAAATTACGTCATGGCCATTCTTTCAATCTTTGGAAAATCAGCATTCAAGATCATGGCAAATACTTGGAATATGAGGCTCGCTTTGTGTAACGGTTTTTGTAACTGGGGTGGGTAATTGGTTGGATGTTGGTTAGGTTGATTGGAAGGTTACGGCATTGTCAATCCATGTTGTTTGGGTGGTTGTTTTGTCGATTTGATGAGTTTTTAGTTGGTGTGTGCCTTCTGGGTGTTATTAGGTTACTTTTGACATGTTGTATCTGTGTGGTGGTGGGTGGGGGGGTCCGGTTAATATATAGTTTACATATGCCGCCGTTTTGTAGTATCTCGCACGGTGTAGCGAGGGATGTGACAGGCATGGTCAATTTTCCTTAAGGGGCGGTGTAGGTTTCAATCAGGTTTTGAATTCAGCGTTGTCCTTGCTCCTAGACCGGGTTGCTCGTACGGCAAGAGGTTAAAGAGCCCGTCTGCCGGGATTTGACTGTATTTAAACCTCATTAGCTGGAGGGAGATGGTAGGTAGGTTCAATTACCTGTTCCGCAAGGGTATTAGCCGGCTCGTGAAGAATGCAAGATTTACGCTGCGTGCCAGCGATTTGAAACTCGTGGCGACGGAGGGTCCAATTTGCTGCTGGACGTGGGGGATCTATGGATTGATCCATGTACGACCTGATCGCGTCTTCATAGGGTTGCCTATTGTGTCTGGTTGGTGTTGCATCGTATCTTTATTAGTGAAATTTATGGCTTTAATTGAACGCATGGGATTGATTCTGTTTTCTGCTACTGCCTAGTATTTTGTCTCTGATTTTCTTTAGGTTTTGTTCAAATAGTTTTAATGTCATATTGTTCGGAAGTGGTTGAGATGTATTTGTGGATGATCTTGTTTTATATTTTGTAGGGGAGCTGTGTTTTGTTTTATGAGTAGTTTGTGTAAAATATTTTCCTACTTTGTTTTCTACATTTTTATTGCATGGTTTTGGTTGATAAATAAAATAATGTTTCTATTTCTACTTAAGATCGTTTGTTTTTGGGCGAGGGGTATATCACATAGTTTTTTTTTTTAATAGATCCACTGTTCTTTTAGTGGCGTTGTCGTCCTGATAAGCTTTACTGAGATATGTTATCGGATAATATGTGGCTGGCATGGATTTGCGTGGATTATGGTAGAGTAAAGAGGTGGAGTTAGTTTAAGAGGTGTGTATTGTAATCGTGGGATGTGCACTTTTTTTGTTCCTTTGAGTACATGCTACATCTAAAATGTCTATTCTATTTGATTGAATATTTCTTTTGCACTTGGTTTTCCTAATTTTGTGTCTGTTTTTGGTTCCGTTGCAGTTTTTTTAAGATTATTAGTCCGTCAATGCCTATATAGGCCCTCGTTTTCATTCATAGTAATTGCTAATGCTGCTAGTATTGGGTCTGTTCGTCACGCAGAGTCAGTAATTCAAATCCTATGATGTGTATGTTTAACATGTTAAATGGCTGTTATTCTTTGTTTGGCAGATTAGAAGCAACAGAATCGCTCGACCTAGTCATCCCCCTTGGACTTTGATGTCCACACTGCATATCATTGCAAGTAATTTGTTAAGGTAGACAAGTACATTAATTGTCTCGCTCTGAGATTGTAGGCAGAACTTTCCACGTCCGCGTTTCCTGTGATCACGATTGAAATAATTCAAGCCATGAAGCATAACTATCCTTTCATCTTTACGCGCTTTTAAAGTGACAAGACGTATGTATTTTCTGTTTTCGTTTTGGCGATTAAGGACATTTTTACCCTAGCTCTGTTTATGAGCCGAATTGTATTACATCTCAGATAAAACGAACTTATGGAAAACGCTGTAAAGGCTTTAAATAATAAGCATTAATAATGGATAGTCTGTCATTTGACGCTGAGGGGTTCATCCATTGACACAACTTACACAGTGGGTTTGTTTATAGTGGTGAAGGTTGTGTTGACCATCCCGCAGTTTTTGGCACAGTCCATAGGCAAGATTTAGTGTACAAGGATGCCTACATACACAATCTAACAAATGACTCTTCAGCATTTCCAAAATTCCGCAGATTTTTGGCCTTCTTCTTCACTGGTTACATATCCAGGGTAATATAGCCCTACTACTTCTCTGATGTTTGGATGAGGCTTGAAGATGTTAGTATTATCTTGCGGTTATTCGGACTAGTTGTCCTCATTTTTTTCTAATTGTTACTGTGTACAACGTTTTTCGGCGTCTGCTCTCCGGCTCTTCAAGAGTATTTCTTGTCGGGACTCGGAACCTTCTCGGACTCGGGAACCTTCTATTTTTCGAACTTGGGAGACTTAGTTCTTTGTCGTATTCGGTACGGCCATCACGGAACTTTGAACTGCTAACCCTTCTAGTTCGAGAAGAAGGTTCCCGAGTGCCGACAAGAAATAGCATGAAGAAGGGCCCGGAGGGCATATCGGCTCGAAACGTTGTAGGAAGTTACAATGGAGATGGGGAAGCATGAGTCCGAATAACGCGATAATTTCAAATGGCCAGTTTGTCCATTACTTTTTTTGATAACTTGCCATTAGCCTGGAGGGAGAATATATTTTAACCTATATGCTGGAGGGGTAGGGCACGGTAGGATTGGCATACGCTTTCCCAAGGGTTAGTGCTATTGAAGAGATGTTAAACAGCCTTTGTCTAGGGATTGAACTCAGGTCGACGTGTCTATTTTATTGACTCTAACCCTTATACCGACGCACGGCTCTGTATAAGGTAACTTAATTAACCATTGTTATTACACTCTGGTTTGGTCCACGGTAAGCATAATTGGTGTTTATCATTTTGAAGAACGTATATTTGTTGTGATTCTTTACAAATGTATCTAATTGAATATTGTTAATAGTCCTTTGTTTAATTATGGCTTTGTCTTTGTCGTTTACAGATTATTCAATGTAGGAATAACGCATAGTAGTGATCCCTAATGCAATGATATGGAACGGGTGGTTAGTTTTCGAAGAAACTCACGCAATGTTTTAAAAGGTAACATATTTGTTTGTTTTTGTTACGTCCATCAACTTATCGTTTATTAACAAGAATGTTTCGGAGATCAATCACATGCTACTTCCTGGCGTAATCTTGATCTATCCTATGCTATCTATCTATCTATCTATTCTAATATAATATACTATATATATATATATATATGTATATATTTATATATATATAATTTCCAATCTACCATATAGTATCTCTTTCTATATCTACTTACATATCTCTTCTGCATATCTATCTCTTCCTACCTATGCTATCAATCTACTATCTATCTATCTCATTTCTCTCTCTCACTACACAACAACACACACTCTCTCTCTCTGTCTGTCTGTCTGTCTGTGGCTGTCTCTCTCTCTATATATGTAATATATATTATATTATATATACTATATATATATATATATATATATTCGTCTGTGTCTATTTCCTGTCTGGTTTGTCTATTTCCACCATAGAATCTATTCTATGTCGTCTTCATATCAATTCATCTTTCTTTCACATCTGCTCTATATACTTTATCATATCTACCTATTATAGTCTCTTTTCAAATATATAAACCTACCTGTCATTTTCCAAGAATCTCACCTACATTATCTCTTTCTATCTACTGCATATCCTCTTTCATATCTACCTACCTATGACATTGCAATAATCAACGGCTATCCGTCTTCACTTTCCTTATTTACCTACCATTATCTCTTTTCATATATACGCCATCACTTCCATTGTCTATTTCTACTCTATTTAGTTTCCATAGTCTATCTAATTCTATTCTATATCTACCTGTATATTTTTCTTCCATATCTACGTACATTTTTTCTTTCCATAATCTACCTAGCATATTCACTTTCCATATCTATCTATCTACCCTTCTCATTTCATATCTATAATCATGTTTTATTTTGTTTTTTATATCTATATATCTTGCATACAATGACTGCTAATTTAAACTACAGTAGCAATTGCAGTACGGCAACAAAGCGCTTCATTCAGATGAAGATTCTGGGTTCGGATGGTTTTCGGGGGCCGAAGAATCGTTACCACTACCCAGAGCGCCCGGCAGCAGTATCTCACATTACGCACTAAAACTTTGTTGGGTTTGATGTCACAATATAGGACCTGGCACCATAGTCGACGCTGATGGCGGTTAGAGGCTTTCTCCTGGAATCTATACGGTGGTACGCGTTGACATTAGCGAGTTTAAGTTCGTTCCGGCTTGTATATTCGAAATTTCCTGTAGAATAATTTCAATCAAAATTTTTCCATTGGCAAATAAGAAGACGTGAAACGAACATTATTGTCCGTTCGCAGCGCCCAACATAAAAACTTAATTTTTTTCGTTACAGTTTTTTTTCTATATATAAGAAAAAATGCACTGTTTAATATTATAACGTTTTTAAATAAGCATAAAATAAATCAGAGTTGTTAATTGAAAGTATGTGCTGTAATTGTTTTAATGTGTATTGCTTTTTATAATAGTATTTTTCTTAATATTCAAACATATTTCATGCTAATAAATTTGGGACGTAGATATGTGGCTTAGTGTATCTTATAAATCGACCAATGCGTAATCTGAAAGCTCGCCCGTACTAGAAACATTTTAAGTTCGTTCAACTGCACAAAGCAGAGAAAATCGCCAAGTGACATTTTTGAACATGTCTGACTTATACACGTATAGGGACAGAACGCGTGGTCTATATGGTTAAGTCAATGGGGAAATGGACTTGCGTCGCCCCGAGTTCAAATTCCTGGATGTGGTAATTGCATTCACTTAGCGTTAATGACCCTTTGGGGAAAGGTATCGAAATCCTATTCTCTTGTCCAGTTTAATGGATAAATAGTAGGGCAGACTGGACTCTTTAAGCCCTTGGTTGGGCAACTCGGTCTCAGGAAGAAAGGTAAACTCTGTTTTAATTCAATACCTGTTGAAGCTCCACTTAAGAAATTGGACTCTTGTGTCCATGCCTGCTCGTGCGAAGGGGTTGGTAAATATATATCATAGTAAGACGATATATAGGGTTTATTTACTATAGCTTGTCTTTAGATCGGTACAGGCCAGAGGCATGGGCGCCCGCGGTGAGCATCGGACTCACTAACAATGGTTTCTGCAAATCGTAAGGCTTGCGCTGACCATGTACACCACATGAGGTGTAGCGATATTTATGCATTGTATGTTAATTTAGCTAAGTGAAAGTTTAGATGCGGCACAAGGCCGAATTATGGGGCACCCAGCTGAGTAATCGAACCACAATAACAATTTTCTGCGAATCTAGTTTGCAAGGTGCATCGACGTATTGCATGTTTAATTTTGTACGGAAAAATCAGCTATTTCTATTTAGAGACTTTCCAAAATCAGAACACATTGACACATGTTATTTTTGACACACTTTGTATTCTGAAAGAGAATTATGACGTTCATTCATTCTTTGCCGCTTCTATCTTGGTAATATACAGCTTTAAAGCTTATTAACTTTTTTTTTGAGCACACCCTTGTATTTCTGAAAAAAATTAATGATAAAACGTTATTTGTCTTTCAAATAAAGGTGTGTGCACAAAAACTACAAACATCCTCGATATGTCATTTTTGACTGCACCTAGTAAGCGGATGCATTTGAAGGTCGTTGGTTATTAATGCCTGAAAATCAGCTGCCAACTGGATCTAATAAACTGCGTAAGTCAAGTCATCTCTGCTATCCGCTTTTATATCTATGTTGTATGTCTATTCATTCATATCTTTGGATGTGTGTATGAGGCTTCCTGTATAGTTATTTACTGACATTTTATTTCAGCATGTGCAGAGATGCAGAGTTGGGAGAAGGGACCCGATTAGGAGGATGAAGTTGGGTTTTCATTGCTTCTTCATTATCTTTCCTTTCTTTACCCCTGCCAAAAAAAAAGAAGCACAAAATATACCCGCTCCACCACACACAGAAAAAAAACTCACGAGAAATAATCAAGAGAATATTTGAAACCTAGAATTAATATGACTATTAAAGCAGCAACATGAAAAAATACGAATTGAACTGGTTGAAGCAATGCACTGCAAATCACTCATTTTGCCGTTGCATGTCGACCCATTAGAACAACCGTCAGTTTGTTAGTCGACTTCAGTGAAGGAAAAATTACTTCATGCCTTCTTTTGCAGAAAAAAAAAGAAAAAAAGGGAGGCTAAACAAAACCTTAGACAAAAAAATACAAAACATAAGCTAACATCTACACAGAAGGAATTTGCATAGAATATCGGCGAGCAACATGGAAAACCATCACATACAGAAGACTTTTCTGGAAAGCAATATATGCTACCTCCTTTAGACCAACAATCGCGTGTCTGAGTATGGCGATTGTATAGACAGCATGTTGAAGGTGAGTCTCCAGTCCGGGAGATCTTGCTGTCGACGTACGTCTTCACTGGTGCATTACTTCTGCAGGTCCAACCATCAAAATACCAGAAATCTTTCTGGAAAAGCAAATATATCTTACTCCTTTACACCAACGAGATACGTGTCTGAGTATGGCTATTAAACAGTGTTGAATGGTGAGTTCTCAATGCCCGGGGATTCTGCCTGGTATGAGTACGCGTTTCACTTTTCCATTACTCTCCAGGTCAGCCCATCAAAATAGCAGAAACTTTCTGGAAAGGCAATATAGTCTTTACTCTGTGTGAACACCAACGAATAGCGTGTTTCCATGAGTATGACATTAAACAGCATTTGATGTGAGTCTCCAAGTCCGGGGATCTGCTGTGGTAGACGTACGTCTTACACTGCCATTACTGCTCAGTCAGCCCATGCACAATACAGAAACTTCGCTGGAC
>CM042143.1:64847462-64878091 GCA_023376005.1 Doryteuthis pealeii | reverse complement strand
AACTACAAACCCAATCTCGATACATTTTGACCCTGCACCTTAGGTAGATGCATTAAGGTCGTCGGGGTAAGTTATCCTGAAATTCAGCTGCCAAACTGGATCTAATAAACTCGTAAGTCAAGTCATCACCCTGTATCTCTTTTCTATCTATGTTTATATCATCATTCATATCTGTGGATGTGTGTATAGGTCCTGTTTAAATATTTACTGGACATGTTTATTTCAGCATTGTCAGCAGATGCAGATGTTGCGGGTAGTAGAGGGGCAGATTACGAGATGAAGTTTGGGTTTCATTCTTCTTGCATTCTTTCCTTCTTTTTCCTACCCTTCAAAAAAAAGGAGAGGACACAAAAAAATAGTTACCCCCCACCACCACCATCAGAAAAAAAAACTCACAGCAAATAATTCAAAGAATATTTGAACCAGACATAATATGACTATAAAAGCAGAACATGAAAAAATACAATTGAACTGGTTGGCAACGAATCACGCAAATCATCTTTCATTTTGCCGTTCATGTCGACCCCATTTAAGAACAACCGTCAGTTTGTTAGTTTCGATTCAGTGGAAGAAAATTACTTCATCCTTCTTTCCAGAAAAAAAAAAAAAGAAAAAGGGAGCTAAACAAAAACAATAGACAAAAAAAAAAACAATAAAGTACATACACCAAAGGGAATTTGCCATAAGAATGATCGCGAGCACATGAAAACCCAGGTCAAAATACAGAATACTATCTGGAAGCAATGAATCTACTTGCTTAGACCAACCGAATCGTGCTCCTCCCTTGAGTATGGCATTTAAACAGGCATCTTGAAGGTGAGTCTCCTAGTCGGGAGATCTGTGGTAGAGTACGTCTGTCACTGCCATTACTCTCAGGTCCACCCATTCAAAATACAGAAACTTTTCTGAAAGCCAATATATCTACTCTTTACCCAACAATACTGTGTCCTTGAAGTATGTACATTTAAACAGAATTGAGGTGAGTCTCCTGCCCGGCGACGATCTGCTGGTAGAGTACCTCTTCATTGCCATTACTCTCAGCGTCCACCCATCAAAATACAGAAACTTTCTTGAAGCAATATATCTTACTCCTTTAGAACCAACGAATACGTGTCTCTGGAGTTATGTGCATTAAACGCATTTGATAGGTCAGTCTTCCAGTCCGGGAGATCTGCTGGTAGGAGTACCCCTTCATTGCCATTACTCTTCAGGTTCCACCCATTCAAAAGTACAGAAACTGTGTCAGAAAGCAATATATCTACCCTTTACACCAACGATATATGTCCCTGAGTATGTGCATTATAAAACAGCATCGTGGATGGTGAGTCTCCAAGTCCGGGAGATCTGCTTGGTAGAGTATGCCTGTGGACTAGCCTAGTGTATCTAGCGCGTAGAAAGTGAATGCACTGGTTCCCAGGATATTGTATAACAAAGCTGTCTGGAGAGCAGTTCAAGTGATACTTGAGATTTGCAAGGATTACGGAACCATACGCGAACCGTCTACTCGAGCGTTAAGCACTCTTGTTATGAGTGTACTCCTATGGGTTGGGTGCACATGTAGTTTGAATGTTATTAGTAAATGAGGTACTGTATGATCTTAGTATACAACGGAGTAACCTCTTCGTTGCCATTACTCTTCAGGTCCACTCGATTGAAGTTACCTGTTAGGTCCCATATCTGTTTAGGAAATAGAGCTGTTTGCAAACTTATATGTATTAATAAGAATACTGGATATCAGATATAACAGTTGTGCATATCATATGATCTGTGAGGCGCGTAGGCTGTAACCGATTTAGAGTTCGTAGGGAAATTGACTTGCGACGACCCGAGTTCAAATCTGTGACGAGTCTGTTTGCATGTTCACATAGCACTTAATGCCCTGGAAGGGTATAAATCAACATTCCGCATGAGGCACAGGCACACATAACCACGCACACGTATACATGTCACATAAAATATGGGTATGCATGGTGTGCATGTGTGCGAGTGTAAAATATATATGATGTAGCGCTAATACTCTTGGGAAAAGGTATGAATCAACTACTCTTCCTCAGCTATAGGATGAAATAGTTAGGGTTGAGACTGAGCTGCTTAACACTGACTAGGTAATCAGTCTGAAAGAGAACGAAAAACTCTGATATTCAAACCTGTTGAGAACTGCCGCTTAAGAAATTGACCTTTGCCGGCATCCTGCCTCGTGCATAGGGGTTTGGTATATATATATATATAATATAATAATATAATATATATTATAACCGCGCGCCAAAGACCTCCGAAGAGACTACACAAAAATGTTAATATAAAAGTATATAAACTAGATGAACATCTCTCAGTGCTAATGTACTTTGTGAAATATTATATGGTTCTACACACTTCCGGGTCAGAAATGGGATGGGCGAATGTGATTGAAGGGGTACTCCACAATCTCCAGATCCTACAGAATTGTAACCTCACTATCCGATAGAGTTTAACGTTCATTCCGGTGATGAAGACCCCCAGCAACCGCCTTCTAGTACATATGATGATAAAAAGTTTTGGGCTTGTCATGAATGGAAATTATGGTTGGCCACATATAGGTGCTAGGGCTTACATCGTGACCAGCCGATGTGATTCGCAGAGGGCCTCTCCAGGAGACCGACTCTAAAGGATTAGATTTTATTGTTTGTATACTACTATATATAAGCAATGATCATTCTGCCGCTGAAAATTTGATCATCTCCAGTGACCGAAAGATACATACATTTCCTATGTATGTTAATTGTTTGAAAAAACACCAGTCCCTACCACTCCGCTGTCAGTGGGCGAGGGGGATGAAGATATCGAGATCCATGCTCGGTCAGTCTTGAGTTCCGACCTACCAGGATAAGTGTGGTGTCTAGCCACACTGACAGAGGCATGATTGCCGAACACGTGGTCCTGTGGATGGACTTTATTATAATCTGATATAGTCATATTATATTGAATATGATTATGTATATATATTATAATGTCGGTGTGTTGATGCGCATGACTGTATCGTATGTTGTATGTAATAGTGGAAATTTAATTGCAGATTCTTGAGAACTGGTCGAGAGAGGATAGATATTGTACTTATAACATATTATATATGATTATGATATATAATATATATATATATATGAGGTGAGGTTTAAGAAAAAGTGACAAAATAATGACTCAACCAAGTCCAAACGATAGGAGAGAAAATATGTTTCGTCCCTCTGACGGCAGAAAGAACTGCTGTCAGTCAAAAGGAAGCGAACTATTTCTCTCCTACTTATGTGGAACCTTGTTTTGATGTCATTGTATTTTTGTTCACTTTCTTCCTTTACTCACCTCATACTGTCCAAGACCAAGTTGACTTTTGCATGTCTGGACTTGTGCATCCATCAGGATCCCAATCCTTAATCATTACGGCTCACTATCCTCACGGGCCAGGCTGCTCTATTGTGGTTGGGGTTGGATCAATCCCTTCTGCAGAGTTGTGCGAGTCGGGTGTATTTCTAAAGAACTAACCGCACTGGGATCTTAAGATTTTGTGCACATTGGCGTTAGTTGGGTTTGTTTTATTACATAGGGATGCTTTTTCGGTATTTCTTCTTTTTTCTCTAATTTTGCTTTTTTGTCTTCCTAGGAAACTGGTAAATTAATTTTCTTAGTTTTGGATGGGAAGCCAGTCAGCTGCTGCTTCAAGTGGCTGTGACAAAGTTTGGTATATTGCACATTTGGAGTATGCTTTTGCTGTCTTCTGAAGAATATGGAACTAGCGCTTCCCGCAAATACATCTGCACAAATAATTTTCACAGCTGCATTGGCCACAACAGGCGACAATAGGCATTCGCTGATGTCATAAATCTACTGCCTAAATTAGCGTAGAAGAGACGACATGACCTATGGCGACTTCAAGATAAAACGGATTTTATGTGGTTGAAGCCGAGATGAGAGATATTTCCACAGTGGGATGATTTACCCTCTAAAAATTAACAACCAGGTCACATACTTCTAGGTAGTAATATCACATGCTGCAGAAAGCGATGTCAATACACGTATAGAATAAGGTTATGGGAGTGCTATAGACAGATTACTTAATAGAGTAATACATTTGCGAAACAAAATTTGGCCTCTTCAGCCCATAAGCGCATAGAAAAAAATCATATATTAATTTGGATGAGAAGACAAATAAATAGGACATTTTGGAACTGATCCGGTTGAATTTGCTATAACAAAATTGATCTGTATGGGATCAAATTATAACACACACACCACCACCACACACACACACACACACACACACACACACACACACCAATAACCACAAACACACAGCACACACACATATTAATATATATATGATATATGCATATATAACTATGATATGATATATAATATATATATATTTGGTTTGGGGGTTGATTTTGAAGGCTATCACAAAGCAGGTGTAAAGACAAAATAATAATACGGTAAGAAATGGTGTTGTGTGAACCGACAACTATATATATAACTATATAATATATATATATATACATATATATATATAAGAATATATGGTGTTGTGATTAACCTATATATATAACTATGATATACCTAGTATCATAGATGATTATATATATTACAATGAGTGGCTTCTATGTAACCTGTAAAAATTACCAGGTGAACACACCAACACCATTGTTACCAGCTATTATTTTCTTTTTCTTTACACCTGCATTGGTGATAAGCCCTTCAAAAATCACCCTCACAAACCAATATTACACACAATCCTTCCAAGCGACAATTATGAAAACCTCTCCAACTCTGATATATATATATAATACTATAACTATATATACTATATACTATATGTGTGGTGTGTGTTGTGTGTGTTGTGTTGGCACTGAATCTATACTGTGAAGGAAGCGGTAGCTTATTAAACGTACAGTTTATTAGAAGATGTGACTCAATATCTGGTGATTTAGCGGCCTTAATAAAATAAATAAATAGATGTTTTAGTGTTATGATTTATTTGGCCATTGGAACCAATTTTTGCTACCATTGGTTTCTTACTGTGTAGCAGTTCATCAGGCAAGAAACGTGTTTTTGAAAACTTGATCACAATTGAGTAATAATATGGTGCAAATGTATTGCGTTTGCGTTAACTGTATTACGTGTTACTTGTTTGTTCACAATGTTTGCGTGTGTAATGTCGGATGCGAATACAGTGCTTTACCAACCGCAGAACATATTCACCATATTCTTATTATTCATTTGCATCATTCTTCAAAAACACTTTCATTGCCTGAATGGCTGCTACACACAAAATTGTTCAATAGCAAATAAATATAAAACTAAAACCATTATATGATATATATGATACTATATATATATATATAATATACTATAATTGATACTATATAAGATAAAATCTGAATGCAGTCAGACGAACCTACTAATTCGCTTTAATGCTCTTCGGGGCTATAGATCTTAGCCCTTGAAGGTCAGATCTTAGCCCTGAAAGAAGCCATTAGCGAAACTTTAATAGGTTCGTAATCTGACCTTCATTTAGATCTCTATCCTTTATATTTCGCTCTACTTAGCGCTATTAGCCGAATTTACCTTATAAGCTTGTAAGTCTGCCTTGGCGGTTTTGTAATTGGATATGATATATATTACTATATATATATATATATATTATAAGTGAGCATAATCCAAGCACACACGTAGCTTCCATAACATAGTTCCATCTTTATATATATATGTATGTATATAAACTTCTTTTTACTAATCTCGTTGCCAAAATATTGTACCAAGAAAGATTACTGTTTTTGTTGCGTACGATATCTGGTACTTTTTCTTTTTGTTCCCAAAAAATTTTTTCTTCCCGAATTGATGTTTGGTTGTATATTTTTACAAATCAACTATTTGCTGTTTTTTTCTCCACGCGAGCGAATGTTACCCACAAGTTTGGTATTAATATGTAAAATATATACTAATCTTATTAATATAATACCTAAGAGACAATACCCACTCTAGTATATACTATATATTATCAGATATGCTTTGACATTCACTGAAGAATAACAGACTTCTAATACGATCAATGTCTTCTGTTCACGATTGAGTATTCGCTTGGAATTATCATGAAATCACTGGAATTTAAATTGATCTTCCCATACATGCTGAGGTTGGCGATCAATCTAGATGCATTGACACCATTGGTTATTAGTGAGTGGCCTGTGATACACGCAAAATAACCAGGAAAATAAAACTGCGTATCACACCCGTGAAAATTAACCAACGGTCAAATGCCTTCTACAAAACATCGGTGCCAGGGCTTCTCCCTTAAGAAAAGAACACTTCTTTTTGGTATTAGATCTCACATGCCAACTTGAATGCTGGATAATGCACCCCAAAAATCATCACACTTTTAATGGCAAAGGCTTCAGATTGTAACTCCAGCGGTCGGTAAACCTCTCCGCTGTGAAATTTTGTTAAACAAAACATGATTCTTTAAATCATAGTTTAGTGGAGATATTGAACTCCACAACTCATCAAATTAAAACACAAAAATCAAATTAGAAGGCATAACGAGTAACACGAATTCAACTCAAAAGTTTAAAATTACAATCGTAATCTTCTTTTCAAATCACATACTTTTTTAATCCGAAACATTTATGAATTATCATAACTCAACCACTGTACGCATGATTTAAAAAAAGAACGACAATGATCGTTTTCACCAATATTACTTAACAATTCAGCTTTATTACCTTAATATTCCAGAAGAACAGCAATATGCAGCATTTAATATGCTTTATTAATAAATAATGATCATCACAGTGTTAACATATCTCATCAAACAAAACTAATCTTAATATGCTTATTTACCAATTACAAAAAGCGATGTCGTCCGACAATAAGATAATTACCCACACCAATTTATGTAAACGATGCAATGATATTACCTTTCGCTAAGGTACAACTTATACATTGCAAATCATCGTCCTAGTTCGGTCTTATTGTTAAATACTTTGAAATCGAACTTTCATGGTGATGAGACTAAAATAGACCTTTCATTTAAGTTGGATCACCACTCCCAATTTTCGCGCGATGCTTATTGGTTACTATAGGCCTCCCAACCTCCTTGACTTGATAATTGATTTATTAAGACTTTTGGTTGAGATTATTTCTGTTAAGTTGACTTTACCTATTTAATTGCATATTTTTTGCGCAACTTTTTTTTTTTGTCTAACAGGTTTATGGGAGAAGATAGAATAAGTGAGATAACCCAAGGGGCATAACAAACAAATGAATAAATATTTTATTTTATTTCTATTTTATTTCTTTTAGATAAAAAAAAAAGTAATTATTGAAGCTTATCTTCTATCTATTCATTAAGTTAATTTACACTAATTTTTGTTTTCTTTGTTTTATTTAATTCTTCTAGTTGCGTTTTTTTTCTTTTCATTTTTTAAAATTTCCTACCAATCTTTATTCCATTCGCAAAACTAGACTCATGCTACTTACATTCTATACTTTATTTTTGTTATTTTTTGAATATGATTTTAAAAAAAGGTATTATAAAGCTTATTTTCTATCATATTTTCATTAAGTTAACTAGCAAATATATGCACCCTCCGGGTGCAAGTATTTTTCTAATTTTGTATAATGAAATATCATATTAAATTAGAAAGGCTAATGAAACTGTATAAGAATCCAGATAAAAGATTTGGAACAGAGGGGTATGATTGAAAAATAGAACAACTTTGAAACTAACTCTTCCATCATTTCCATTACTCCCGTCTTTCATTGGTAAATTTCCTAATTTAACCTCTTTAGTTAAAATAGGAAGTAAAGAATAAAAATGACAATTATTCTTCTTGTTAATGGATTCTTTAAGATTTATCCCCGAGATTTTTTGCTCATATTCAATAAAATAAAACCAAAAATTAGAAATCAATAATACTAAGCATATATTTATTAAAATCAAATTTTTAAGATCAATATGCAAATTAGCCTTCCAATTCACACTGTAATCCGCCATTTTGTTGTATATATAAATACAATTGCATGTTATTAGTATGGTAGATATGGTCAACGTCTGATGATGTAAAACAATTTTATTAATAATTGAAGTTTTAAATTAAAATAAATCATGGAGAATGCTGATGTAAATAACTAAAAGGAATTGTGAATTTGTATAGTAATATAGTTCGGTTACAGACAGACAAACCCACAATCTCCATTATAATAAGTATACACTATTTTTTTGTTTTTTATTTCCTCCTTCTACTTGCGTTTTTATTTCCAAGTAACACTATACTTTCCACATATTCTTTCGACAATTGAATCCTACATCCTCTTAGCACAACGTTTCAACTGATCCATTCTTCTATCATTTAAAGTTATTATTGAAGCACATCAGAGCTGTGCATTAGAACAGAGTTCTATTTGTAAAGTTGGGTTGGTGTAGCTAATTAATTTGCTGTTCCAAGAATTTTCATCGCCTCTATCTTAACCAAATTTGTTTCTAGGGAAATCTGATCGCACTGATGATAAAGTGATAATTCTTCCAAGTCGCAGCTGTATTGGTGCTACTGTACGGCTACACTATTGGAATCTAATGAATTAGCCATTAGCATATGTGATTCTTCTATTTACTTATGAAGAACTGAGAGGATTTCCACAATTCCATTGATTTTTATGTATTGAAATATATCATTTAATCTGTAAGAATTAAAAACTAAATACAAATTATTATAGACATATTAGAATGGATGTGTAATTTTAATCTTCAATGATATCTCTTATCTGAGTTATAAATAGACACGTACATACCAAACTAGATGCGACCCTTTACACACACATACACACAAACACAAGACACACTCACACACACACACAATATACACACACACACACAACACACACACAGACACACACACACATAATATATATACACAATACACACAGACACACTCACATATACTATATACATATATATATATATATATACACACATACACACAGCACACTCACCACACATATACTATATAACACAGACACACACACACAAAGACACACCAACATATATATACACACAACACACACACACACACACACTCACACACATCACTACACACACACACCACCACACATATATATATACACACACACACACAGACACCACTCACACATCATATCTACACACCACACACAACACACACATATATATATATACACACACACACACTCATACATATATTTACACACACACACACATTATATATATACACACAACACACACACTCACACATATATATACACACACACACACACACACACACACACATATATATATATACACACACACACACACACACACACACACACACATATTATATATACTAATATTATATATATATGATATATTGATAAAGAATAAAATACAGGTTAACACACAACATCATTGTTACCGTATTATCATTTTTTTTCTTTACACCTATTGTGATAGCCTTCTAATCAACCTCTTAACCCATAATATATATATATATATATATATATATATATATATATATATATATAGTGAGAGAGAGACATATATTTTTACTCATCCTAGCTTAGTCCAGTACAGAAACAAAATAGCCGTATCGGTGCTACTGTGCAGCTGCACAATTGGACGCTAACGAATTGCCCATTTGCACATGTGCTTTTTATATTACTTATGAAGAGCTGTGAAGATTTCCACGAATCCATTGATTTCAAATATTATATTATTCATTTAATCTGTAAAAATCAAAAACTAAATTCTATGCTTTTACTTATTAAAACATATTGAAATGTAAGCGCAATTTTAATGTTCAATAACATCACTAAATCTGAGTTAAGAATCGATAAGTACATACAAAACAGATGGGACTCTTTATATTTATCAGACACACACACACACACCACACACACCACACACACACACACCACACATACACATATATATATAGTTATATATATATATATATATATATATATAATATATATATATGGAGACGCGTGGGCTAGTGGTTAGAGTCGTGGGAAATGGACTCGTCGATTCGAATTCAATTCCTAGACGAAGCTGGGTGCATTTCACATAGCGCTTGGGAAAGGTATGAATCCATATATTCTCCCTCCAGCTATGGGTTAAATAATAGGGCAGACTAGGCCGTTCAGCCTTGGGTAGGTAACCAGTCTAGGAGAGGGATAACTCTGAATTCAAAATTCCCTCCAGCTATGTGTTAAATAGTAGGGCAGACTGGGCTCTTCAACCTTGGGTAGGTAACCAGTCTAGGAGAGGGATAACTCTGAATTCAAAATTTCTGAGGTCGGTCGTTGATTGTGGCAACCCTTGATGCACCAATTCTTTCCTATCGACTGTGCCAAAAAGTGTGGATGGTCCAACACAAGCCTTCACCACTATAAACAAATCACTGTGTGGGTGTTCATTGTGTGTGTGAACCCTCATGCGTCGAAAATCGACGAGAGAGTCCATAATATATATATATATAATATATATATATATATATATATATAATTTAAAGGACCGGTTTAGCTCAGTCGGTTGAATGTCTGACTTGGAACCACAAGATTCCTGTTTGATAGCCCTCCCCAACTCAGGATCTGTGCGTAATGTGATGGTAGGAGGAGCGCTCCAGCTCAGTGCCTAAAACAATCTCCTTTGTATAGCGCTAGTAAAAAGGGGATAGACTACATCGTTGTCTGGCTGATACCGACAATAGGCCACCCCGATGACTTTACTTACTTACTTATAATATAATATATATATATATATATATATATATATATATATATATATATATAACTCACCCTAGCTTAGTCTAGAAAGAAACACAATAGTTAGATACTAAGGAGGAAACTCACTAAACAACCAATGGTTTACAAGACTTGCTATGCATCGTCGTACAAAATAAATAAATTACGTATTGAACCATATATATATATATATATATATATATATATAATGTAAATTAAAATGTATAGAATTTGCTATTAGCATATCTTAAAGTTTTTACTCTTCAGGTGTCGTGTTTATCGATTTGTTATCTTCTCTTGTGGGATATCCTACCAGGCTGCTTGAAAACCGAAAACAATTTGTTTGTAGGACGTTATTTTGTACATTCTATTTATAATGCCAAATAGCTTGGATATGTCCAATCGGATTCATGTCACGCAAAGAACCTGGCCATGAGAAGCGCTTAATAATGTTTATGCTCGTTGGTCTGAACGCTCAACAACCAGGAAACGATAACGTTTTTTTCCAAGGAACATTCAGTAAATATAGAGAATTCACTCTACCGGGATGATATGGATAATTTTCTCTCTTCTCTCCCAAGATGCAAAGAACAACACGTAATCTCTCTTTTATTCTTTTCAAAAAAATATACGGAACTAAATGTGAAAGTACATACTAAAAGCAATACAACTCCAAATAAATAATTATAGTATAAGTAAATAGATAAAAAATAAATAGATAAATAAATAAATATAAATATATTATATATATATATATATATATATATATATATTCCACACACACACACACACACATATATATATATATATATATATATAGTCATCCACAGACAGTCCCTGTTTCAACGTATCACGTTATATATATATATAATATATATATATATATATATATGCCCACACCCAAGTCCCACACACACACACACACACAGACAGACGTTTATTCTTTTTTTAAATATACGGAACTAAATGTGAAAGTATATAATAAAAGCAATACAACTGCAAATAAATAATTATAGTATAGTAAATACATATATATATATATATATATATATATATATATATATTATATATATATATATATATAAGCGTGATACGTTGAAACGGTTTGCCGATGACTATATATAATATTATATATATATTATATATATATTATGTTATATAATAATATTATATAATATATATAATTATATATATATATAGATCCACATACAGTCCTATTTCGACTTATCAGGCTTATATATATATATATATATATATATATATATATATATATATATATATATATATATGCCCATACCCAATCCCATAAACATGCACACACACACACACACCACTACACGACACACAAAACATCACACACACACACATACACGAAACACACATCACACACATACACACACACACATATTATATATATATACAACATTATAAAAATTTCTCGCATATATATCAATTTGAAAATTGATAGAGTTAGTGTCAAATAGATCTGTTTGAAAATCCTTAAGCAAAAATATGCACTCTCCATTATAATGTAATTACAAAAACAAGTACATCTGTGGATATACCACAGTATGATGATTTAACTATTGCAACGTTTGTATATACACTTAAGAGCTATTACAAATATGTCAATATGTAAAAGTACTATAATTTTGATTCAACTTTCCTCTCTCTCTCTCTCTCTCTCACCACACACACACACTCACACACACACACACACAACACACACACACACACACACAACACACACACACACACTTTCTTTCTTCATCCTTTCTTTATCTTTTCATTCTGTTCTATTGAAACAGATTCGCGTTATCACTTCCGCACTCTCGCCGCCCCCTCTCCTTATCTTTTCCCCACTTTCTCTTCTATTTCTTTCTGATTATTTTTTCTGGTGTGTAGCATGGCCTTTTTCTTCCTTTTCCGTCCTCACTATATAAACGGAATGGACAATTATTTAGCTGAGGTGGCGACATCCACCTTCCTACATGCACCCACACTCTCTACCAGCTTCCCAATTGCGAAGCTTCTCCGGACGGGGAGGGGGGGAGGATTTAATGTGTGACACATTTAGGTAGGTACTAGCGTATTGATACTGAAATTAGAAAGACGAACGAAACTAAATAAGAATTTATATATATATATATATTATTCTAATTTTATTTTAATTGATTTCTATATACAATTGTACATAGGATTGCTTTTAATGCATTTAAGAATAAAGCAATAATATTTGACATTAAGAACACCAAGTAATTTTCCCTGAATTTTTTAGATGAGGCTTGATAATTAGTATTATTTATATTATTCGAACTATTGTCCTCGTATTCATTGTTATCTGTACAACGTTTCGGTCGATGTGCCCTCCGGCCTTCTTCTGGTATTTCTTGTCGGACTCGGGAACCTTCTAGAACTCGGGAACCATCTCGGTCTCTGGAACCTTCTTTCCGAACTCGGGAACCTTCTTGTCGCAATCAAGAACCTTCTTGTTGTAATTGGGAGCCATCACGGAACTTTGAACCTAACCCTTTATTCAGTCCCCGGAAGTATCCTGTTCTCATTCCACTAACTATAGCTGGGGTACAGATATTAAAGCTGTGTTGCACAGATAACAATGAAGATGAGGACAATAATACAAATAATACCAAGTAATTATTTATTAGACCTAGTCTTGTTAAAACCGATATGTAGATTATCCCCACCATATAGTGTGTAAACCTTTATTTCTTTACTGGTATATAACACACATTACAGGATTTTAAATGCATTAATAACATGGGTTGTTTTGAGACAAATCTAGACTTTAATAGAAACATCGTTTATAAATAAGATGCTAATTAAGATTTTAAAAATTATCATTTTATAATCATTGAGAATATAACGCAAGTAACTAAGGAAATTGTGACATCGCTGGTGAGGTTGTTTCGGTTACAGACAGACACATAATTTCTATTTAACTATAAATGAAGTGGTCAAACAATGTGTTTGACATGGCGAAGGCCGACAATTGTTGGGAGATTATGTGCTTAATTAAAGTCATACCTAATTTGTTAATTAATTAATTATAATTAAATGAATTAGGCGTGCATATCGGTTTAAATGTAAAGCGTAAACATATCGAGAAAAAGTAGATCACGGTATGTACATTTCAGCCTATTAGGCCTTATCAGCAGAGCTATAGACAGGGCAGTGCTTTGTGCGTGATTCGAACCTTACCTGTCTGGCTGACTATATAATATATATATCTTATTATAATGGAGATTGTGTGTTTTTCTGTCTGTAACCGAAACTATATTACTACTCAGTCACAATTCTTCTTACTTATTGACATCACATTCTCCATGATTTTTTTTATCTAAACCTCAATTATTAATAAAATTGTCTTACATTATTAATACTTTTAACTATGTCTCCATACTGACAACATGCAATTATATTTATATATACAACAAAATAGCGGTTTACAGTGTGAACGGGAAGGCTAATTTGCATATTAATATTAAAAAATCGAATTTAATAAAAATGTGCTTAGTATTATTGATTTCTAACTGTTTGGTTTTATTTTAATGAATATAAGCAAAAATCTCTTCAATGAATCTTAAATGAAATCCATTAACAAGATAAAATAACTGTCATTTATTCTTACTTCTCTTATAACTAAATACTTAAATTAGAAAAAATAACAATGAAAGACGAGAGTGATGGAAGAGTAAGTTTCAGTTGTTCCATTTTTTATTATACTCCCTCTGTTTCAAATCTTTTTATATACATTTTTATTTAGTTTCCTTAGCCTTTCTAATTTAATACAATATTTTATTACATTAAAACTTAAATACTTGCACCCGGAGGGTGCATATATTTGCTAGTATTTTTAAAGAATAGTTACTTGAGACTCTGATTGTTTTTCAAGTGATTATTATTAAATAGGTGGAGTTATTGAAAGGCATTAAACGCCCCTCGATATAATATTTATTGTTATACCGTTTTGCCAAATTCATAAAGGTCGGTCAGTCTGGACCTTTGGTATTTTATTGATAGAAAGAGGGTGGGAAAGAGAGAGAGAGAGAGAGGACAGGACCATAAGAACGATAATATTACCTCAGCTTTCGAAATGCTCAGATATTCATATTCCGAGTGTTGTTGGCTCGGTATTTCTTAAATCAATATTTATTAGGATGAGAGTGTGTAAAGAATGTGAAATATGCTGAGATAAGGAAAGGTATTTCGAAATAATTAGATAGGCAGCTATGAATAAAACTGGGAGTCAGCCCGAGAGAAAAGTAGGAACAGTCAATATATATATATATAATATATATATATATATATATATAATATATATATATAGTTAGTTAGAAAAAGGTTACTGGAAAAGGTTATACCCAATAGCATTCCAAACGTTTTCATACACACACACACACACACACACACACACACACATATATATATATATATATAATATATATATATATATATATATAATATATATAGTAAATATATATATACAAAATATATAGAAATAGCCAACGTTAAGTTTCATTCTTTTATCATATAGTATATATATATAATATATATATCCATATATATCCATATATATATACATATATATACATACATACATATATATATATATAATAATATATATATATATATATATATATATATACAATACGCATAAATACACACACATTCAGACACACACATGCATACACACAAATATATATATATTATATATATATATATATGAAAATACACAGGAATAACAAGAGATACGACCAGAGATAGATACTTTGATATATATATATATATATATATATATATATATATATATCTGGTCGTCTCTCTTGTTATTCCTATGTATTTTCATCAAAACGTTTACTTCTATACATTGTGCTGATATTAATCAGACTATATATATATATATAATATATATATATATATATATATATTATATATATATATATATATATATATATATATATACAGAGAGAGAGAGAGAGAGGGGTATGAATGTATTCAAAAGACAAATCTTGTCAACCTCATTTTATGCCGAAAACGTTTTCGGTTTATTCATTCTAGTTGGGTATTCAAAATATTTTGGTACATTTATCGAATCTTGTTTTTTATCTATTTAACATATACACGGGACACTAGCAGGTACTACCACTTCGGGTCAGAATTTACGTGGAAGTAATTGCAATAAAGAGGTACTTCAGGTTAACGGCATATCCAGGATACTAAGAACCTCAGCCTTCACTTTCATTAAAGGAGATATACTACTGCAGTATTTGGACTGGTCACTAATTTCAGGTTATATATATATATATATATATATATATATAATATATATAAATATATATATATTATAATGGAGATTGTGTGTTTTTCTGTCTGTAACCGAAACTATATTACTACTCAAGTCACAATTCCCTTAATTATTTACGTCAAATTCTCCATGATATCATTCTTTTAAACCTTCAGTTATTAACAAAAATTGTTTTACATTATTAATACTGTTGACCATATCTACGTACTAATAACATGCAATTGTATTTATATATACAACAAAATAGCGGTTTACAGTTTGAACGAGAAGGCTAATTTGCATATTGATATTTAAAATTTTATATTTATTATGTGCTTGGTATTATTGATTTCTAATTGTTTGGTTTATCTTAAGAAATATAAACAAAAATCTCGTGGATAAATCTTAAAAGAAATTTATTTACAAGAAGAAATAACTGTAATATTATCCTTTACTTCCTATTTTAACTAAATAGTTAAATTAGGAAATTTACCAATGAAAGAGGGGAGTAATGGAAAATGATGGAATAGTTAGTTTCAAAGTTGTTCTATTTTTCGATTATACCCCTTTTGCAGATCTTTTTATTTGCATTCTTAGTCAGTTTCATTAGCCTTTCTAATTTAATATGATATTTTATTATATCAAAACTTAAATACTTGCACCCGGAGGGTGCATATATTTGCTAGTATATATATATGAGAGTAAAGAAACAGTTTGTTTGAGATGGCGATAGCCGACAATTTTTTGGAGATTATGTGCTTAATTGAAGTCATACCTAATTTGAAATTAATTAGTTGATATTTAATGAATTAGGCGAATATATCTGTTCAAATGTAAGGCGTAAACAAATCGAGAAAAAGTCGATCTCTGTATGTACATTTCGGCATATTATGCCTCATCAGCAGAGTTAAAGACAGAAAGTTGCTTTGTGTGTGATTTGAACATATATATTGTAGAAATATGAATATATCTTATTATAATGGAGATTGTGTGCTTTTCTGTCTGTAACCGAAACTATATTACTACTCATATCACTATTCCCTTAGTTATTGACATCACATTTTCCATGATTGTATTTTTATTTAAACCTCAATTATTAATAAAATTGTTTTACCTTATTAATACTGTTAACCATGTCTACATACTGACAACATGCAATTATATTTATATATACAACAAAATAGTGGTTTACAGTGTGAAGGGAAGGCTAATTTGCATATTGATATTAAAAATGTGATTTTATTAAATATGTGCTTAGTATTATTGATTTCTAACTGCTTGGTTTTATTTTAATGAATATAATCAAAATCTCTTCAATAAATCTTAAATTAACAAGAAAAAGAACTGTCATTTTATTATTTACTTCCCCTTTTTAACTAAATACTTAAATTAAAAAAATAACAATGAAAGACGAGAGTGATGGAAGAGTAAGTTTCAGTTGTTCTATTTTTTATTATACTCCCTCTGTTTCAAATCTTTTTATCGGTATTCTTATTTAGTTTCATTAGCCTTTCTAATTTAATATAATATTTTATTACATTAAACTTAAATACTTGCACCCGGAGGGTGCATATATTTGCTAGTATATATAATTCATTTATTTATTCATTTCTGTATTCATTTAGGAAACAATAAACAGTTCAACTTACGTTCGAGCTTTTCGATATATATTATATATAATATATATATATATATATATATATATATATATATAGCAGTACGTCTCTTTATATAAATACAAGAATATATAATGAGACGTACACCACGTGCGTTTCTCTTCGATTGAAGATCGCCTAGGTGAGAATCTAATAGTTACCAAGCAACGTTTAACATATGTCTACGCTATCCTAACCTTTTTAAATCTACAGGAACAACTTGACTTACAACTGCCCCAACTTACGAGTATCTGATCGATTTGTTGCTTTCTGCTATGAGCTAAAATTTGAGAAATGAACAAGCTTCAGACACACATGTTAATATGTTCACTAAAAACATTGATTTTCCAAATGTATTACTCCAAAGAAAAAATACGAATAAAAAAATAAACAGTAAAATATATTATAGCAAATAATTCATTATATTCTATTTTATTATGATTTTATGTAATACAGTGCTATTTTTTAAATTTAAAAACCGTGACAAAAAGATTAGCGTGTTTTTGGAGTAGTTGTTTAGTGGCATTTCAGTTTATTCCAATGGGGAAAATTGATTTGATATACAAGGAAATATACACGACAGTTATGTATTTCTTACATCAACTAGAAAATATATGCACCCTCCGGGAGCAACTATGTAAGTTTTAATGTAATAAACTATTAGATTAGATTAGAAAGGCTAATAAAACTAAATAAGAATCCAGATAAAATTATTTGAAACAGGGAATATTCGAAAAATAGAACAACTTTGAAACTAACTCTTCTATCATTTTCCACCACTCCAATCTTTCATTGCTAAATTTTCCTAATTTAACTATTTAGTTAAAATAGGAACTCAAGAATAAAATGACAATTATTTTTTTTCTTGTTAATGGATTTCTTTTAAGATTAATCATCAAGATTTTTTGCTAATATTCATTAAGATAAAACAAAACAATTAGAAATCAATAATACTAAGCACATATTTATTACAATCAAATTTTTTATATCAATATGCAAATTAGTCTTTCCGTTCACACAGCAAACCGCCATTTTGTTGTATATATAAATACAATTGCATGTTATTAGCATGTAGATATGGTCAATAGTATTAATAATGAAGAACAATTTTATTTATAATTGAGATTAAATTAAAAATGAAATCATGTAGAACGTGACCTGAATAACTTGAAATGGAATTGTGACTTGAATAGTAATATAGTTTCGGTTACAGACAGACGAACACACAATCTCCATTATAATAAGAGATAAGAACGCCTATCACTTTTTTAATTTAAAAAAAAGTTGTTCTGATAATAAAACTGGACACATGCATCAGCATATGTTTATACATCTATACATATATAAAGGGCAGTTGTGTCTATCAATATGTCCGGAGGAAACTTCGAAAATAAAACTATTAACGACAAAGTATATATATATATATATATATATATACATTAAATATCCCCAGAGCTTGGTTTTTGAGCAAAAATAATGAAGGTTTGATTTATATTAGTGAAGATAAAAGAATTTTTTCAAATTGAATACCAATCAAGAATGAATAAAACAAAACATCTTCGGCATAAAATAACCCAACAAGGGTTGACATGCCGTAAAATCTAACCGACAAACTAGGCATCCCTTACACCGTGTTTCCTTTTTGCAAAGACGGTGGCTGTTGTAATGGTTGAAACTATCGGCGTCAAAGGTCAAGTCCATAAAGGTCAAGTCCACAAAGGTCAAGTTCACAAAGGAAAAGAAAGAAGACGTCGAAGATAATAAGGTCAAAGAGCCGTCTTTATTGATGACGTCACAACTCTCTCTCTCTCTCACTCCCATTCTCTCTCTCTGTCCCCCCCTCTCTCTCTCTCTCCTCTCTCTCTCTCTCTCTGTTTCTCTGTCCCCCTCTTCTCTCTCTCTGCTCTCCCTCTGTCTGTCTGTCCCTCTGTTTATGTGTCTGTCTGTCTGTCTGTCTCTCTATCTATCTATCTATCTCTATCTCTCTCTGTCTCTCTCTCCCTCGGCTCTTCCTCTGTCTGTCTGTCTCTCTCTTTCACTCTGCTCTCCCTCTGTTTGTCAGTCTGTCTCTGTCTGTCTGTCTGTCTCTCCCTCTATCTGTCTGTCTGTCTCCCTCCCTCCCTCTGTCTGTCAATCTGTCTGTCTGTTTGTCTCCCTCTCCCTCTGTCTACATGTCTCTGTCTCCCCCTGTCTGTCTGTCTGTCTCTGTATCTCTGTCTCTGTCTGTCTGTCTGTCTGTCTGTCTCTCTCTCTTGAACCAATATTGAGAAGGCGTGTGTAACACTTAGCTTTCAACTTAAGTCAAACAGATCCAACTATGAGCATATGTACGCACGGATGGCGCATGTGGTGGAATCTCGGCGCTACGATCTTTCTCTTTCTCTGTTTAATTGCGAACGATTCCTAAATGAGACTTAGGACAACTGACAGGGATCTGTTAGATCTCTGTTGAATATATGCATTCCCCGCTTCCTGACAAATGGAGTGACTTTGCCACTTTGGCAATCCAAGTGCTAAAGACATTAAAGAAATTAGATTCTTGTCTTTTAAACTATGACCGCACAAGCGCCAATGACTTTAGTTTAGAAGTAAAGAAAAATAATCCCTTCTCTGATGTCGAGAAAATACTTCTATTCCTCTATCTAGAAAACATTTTATCTTTAATTGCAAAAAAGACAAAAAACAACCCTCTGGGTGGTGTAAAAATTAGTTTTTGAAAGATATTGTCTGAGGGAGTGGGAGTTGAAAATTCAATGTCAGAGAGTTTGTACCATAAGTAAGTAAGATCATCAAATTTATTAAAGGAGTATAAAATAAAACAATTTGAAATGGAAACTTAATTCTAATATCTTTAGATATATATTAAAATAAGACAAACTATATATAAATATATAATTCCGTTAATGTATTAATCAAAAATTGGTTTTTAAAAATTAGTAAAATAGATCACTAATTAGGACTGAGCCTATTCCAGTAGTGACTACCCCAAATGGAGTTTAACAGGTTTGAATCCAGAGTTTTCATTCTCTTAGACTGGTTGCCTAACCAAGGTTAAAGAGCCTAGTCTGCCCTACTATTAATCCATAGCTGGAGAGAGGGTAGTTGGATTTATACCTTTCCCAAAGGTATTAGCGCTATGTTAACTGTAGCTTCGTCCAGAGTTTGAAATCGGGTGGACGAGTCCATTTCCTACAACTCTAACCGTTAGACCACGGCCTCCAACTAAGAAAACAACGTGAACCGTCCAAGTTTGCATGCTCAAATTTTTAGTGTATTTATTCTATGTTATGACGAGTTTGGGTTATGTGACGAAAGCAGTGACGTAGTTTCGCTTACAGACAAATAGAGACCTAAACTCCATTATTCATAGATTTTATATTTGTCCTTCCAAATGAGTGGCTTCAAGTTAATACTATTGTAACGTGATGGATCAATTAAGAGTAGTAGTAGTTTGCAATAGTCATTAGGAATCAAATTGTATATAGTTATTTATTAGGCTTAGCTTAGATGTGACACAAGGACATATGTATTATGCGCTCAGTGAAAATTGAACTCACTAACAATGGTCTGCGAATCTAGCTTGCTAACCATTACACCCTGCGATGTCAATGAAACTCTATTCACCATAGATACATGCACCGTGTCCCACAAGTCGATCGCAATGATGGCAAAACTACATCTGAATTTGCACTCGCAATGCTTCCCACACTCCATCCTAATCTCCAGAGCTTGGCGCCAGCGACTATCTGGCCATTCTTCAACTTCCAAATAAAACTCAGGGAAAGAGATTTGGTCCAATGAAAGAATTGATATTCGGAAACTGATGTGCTATTTTCGAGGCCAAAACAAATCAACCACAAAATTACGCATCGCAATTATTGCTTAGGAAAGCATTGAATCAGTTGTATTACCTCTCCGGATCAACTATGTTATGATAAATTCGAATTTGCCTAAAAGTTGTGTTTTATAGGTTAGGCATCGATTGTTTATCACTTATGCTATACATAAAGGTTTGTATCTTGCTACGCTTTTGAAGAGCATGCGTGAAAGAAAGAATCTGAGCCGCAGTGTTTGAACACGGACAGACTCCAAGACGATGTCTTTCCCCAAGCACTTTTACTTGGCGTTTAAATGAAAATAATGATCTCTCAGAAAAAATATTTTTCGTTATTAAAAACGGCCAACAGACCCAATTACATCCAAAATCCTACGCCATTCCAGACTCGAGGAACGGGATAAATGCCAGTCCTTCAAACACGACCCAGCTACCCATTCTACTTCGTATCCAGCAAAATACAGTATATGATAGGAATAGTACCGACTACCAATATTCCTGATAAGTATAGAAAGAATTATCAACTCCCTCAATGCCCGATCCACTTACATGTATCCAATTTTNTTTTATTTTGTCAGTTAAAGCATGAAGAACCTATGCTCCATACTTCTGAACCTTTCCCATCGAGGCGAAGAATACCTCTATTGCAGTATGGAAGCAATCATTTCTCTGTCAGTTCCGTTGTCGTTTGGCGAAATTTGCGGCAAAAGTGTTAATCGCTCTTGGTCGAACTCAACTTGGACGACCAGAACGAGTGCGGTCTTGAGGTCAAAATTGCATTTTTTGAACAGCATACCAATCATGAGCTGTTCTTCAGCTATGGCACCCTCTCCACACACAGCACAAAGTCGCGAGCAGCTTTTGCGCCTTAGAACCTTGATTAAAAACGAAACGATGGTGTCAAATTTGCTATTTTTTTTAACTTGACATTCCCCATTTAATGGATCTGAAAATAAACAAATTGACTAAAAATTAACTAAAAAAAAACAGACAAAATAGATTCAAAAATAGAATTCTCGAAAAAAAAAAAAAAAGATTTCAAAATTAAAAACGCAATAATTTCAAATTAAAAAACAAAAAAACAACAACGGAGGGAACTTAGTTGCCCAAAAATAATAGAGGCGGATTGTGTACTTTTAGTCTTTGTTCGGCAATTTCACGATTAACAGCCCTTGCAAAAATAAAATGTCATAAAATTTTCTCTTTATGATTAAAAAAAAAGTTCTCATCTATAACTTGAAAAGGAATTATACAAAAGAAAAGTACAATTTCGTTTCCTTTGACGAGACATTCTCATAAAAGAAAAGGACGATTGTTTTTATTTCCGATGGGAGCGGCCATTGCTCTCTTTTTAAAATTGTGATGACAGAAAACCAAATGTCATATTTACAAAACAAAATTTTAGACGCGGGTGATTTATTTATCGTTTGAGGCTTCAAATGTAACGAAACGATAATGACTTTTTTTCTTAAACTTTGTTGACACAAATTCTATATTAGGACTTTTTTGCGGCATCTTTATTGTATAACACAAGCATTTCGACTAATGTGGCTCCCCGGCCTTCTTCAGTGTTTCTTGTCGAACTCGGGAACCTTCGTGTTTGTGGATTGGGAGTCTCACAGTAACTTCGAACCGAAAACCCTTATTCAATCATAGGTGTGACGGTTCTAATTCCGTAACCATGACCTCCCCCCCCCCCCCCAACCCCCTCAGGACAGGAAGGGGGTAAGTATTCTATGTATTATCTTCCTTGCCAGGATTTGAACCTGCAACCCAGAGATGATTGTCACTTAGAACTGTATTAACACAACCTTATATCCGTGCGCATGGGCCAAACTGGACAAAAAATAATGCAAATTATCAAGCCTCATTCTAAAAAATTCAGACAAATAATTTAATGAGCTGTCTAATATGCAGTTAACATTAAAAAAATAGACGATTAAACCGTAAAGGTTTAAGTTGGAGGCGTGTGGACTATGGTTAGAGTCGTAGGAAATGTCTGCTCAATCGAGTTTCAAAATCGACGAATCCTACAGTTCACATAGCGCTATACCCTTGGTAAAGGTATGAATCCAACTACTCTCCTTCCAGCTATGGGAAATAGTAGGACAGACTGGGCTCTTTAACTTTGTAGGCAACCAGTGTATGAGAAGAAAAACTCTGAATTCAAACCTGTTTAAACCGCGCTTTGGGTGGTCACTACTAGAATAGGCTCAGTCCTAATTGTGATCTATTTCACTAATAATAACTAATTTTTTAATAACAGATGGAAATGTGTCATTCATGTTTGAACTTTTGGCAAATATGATTTGGAAATATAATCACATAATATTTACATTTGCATGAAAGTGTGGGTGGTTAATAGTTCATATCAGGCGTGGGCCAAGTTTCAAATACTCGACAAAGCTGTTTTGCTTTTCCACTTCACACTAATATCCTTTAAAACTTCACATCTAAAGTCCAAATAGACCTGTTTTAAAATTATTAACATTTGTAGATTTTTTTGTAATAAAATTCATGGAAATGATTATCTATCTATACATATATAAAGTCAGTTGTGTGTTGATGTTCCGAGGAAATTACGAAAACAAACGGTTAAAGACAAAGGAAATTTACATATACACATTCACTGTTTACTGATTCTAGTTTTATGCAAAATTTGAAATTTGATTATATTCGCGAAAGATATTTTAAAAATTAAAATAGGCATTCAAATTTATTAAAAACAAATTAAAATGAAAGCGCGAAACATCATTTTTTTCCAGCCGGATTGATAAAGTTTTTACGTGGGGGTTTTATGGATCAGACAGGATGAGACTACTATTTAGGGAGTAAGAGATCTGCAAAGGGACTAGCTTGCTAACCATAACAAGCTAACCGTATCCTCATAGCTTTTTATTTCTCTTCTTCCTCTCCCCGCAGGTGATGCGATCCAAGCTAGTCGCTTGCAAGATATCGGCCATATAGTGAGAGAGTGGGGTGAGGGAGTCAAAATGCATAGAATTTATTTTTACAATAAAATGTATTGAAAATAATTTACTATAGAAAATACATTGGAATATGATTTATGGTTAAACAATAATTATAGCATTGAATTTTTTTACAATAATGATGCATTGGAAATTATGTACTATAAAAAGGCATTGGAATTGATTTTTTACTATAAAATACATTGGAAAGAATTTACAGTAAAAATGCGCTGAAATGATTTTTCTATAAAAATTGCATTGGAAATTTATTTTTTACAATTAAAAATTCATTGGAAATGATTTTTTAAATTAAAAGGAACTTTTGGAAATGATTGTCTTTACATTTAAAATGCACTGGAAAATTTTTTTTTTTTTACAATAACAATGCATTGGAAATGATTGTACTATAAAAATGCACTAGGAATTTATTGTTACAATAGCATTCTTTGAAATCATTTTCTTGTAATTAAATGGCATTTGAAATTGATTTTTTACAATAAGATTGTAAAAGATTATTTTACTATTAAAATGCATACAAATTATTAATGGATAGTAATGTTTTTTTACCAATAACAATTCGCTGAAATGATTTTGCCTATTTAAAAAATTACTAGAAATTACTTTTTACAATAAAATTATTTTAAAATTATTTTTGCATTAAAAGCCATTTAAAAATCATTTTTACAATAAAAATGCAGAAAATTATTTTTACAATAAAATTGTATTGGAAATATTTTTTCAATAAAAATGCATTGAAAATTATTTTTTACTTAAAAATTGCATGGAAATGATTTTTTTCAATAAAAATGCATTAGTAATGATGTTTTTGCGTTTGGAGATGATTTTATTCAGAGAATGCAATCGGCGTTATTACTAAGCCACATCGACAGGCGCAATTAATCTTATTTGAGTTCAAACTTCGTTTTTGTTTCTGAGCAAAAAAATAACTATCAAAATTATCAGTATTAACATTTAATCAAAATAGTTTTGATTATTCAGAGAGAAGTGCCTTCATTTTTTGAAAACAATTTTTAATTTAAACCATTTTTCTTTTTTCTTTTCATCACAAACACATCTTGCCAATCTATTCCTAGTTGAGAAACGTCAGTTTTTTTGTCTGTTTTATTTGAATCTATGTTCGCAAACTTTAGTTTGATTCAGCTTCTTTATAATCAGTCCTTACAATTTGAAATTAAAATAAAAATAAAATAGTCCATAATTGATGAAATATCGTTAAACAATTAAAAATAATAAAGAATTAAATAGAAATAAAAAACAACAAACAAAAATGACAAAATATTCAATCATACAAATGTTCTTTTCAAGTTTAAGATTCAAGTTATAATGATGCTTAAGTTGTTTTTGCAATTCTGACATTGACCAGCCCTAAAATGCACATTTCATATGAAAGCTTGAACAAGTCTCTTCGTCTTCTGTCTTTTTCTTTTACATTTTGTCTTCTTTATCCTTCTTTGGTTTTTTGGTTTTTTTTTTACATTTTTCTTTTACTTCATTTTCTCTTGTTCAATGTTAATTTCATAGATGTTGCGCCGAAAGCAAAAAAAAGTAAAAAATAAAGACTAAACGTTTCTGTGATTTTCTAAATATTTGGAGTCTTACGTTTGTATTACCTTCGTACAACGATCGATGAAAAAACATTGCAACAAGAGCAAAATGAAGTAAAAGGAAATGAAAAAAAAAAACCCAAAAAAACAAAAGAAGATAAAAGAAGGACAAAATGTAAAAGAAAAAAGACAAAGACGAAGAGACTTGTTCAAGCTTTCAATGAAATGTGCAGTTTTTTAACATGGTCAATGTCAGAATTGCAAAACAACTTAAGCATCATTAAACTTGAATCTTAAACTGAAGAACATTTGTATCGATTGAATATTTGTCATTTTGTTTGTTTGTTTTTTTATTTTCTATTTAATTCTTTATTATTTTTAATTGTTAACGATATTTCATCAATTAGGACTTTTATTTTTATTTTATTTCATTGATAAGACTGATTATAAAGAAGCTTTGATCAAACTACAAGCTTTGCGAACAAGAATTCAAAAAACAGACAAAATAAAATGACGTTTCTCACTAAGAATAGATTGGCCAAGATGTGTTTGTGATGAAAAGAAAAAAAAGAAAAATGGTTTCAAAATTAAAATTGTTTTCAAAAATGAAGGCACTTCATCTCTGAATATCAAAACATATTTGATTAAATGTTAATACTGCATATTTTGATAGTACATTATTTTTTGCTCAGAAACAAAAACGAAGTTTGAACTCAAATAAAGATTAATTGACCCTGTCGATGTGGCTTAGTATACGCCGATTGCATTCTCTGAATTAAAAATCATCTCCAACGCAAAAACATCATTACTAATGCATTTTTATTGAAAAAATCATTTCCAATGCAATTTTATAGTAAAAATAATTTTCAATGCATTTTTATTGAAAAAATCATTTCCAATACAATTTTATTGTAAAAATAATTTTCAATGCATTTTTTATTGTAAAAAATGATTTTAAATGCCTTTTAATGCAAAAATAATTTTAAAATAATTTTATTGTAAAAAGTAATTTCTAGTTAATTTTTTATAGCAAAAATCATTTCAGCGAATTGTTATTGTAAAAAAATCATTACTAATCCATTAATAATTTGTAATGCAATTTTATAGTAAAAATAATCTTTTACAATCTTTTATTGTAAAAAATCATTTCAAATGCATTTTATTACAGAAATGATTTCAAAAGAATGCTATTGTAAACATAATTCCTAGTGCATTTTTATAGTACAAATCATTTCCAATGCATTGTTATTGTAAAAAAAAAAAAAATTTCCAGTGCATTTTAAATGTAAGACAATCATTTCCAAAGTTCCTTTTAATATAAAAATCATTTCCAATGAATTTTTATTGTAAAAAATAATTTCCAATGCAATTTTATAGAAAAATCATTTCCAGCGCATTTTTACTGTAAAATTCTTTCCAATGTATTTTTATAGTAAAAATCATTTCCAATGCCTTTTTATAGTAAAACATAATTTCCAATGCATCATTATTGTAAAAAAATTCAATGCATAATTATTGTTAACATAAATCATTTCCAATGTATTTCTATAGTAAAATTAATTTTCAATACATTTTATTGTAAAAATAAATTCTAGTGCATTTTTATACTAAAAATAATTTTTATTCTAAACTTGAAGCGACTACCCGGCATCACCTGGGTAGAGGAGAGAAAAAAAATGGTATAATGGTTAGCAAGCTAGTCTTGCAGATCTCTTACTCCTAAATAGTGAGTCTAATCCTGTCTGATCCATAAAAACCCCCACGTAAAAAACTTTATATCAATCCGGCCTGAAAAAAATGATTGTTTCGCGCTTTCATTTTAATTTGTTTTTAATAAATTTGAATGCTATTTTAATTTTTAAATATCTTCGCGAATATAAATCAAATCTTCATAATTTTGCATAAAAAACTAGACTCAGTAACAGTGAATGTGTATATGTATTTCCTTTGTCTTTAACCGTTTTGTTTTCGTAATTTCCTCCGGACATACATACACACAACTGACCTTTATATATGTATAGATAGATAATCATTTCCAATGCATTTTATTACAAAAATCTACAAATGTTAATAAATTTTAAACAGGTCTATTTGACTTATAGATGTGAAGTTTTCAAAGGATATTAGTGTGAAGTGAAAACGCAAACAGCTTTGTCGAGTATTTGAACTTGGCCCACCTGATATAACTATTACACCACCCACACTTTCATGCAACATGTAAATATTATGTGATTATATTTCCAAATCATATTTGCCAAAAGTTCAAACACTGAATGACACATTTCCATCTGTTATTAAAAAAATTAGTTATTATTAGTGAAATAGATCACTAATTAGGACTGAGCCTATTCTAGTAGTGACCACCCCAAGCGCGGTTTAACAGGTTTGAATTCAGAGTTTTTCTTCTCATACACTGGTTGCCTAACCAAAGTTAAAGAGCCCAGTCTGTCCTACTATTTACCCATAGCTGGAAGGAGAGTAGTTGGATTCATACCTTTACCAAGGGTATTAGCGCTATGTGAACTGTAGATTCGTCCAGGATTTGAACTCGAGTTGATGAGACCATTTCCTACGACTCTAACCATTAGTCCACACGCCTCCAACTTAAACCTTTACGGTTTATCGTCTATTTTTTATGTTAACTCATATTAGACAGCTACATGTAAATTATTTGTCTGAATTTTTTAGATGAGGCTTGATAATTTGCATTATTTGTCCAGTTGGCCCCATGGCGCAACGGATATAAAGGTTGTGTTAATACAGTTCTAAGTGACAATCATCTCTGGGTTGCAGGTTCAATCCTGGCCAAGGAAGATAATAACATAGAATACTTACCCTACCTTAACACTTGTACCCGGTCATGGTTAACGGAATTAGAACCGTCTACACCTATGGATTGAATAAAGGGTTCGGTTCGAAGTTCTGTGAAGACTCCCAATCACAACACGAAGGTTCCCGAGTTCGACAAGAAACACCTGAAGAAGGCCGGGAGCACATTAGTCGAAAATGTGTTGTGTATAACAATAAAGATGCGCAAAAAAGTCCAATAATAGAAATTGTGTCAACAAGTTTAAAAAAAAAGTCATTAAGTCTTCGTTAACCATTTGAAAGCCTCAAACGATTAAAATAAATCACCCGCGTCTAAATTTGTTTTTGTAAATACTGACATTTGGTTTCTGTCATTCACAATTTTAAAAAAGAGAGCAAATGGCCGCTCCCATGGAAATAAAACAATCGTCTTTTCTTTTAGAGAATGTCTCGTTCAAAGGAAACGATATTGTACTTTTCTTTTGTAAAAATTCCTTTTTCAAGTTAATAGATGAAACTTTTTTTTATCATAAAGAGAAAATTTTATGACATTTTATTTTTTGCCAAGGGCTGTTAATCGTGAAATTGCCGAACCAAAGACTAAAGTACACAATCCGCCCTACTATTATTTTGGCAACTAAGTTCCCTCCGTTGTTTTTTTTTGTTTTTTAATTTTGAAAATTTATTGCGTTTTTAAATTTTGAAAATCTTTTTTTTTTTTTTTCGAGAATTCTATTTTTGAATCTATTTTGTCTTGTTTTTTTAGTTAATTTTAGTCAATTTTTGTTTATTTTCAGATCATTAAAATGGAATGTCAAGTTAAAAAAAATAAGCAAATTTTGACACCTCGTTTCGTTTTTAATCAAGGTTCTAAGGCCGCAAAAGCTGCTCGCGACATTTGTGCTGTGTGTGGAGAGGGTGCCATAGCTGAAGAACCGCTCATGATTGGTATGCTAAGTTCAAAAATGCAAATTTTGACCTCAAAGACGCACCTCGTTCTGGTCGTCCAGTTGAGTTCGACCAAGAGCGATTAAAACAACTTTTGCACGAAAATTCTCGCCAAACGACAACGGAACTGACAGAGAAAATGGAATGCTTCCATACTGCAATAGAGAAGTATCTTCCCTCGATGGGAAAGGTTCAGAAGTATGGAGCATAGGTTCTTCATGCTTTAACTGACAAAATAAAACGGCGATAACTTAGTTGCCAAACCATTATTTACCCATAGCCTTCTTGATACCCAACTACTCCGAGACGAGCAGGATTAGATTAGATTAGACAAGGCAAATTTTTAAGTGATACAGCTGGTTTTAATTCAAACTTTTCCTTCTCCGAGATCGGTTACCTAACCAAGACTACAGAACCCAGTCTGCTTGATATGTATTACCCAAATCTTCCGTGACGAGCTGAAGGTGACACAAGGTCAATTTTTAAGTGGGGTATAACTAGTGTGAGTTTTACTGTTCCTATGCCAGGTGTCATAGCAAGGTTAAAGAGCCCAAGCTACCCTACTATTTACTCATAACTTGAGGGAGAATTATTGGATTCATGCCTTTCCCAAACGTCTTAGGACTACGTGAAATGTAAACAACATTGTTCAGGATTTTAACTTTGATTGTTGAGCCCATTTCCTAGGACTGTTTTGTCGTGACATGATTTATATCTAAGTATAAAACTTAAATTTATCTACCGTTTTGTTAAGAGTCTAAGTGC
>CM042143.1:64824962-64844962 GCA_023376005.1 Doryteuthis pealeii | reverse complement strand
AGTAGTAGTAGGTCTGTTAGACCTCCTTCAGGACTTGGATATAGTACTTGCTTCAATGATGAACATTTTCAAAATCATTGAAGCAAGAACTATATCCAAGTCCCGAAGAAGGTTTAATAGACCGAAACGTTGCATCGTCGACACTACTACCTACAATAAAGATCCATTTTCTATAACATCCCGTGTTTGTCTACCTTTATCCACATACTGTCGGATTAAAGTCCACACATTTTTCCCATATATATATAGTAGAAAGATATAGATAGATAACTTACTTAATTTTCACAAAAAATGGATCATCAGGGTTAATCATAACAAATTAATCAAAATGATATATTAATTAAGGATAACTTTATTTTTCACCTCTGCGATTGTCCTTATTCAATCGATTATTTTGATTAATTCATTATGATTAACCCTGATGACCTATTCATGGTGAAGCTTATTTATCTATATCTTTCTACTAAATCATGTCTACTAACGTATTGAGCACTTTTATATTCTTTACTACCCCGACTCATTCGGTTAATTATTGTATCAACTGTTAAAGTGGCGTTTAAATCGACATTTTATTCCCGGTACCTCATCTTCATTTTCACACACACACACACATATATATATATATATATATATATATATATAGTAAAGCCTGTGGAGTGGCCTATTGTCAGTATCAGCCAAAGAAAGATGGGGGTCTATTCTCTTTCCGCTAGAGCTAGACCAGAGAAATTGATTTTTCGGCTGAAGTGGAGAGCCACACCTACCGTCAGCTGTCATATGCGTCACCGTACAGAACAGATTACCCAAGCTGTGCTACTCATGCGCCAAGGTGGCTAGGGCCAGGATTGGATAAATACATACATAGTCTTTTATTCACAATCATTCAACATACCTGTGCGCTTACAAAGTCTTTCATTTCTCGATTAATCATCCTTTCACGATTTCCACTTATGTTTGACTAGAAGCGGCTAACCGGCGTCGTCTGAGTAGAGGTGTGTGTGGGGGGGGGTTAGTCTCGCAGATCCATTATTGTTGAATCACGAGTTGGATCCTCGCAGGATCCCCAATAAAAATCCCTATGTAAAAAAGACCTTGCATTGATCTAGACACTCAGAAAGAAAAATTAATGTCTCCTATTTTTAAATATTAAATGCAAAAAAAAGTTATATGCTATCATCATTTAAATTTTATTCTTTAATTATCTTCACAAATATAAATCAAATCTCCATTATTTTTTGCTTAAAAAACAAGATCTAGTGATGGTGGAATTTATATATATATATATATATATATATATATAAAGTAAGTAAAGTCGTTGGGTGGTCTAAAGTCGGTATCAGCCAATCAGCGAGGGAGTCTATCGCCTTTTCTCTAGCGCTAGACCAAGGAGATTGTTTTTGCGTCTAAGGTGGAGAGCCCCACCTATTATCAGCTCCTTGCTTTACCGCACAGATCTCTGTGCTATTCATGCGCTGAGTTGGCGAGGGCCGGTATCGAACTAGGAACCTTGTGGTTTCTAGCCGAACGCTCTACCGACTGAGCTAACCCGGCCCTTATATATACTGTATCATTAATTGTTTTATTTTCGTAGTTACAGCCGGACATACACACATACATATACACTAACTTCCCTTTTATATATTTATAGATAATCCACCATGTTTGATAATCATTTTCTTTTTGTCTTCGGCTGGTCAATTATGCTTTAAGGACCAGCCATTCCGAAAACAAATTGGTAAGATGTAAATTTTGATTTACCTTTCGAAAATTGTCCATTTCGTTGAAGAATGAAGTCCAACTTTTCAATGACCCTCGTTGGTCTGACAAGAAGAAAAAAACAGCCAAGACTTTTTCGCTCTATAGTTTGGACATTTCGGTTCAGTTTAACCTTGCAAGTCAATTGGTGGCCTTTCCTTAAAAACTCGTCGAGTAGAGAGAAAAACAAAAAGGTTCTCTTTCGATGCCGTATGAACACTGGATTGAAGCACTTGAAAACTTTCGCGCATGCTCCTGCGGATACACACACATACATACACACACACACACACACACACACACTCTCTCTCTCTCTTCTCTCTCTCTCTCTCTCTCTCTCTCTCTCTCTCACACACACACACACACACACACACACAACTCGACATGACAGAGACACACACACATACACACACACTCATATTTATTCACACATACTTATGCACCAATACAACCGCACACACAGGCTCACAAATGTATATAAGTATATAGAGAACGGCAGATTACAACTGGATAAATATCCACACACACACACACACACACACACACACACGTACAAACACACACACACGTGCGCGCTCACATACACGTACACCCACAAACATATGGAGAGGTTCATATAACCAAGAAGAAATTTATATATATATATATACGAGTGTGTGTTGTGTGTGTGTGTGTGTGTGTGTGTGTGCAAAGAAGGGATGATTATTAACGTATTAGTTTGTGATATATATATATATATATATATATATATATATATATATATGCACGCGCACACATACGTGCATACGCACTTTCATTATATCAAGATACATACACATACAACATTCATATGTAGATACATGCACATACACACATACACAAATATAGACAGGCACGGTCACACAAATACAGACACAAACTACATGAATACATACACAGGCATGCACAAACACACACATGCATAGACACACATATGCACAGGCACATGTACACATGAATACAGGCAGACAGACACACACGCACACATGCACAAACAGACATATGGAGAGGTTCAAATAACCGCGGACAAGTAATTTATGTGTGTATTTGTGTTTGTGTATTCAAAGAAGGAATGATTATTGGCGTATTAGTTTGTGATATATATATATATATATATATATATATATATATATATATATATATGAGACTTAATAAAGTTGAAACAGTATGTACGATATTCTACACACCGAGTAATTCTTTGCGAAATTCACTTGTCATTATTATCTTCTATAATTATCGAATTTTATGCGATATGCGCATTGTAATTGCCTTCAAGCAAAAATATAAATATTAATATACACTTTATCAACAATGCTTCTAAAATAAACAAACATCCAAAAATCTTAATTATTATATATATATATATATATATATTATATATATATATATATATATAAGGACCAACCTGAGTCAGACACTATCTATCTAGGTTTCACCCGAATTAGGAGAATTCTGACTGAAGAATGTTGTCACAAACGTCTTTTACTATGGGATTGGGTATATGAGTGGGTAAAAATTAACATAAAAGTTAAAGATTCGTATAAAGGTTGTGTTCCAACTATTTTTATTTTTTATTGGCTAAAGAGCGATACTTTTTTATGTCTACATGCGTTTAGAATTCCGGTTCTTTGGTTTAATAATTCGCTTGTTTTTTGTTTTTTGTTTTGTTTTTGTTATTAGTTGTGGCGAGTTTTTCATCCGTGAAGAGTCGGCAACATTTGTCTGTTGCTTGGTATTTATTAGATTTCTTTATAATTTCCCATCTTAAGATGGGGTCTATTCATAGTTTTTCTTTTACTTTCTACACATGGTTAGATAAACTCCTATTGCGTCTGTATTTTTCGTTTATGAAACTACTCCTGTGGTTGTAGTATCTAATTTTAAAGGCTCCTTGTGTGGATCCCAAGTATACATTTTGTTAAGATTATTCCTATTTTCAACGTTTAGTTTATTGGTATATACTTCGATTTTATATCCCACGCACACTTGATGACATTTTACTTCCAGGGGACATTATGTTTTGTTAATGCAGTCACAATTAGGGAGCTTATTGTTTTGGTTCGTGTTGATTTTTTACAGTTGTTTTTTGTTAATTAAGTTCCCTACGTTGGGCATACAGTTATAGCTTAGTTTGACCGTATTTCTTTTGAGGATCTTATGTAAAATGTTAGAGGGGAGAGTATTTTTTATTGTTTTAAAAAATCCCTTACTAATCTATTATCTATGGGTATGTTAAATGGTGTTGTAAACCAGAGGTTCCTTCTTGGTCTATTTTTCCTCTTATTAGCTATATTGGGTGTTTCATTTGGGTTTTTATATACTAGTTAGGTTTTATAGCCACTATGCATAAGTGCTTTTTCGTAGTCTGTTTATTCTTGTTGAATATTGTTGTGATGTTAGTCCCAACAGTAAAAAGAAGTCAAGTCGAGATGGGGTAAAATAAGACAAGTGTATTTACAATTAATGGTACATGTACGACTAGCTTGTCGTTAACGGGAACAGTCCTCCCATTCCACTCGGTGTCTCACTATTTATAGTGAGAACCGGTGCATGTTCTCCACTGTAGGAACGGCCGGTACAACAAATATGCTGTTATTAGACGAGTTAGTTGATAGTCTCACCGTTATTCCATTGGGTATATTTTCAAATACGTTTTGTGTGTGGTTAGAGCCTACGTTAATGTAGCTAGGGTTTTGATTAACTTTTCTTGTGTATTAAATGTTATGTCTAAGTAATCTGCAATTTTTAAATTGGTTTGTATATCTAACTTGAATCCAAATTTACCAAACAACCAATTTATTTTTTTCTTAATACATCTCCTTTTCTAGGAGTGTACTCATCCATTATTAATTATGATCCCATCGTCATGATAAAGTTCATGGTTATCGGTGTCAATAATGTCGTTAAAGTTTTGGCCACTACATACGATTTTGATTAATGAAAAAAAAAATGAAATTATGAACGAAAAGGGGACAAAGAGAAAGAAAAAAGAAAAAAAAGATTCCATAAAAAAGGAAAAAGACAAAAAGTAAAGAAAAAGATTCTCTAAAACAAAAACAAAAAGAAAAAAGAAAAAGAAAAGAAACAAACGATAATACAAAAATATAAAACAAACAATTGCAACAAAGTAATATTATTTAATAACTATCATGACCTGTGGATATACCAAAGTATAATGATTTAATTATTACAACGTTTGATGTGTTTACTTAATAGCTATTACAATAGTTCAGTATGTAAAAAGTACAATAATCTTGATTTAACTCTCTCACCCATTTTTTGTTCTTTCTTTCCTTCTTTTCGTCATCGATTGTAATAGATTAGCAATAATAGTTTTCGCGTTCTCACCCACTCTCTCTATCATTTCTCTACTCTCTTTCTTTCTTTCTTTTTCTGTGTAGCCGTCCTTTCTTTTTTTTTTCATATAATAAAAACGGAATGGTCCATTATTTAGCTGAGGTGATAGCATTCATAAGAAATAGGAATTCGGGGATAAGCAACACCAGATAATTATTATTTACATTTTTGCATTTCATCTTGGACGATTTGGACGGTCTCATTTTTAACCAGAAGGTGTTGCAATTACGTACAATTAAGGAAGACAAGTATATATATATATATAATATATATATATTTATAATATATATATATATAAAGTTATCCACAGACACGTGTTTCTGCGTTTCACGCCTCTTCAGTGTGGCTACACACAATTAACTCTGATATATATATATATATATATATATATATATATATATATATATATATATATACATATGCACACCGAATACAACCATATACATGAACACCCACGCACACACGCACACACAAAAAGTAAACATAGGCACATATACGTAGGCACACACATACAAACACCCAAAAAGTATAAAATTTAAGTAGAAAAACATAGAATTTCTTCAGAACAAAGAGCAAATTACAAGCACACACTCACCTGATATATCAAATGAACATCTGATGAACTTTATCAAGACAACCCAAATAAAAAAGTAATAAAAATGTTATAAAACTCAGCTAATGAATTTATTAGCAAACCTCACAAAAAACAAAAACAACTGTTTAAAAGACTAATGTTAAAAATGAAATTCCTTTCCACTCCCACAAAAACAGGAAGAGGAAGTGAAATACTCATGTGTATATGTATACACATGAATGTAAGAATTCATTTTCATATTATCAATCAAAGCTTGAAGAAGATACCAGAAGATCTGAAAAACGTGTTGCATATGTAAAACAAAAAGAATTTAAAAAAAAAATTTCTGAGAACAAAATACATTTTGCGGACCTTCTTTTTTTATAAAATATTGAATTTTTTCCCGTTGGAACCAGAACAACATTTTTATATATATATATATATATATATATATATATATATATATATATATATATATTAGTGATGTCAATACGCACATAGAAAAGCCATCGCCTGCTATAGAGAGATTATTGATCATATGAAAATCTGATCTTTCTAATAAGATAAAGCTATGGGTGTTGCAAGATGATAACGGTCGGAAAATTAAGGAACACCAGTATTAATATATAGATTTCCATAGGGAAGAGAAATAATTTTGGACAGAACTAATTTTTAGAAAAATCTATAACCATGAACATAACAGATCAAAACTTCTAAAAAAAACAGGAAATATTCAAAACTAAATACGGAATAAACTATTTATGGCAAATTCAATAATTACTTGCAAATATTCGCATTTCCTTATACAAATATTCAGTAGGGGTGAATAACTCTGACACCAATTATATTATATATATATATATATATATATATATATATATATATATATATATATATATATATATATATATATATATGAATAAAATATATATATGTCTATATTACATATATATCAATAAATTTATATGTATACAAATATACGAAGGAAATATATACATATATATATATGTATATATATATATACATATGATTTACACAGACATATATATGTGTGTGTATGTGTGTGTAGGAATATAATATCTACATACTATATTAATGTAAATACATAGATCTTATATATACGATCACATATAAACATATATATGGTACACCTTATACTTAGGGAGGTGAATTTGAAATACACCAATATTTTATGTTTCGTATTCTAAATTCAGGGTTAATGCACGCTCAACTACCCACATCTGTACACATTAATGTTATATATATATATATATATATATATATATATATATTATATATATGTGAGTGTTGTGTATGTTATATATATATATTATATATATATAATATATATATATATATATATATATATATATATATATTATATATATGTATAAATATGAGTTTTTAAACGATGGTTGTGGAACTTTTGAAAAAGCACCGGTCGAAAGGGCCCTTAAGTTTCTATCTCCTTTCGCCTTATTTTTTAATTAATTCGTTTATTAGCTGATCCTATAATAAAAGTATGATACTGTTCAAACTTATATATATATATATATATATATACATGTATATATGTATGTATGTATGTATGTATATATATATGTGTCTGTGTGTGTTGTGTGTGTGTGTGTGTGTGTGTGTGTGTGTGTGTGTGTGTGTGTGTTTTGATTTTACAGTTCCGGTTTCATGTAAGATCATTAATCATCTTAATGCACGTATCACTCACTCTTTTCCTTCTTTCTTTCTTTCTTTCTTTCTTTCTCTCAATTCCCTCCTCTCTCTATCTTTCTCTCTCTCTCTCTCTTTCTCTCTCTTTCTCTCCCTCCCTCTCTCCCTTTCTCTCTCTCTCTCTCTCTCTCTCTCTCTCTCTCTCTCTCTCTTTGTCTTTCTCTTCTCCCTCTTTTTACTCGTTGCTTCACTCACTTGAAACTTTTTTTATCTCTACAACAGAACAACTCAAACACGCACGCGCGTACATACACATACACACACGCACGCACACTCAAATACTATTTTCTTTCTGGTTCGTTGTTCTCTTGTTTTACAATGGTCTTTGCAAAACCAAGTAATTTTTGTTTTAGTTATGACTTTTCCCCAGAGATTATCTTCATGAATACCTGGCTCCCGTCGGAGCTAAACGAGTACATTCTATTGATTATAACTATGTTCTTGGGTCCCGTACATTTCTGGTACTTATTCGTCTAATTGAGGATCTACAAATCCAACTAGTGTTGCAATTCATGAGAAGCCATAAGTTGTGAACAGACCTGTAGCAAGGAATATTTTAATTAGTGTATGTTGATTTAGAATCAACGGGTCACCATGGAAAATTACCGATGACTGTTAATAAACGTTGACCCTTAGAGGCGGTGATTGCGTGTATAGGAATGACTCCTATATTTTTTACAAATAATTAGAGATCTTAAAACAATTATTTTAGTAGGCATAAATTAGGATTTAGATTTTTTAATTGTGATTGAAAGAGAATAGAAAGAAAGTTAGTTTGGAAATATTTTAGAAACAATAGATAATTGTTTACAATGTAGATAATCTAAGGACAAAAGATTGTTTACAAACGAGAAATGATAGTTGAAAATTCCAATGATAATATCTATATCAATAGAAAACTGAACGGTCATTGGAATGCCACAAGTACCAGAATCAGCTGATATTTGAACATTCCGATGGCAAATATCTACGTCATTAGAAAACTGTCGATATTCAATGGAATGCACAAAGATCAGCTGATTTTTGATGAATAATTAAAATTATTAAAAAAGGAGTTTAGGGACCAGACAGCATCGGAACATCGCCGAAATCACACAGAGAGTTGAGACACGTCAAACAAAGGCTTCGCTCAAAAGTCACAACAATTCATCCGTCTCACACCTTTTCTCTCTTTCCGACTTGACACTGTATAAGCAAAAACATTCTTCACTTACTTTGTTTTGGTTTGAATTCACGACCAGCCACTCTTATCAATTCTCATTTCTCATTCATAAATATAATATAAACAATACGGACGCACTCAGCATACACTACTAACTACAGACACATATCGCCTGTCACCTCGTTGAAAGAACAAAACTATACCACTTGTATTTATGTATATAAAATTGTTCATTGTATCAATTTTGTCTTCTTCTTTTTTTTCTTTTTTTTTTTTTTGCGGAGACTACATTTCCGTAGTAATATACATTTAAATTGTGGGGATTAAAACTCGGATCTTCTTTACACACAAACACCAAACAAATCGGTCCCTACACGTGTAATGGCAGACACGTGATTTATTTAGTTAAGCCGATTCAACCCAGTTTTGAAAGAACGTAAACGTATTGTCAGCTCCTGGTCGGTCTCACCTTGCGGCGGAATAATCAATATGGGCTAATAAAACTTGATCAAGTAAAACCAAGTCTAGTAGTTTGTTAGATAATTAAGACAATGACCAGACCAGACCAAAGAAGAACTAACAAAGAAATCAACACTCAACAGAAAGCCAGCCCTTAAATGGAAGTCAACTAGATAAAATGGCGGACTACAAATTAAACGAAGAAGAAGCAGTTAGCAGGAATTAGTCCACAAGCAGAAATGAAACAAGAAATAAGCAAGCGAAGTTATGAAGATCTACCATCTACCATCCCTATCACTATTTTATCTGTCTGTCTGTCTGTCTCTGTCTCTGTCTCTCTGTCTCTGTCTCTCTATCTGTCTCTCTGTCTCTGTCTCTCTCTCTATCTCTCTCTGTCTCTCTTTGTCTCTCTCTCTTTTATATACCCGAGTATGACAGAAGGGTATATATGGTATATAACACTAGAATACTAGTGGGTTCAAACCGGCGGGAAGATTTGCTTCTGTTTCTTTGGTAACTTATTTCTAGTTCTTTCTCACAATAACATACAAAGATTCTTGGCAAAAATGTCGACCGTCAAAACTTGATAAATCAGAGAGGCCAAACCTGGAATGATAATAAGACATTGTTGGACAGACACACACCCACAAACACACATGAACACAAGCACACACATACACACAGACTTACACACACACACACACACACACAGAAATTGGAAGACATAAGGCACAAAACAGAATGGACAATTCCTAGCAACAGCTGTAGACTTTCAGAAATCTTCTGACGAAGAGATCCTTGTCTCGAAATATTAAGAGAAAATCAAAGGTAAACAAACAAAATCACGTGTCTGTCATTACACGCAATCGCTGCCCCTACGGTTCAAAGTTTATTAACAGTCACCGGTAATTTTCCATGAGGACCCGTTGATTCTAAATCAACAGTCCCTAATTAAAATATTCCTAGCTACAGGTCTGTTCAAAATTTATGACTTCACATGAATTGAATTAGACGAATAAGTACCAGGAATGTACTGGACCCAAGAACATAGTTACCTCATTTTTCTTTACACTTGCATTGTGATAGCCTTCAAAACCAACCACCAAACCAATATAAACACAATGCTTCAAGCAAATCATAAATCACTTTTAGAGACTAATAATTTTGTTGAAGCAATTGAATTACTGAATGTATTTGTGCTGCTTCATATGTAATTGTAACAAGTCAATAAAGACAGTGATGATATAAAGTGTATTATATTTGTTTAATATGACTTGCAAGGAGGTGCTTGTGGTGTAATGGTTATCATCATAGCAAATGGACATGGCAAACCGATTTGAAATCTCGAATGAAGCTGTTTGCATTTCCCTTAGTGTCAATACTCTTGGGAAATGTATGCATCCAACTATTTTCTCTCCAGCTATGGGTAAAGTTAGTCTGGGACCTGTCTAGAAAAAAGAAAACTCTGAATTCAAACCTGTTAAACTCCACTGAACACTATACTGCATGTATATGCGACTGGCACCATAAAAGAACATAAAAATATATTGGTATAAAAGAATTCTTGCGTGCCATGAGCAAAAATCTATAGAATTCACGGTGAAATTGTTGCTGAAAAAGCAGGTTGGTTGGTTGGTTGGTTGGTTGGTTTGTTTTTACGGCATGTCAACCCAATTGGGTCATTTTATGCTGAAGATGTTTTGTTTTACTCATTCTTATGGTTAGGATTAAACAAAAATAGACAAAATTATAATAATATAATAAACGAGAGATTCTGGGGAAGCCAGCTAGTGTAGTGGTTAGAATATCCGCCTGTCAGCCTGACAGGTAGGGTTCGAATCGCGCACAAAGCATGGCCCTGTCTATAGCTCTGTGATGAGGCCTAATGGGCTGAAATGTACATAAAGAGATCGACTTTTTCTCGATTTGTTTACGCTTTACATTTAAACCAATATGCACGCCTAATTCATTTAATTATAATTAATTAATTAACAAAATAGGTATGACTTTAATTAAGCACATAATCTCCCCAAAAATTGTCGGCCTTCGCCATTTCAAACACATTGTTTGACCACTTCATATATATATATATATATATATATATATATATATATAATTAAAGAAATAACAAAAGACTTAGAGATCCTGCATTATAGACTATTTCAGGGAGCTTAGACAAAAATGACTAATTCTCCGACTCATCAGATGCGAATGATTCGAATCTGATGAGTCGGGAGAATTAGACATTTTTGTCTAAGCTCCCTGAAATAGTCTATAATGCAGGATCTCTAAGTCTTTTGTTATTTCTTTAATTATAAATTTGCTCTGTGACTCTAAAAATAAGAGCGGCACATTGAGCTCTTAAACTGCGACAAGTTGTTTAAAAAAAAACCTATGTCGTAAGGAAGATTTCTTCTCTGGACTTTTGGATTATATATATATATAATATATATATATATATATATATATATATATATATTATACGCTTCCCGTTCTCGGTTGAGCACTCTATTTAGAAGGTATATAATTGCAGATTCACCGTATTCGGCTCGGCAAATCTCACTTTGTTTACAAAGTTGAGAACTCTAGGTGAAGGTCATTTCCCTTAGAAATATAGCAATTAAATAGCCTGCTATACTTGGCGACTGACTGTGGATGTGTGGGTAAGAAGCTTGGCGAGCGTAAGTTCGTTCGGGTTTCGAACCCAGCCAGAGGCAGCTGCTAAAACCGTATAACTATACTGATGATATAGTTTACCCCTATTATATATATATATATATATATACCCCCCCGCACGAACAGGATGCGACACAAGGCCAATTTCTTAAGCGGAGTTTAACAGGTTTGGATTCATAGTTCTTTTTCTCCTAGACTGGTTGCCTGACCAAGATTAAAGTGCCCAGTCTGTCCTACTATTTGCTCATACATGGAGGGAGAGTAGGATTCATACCTTTCCCAAGGGTATTAGCGTTAAGTGAAATGAAATTACCGTCCAGGTTTTGAACTCGGAGCCACGATTCCATTTCCTATGACTTTAACCATTACACCACGCGTGAATATTTTTTATATAAAGTGTGCTACAATACGCCACTTGAATTTATAGACTAAGCAAGGTCACGTGGTTTAAACCTCAACCAACCAACAGCCCGAATACGTGACTGGTTGACTGCTTAATCACTGATACTGAAAGACGTTCATTTGCAATCATTGACGAAGGACTTACAAGACTGAGGAGCATCAAGGAACAACCAAAGGATTCTTTACCAAGGATCGGGCGCTGCTTAACACAAAGGATCTCCGCTGGACAAGTGCTCTTGCTTGAAGCCTAAATGATGGCCACTAAAATCGTAACAGTTGAGAACAAAACATGCCCCAATATAACACTATACAAGTATTGGACATCCGAGGTAAGGAACTTGGATGGACAAAACTACTTTATTGCACTCGCTACAAATTAACGAAACTTGACAGCTTTGTGTTATCGATTAACGCTTTGGCATCGATCAAAGGCCACAGAAAAATCAACGGATAAAAAATATGACAAAGTAGTTACTACTTTGTAATGTCTTGGCCCGGATAGTTCAGAAAGGATTTATTAAACAAATAGATCAAAACTCTCACTCACACTAATCTTTACACGCGGTAAATCGAGAGAGTATATATAGAAATTTATAGACCATTATTTACAATACAAATTAACTGGAAAATAGTTTAACTCTTTGCCTACCAAATTTCCCACCACGGCTGTGCCAAATTTTCTTGGTATTATTTATTTTATTTATTTTTTTTTTACCTGTATGATGAGATATTTCAAAGTTCACTATCTATTCACCTCAGAACTCATTCTATTCAAATAAGTAAAGTAAAGTCGTCGGGGTGGCCTAAAGTCGGTATCAGCCAGACAGCGAAAGAGTCTATCTCCTTTTCACTAGTGTTAGACCAAGGAGATTGTTATTTTTGCGTCCGAGGTGGAGCGCCACATCTACCATCAGCTGCTTACTTTACCGCACAGATCCCTCTGCTACTCATACGCTGAGTTGACGAGGGTCGGCATTGAACCGGGAACCTTGTGGTACCTAGGCAGACGCTCTACCGACTTAGCTAAATCGGCTCTTAGTCCCATTATTATGGTAATCTGAGTCCTTCTGTTTAGCTATAATGAACTAGCCATCAGTTTTTGTATTTTGTTTGTGTGTAGTAGGAGAGCCGCTGTGAGCTGTTTAAAATAGGTAAATAGTTAAGTATAACTAGGCTATAGCAGAGATTTTAAAAGGGGGGGGTGAACAAAGGACTACTATTGAATAGAGATAATTACTTGAAAACCAAATTTTATTAGTAGTATTTGGATTATTCGGACGTCCTCATCTTTATTGTTATCTGTACAATGTTTCGGTCAATATGCCCTCGGGAGTCTTCTCGAACTCGAGAATCGGACACATAATATAGTGGATAAAGGCGTTGGGTTAAGACAGTTCTAAGTGACAGTTATCTCTATGTTGCAGGTTCAATTCTGGTCAAGGGTGACAGTAACATAGAATAATAATTAATACAGCTTAACACCTGTGTCAAATCGGCAGTCAGCTGAGTGGACTTATTAAGTGATATGTTAGTTGAAAAACACCGTGATAATAGAGGTCCCAATACTTAAGTTATGGGCTTCCAAAATGCTCGCTATGAGGGCCTTAAACCTCATTAAGGTGTGTTGATATTGAAATTTGCTGAAATTTTGTGAATAGGCATCATATCTTGTTATTTACCTAGCGTTTAAATTTCATATAAGTCGAAGGGAAAAAATTCAGTAGGGGTCGTGATTAAAAAGAAATATACTTAACTGTTACCAAATACCCTGGATAATGTAGTTTCACAATATATATAGGTATGGAGGTTTATCGCCTAAGCAGTATGTGGAGGTTGTGAACCAACAGACAAAAGAAAACTACGCCTTAATGTATATAGATGTTGCATAGCATTTTTTGATAATTTCACATATTTATCTGTCTATTGTTTCACGTATCGAATTTTCTATATATCACTACTCTTGTTCCTTAATCTTCCGACCGTTATCATCTTGCAACACCCTCTGTTTAAGAATGAGACCGTCCAAATATTCAAAGATGAAATATTAAAAAATGTAAATCTTGATTATCTGGTTTTGCTTATCCGCCAAATTCTTATTTCTCACGAGTGTCGTCACCTCAGCAAAATAATGAACCATTCCGTTTTAATAAAGAAAGAAGGGGAAGATAAAAGGACATATTGCACCGATAAAATATGAAGAAGAAAAAAAAGAAAAAAGAAGGGGAAAGATAAAGACGGGGGGTGCTGAGCACGTTAATCTGTTTCAATCGAATATAATGAAACGCTGAAGATAAGGAAAAAAAGAAAAAGAAACAGCGCGAGAAATTTAAATCAGGATTGTTATACTTTTTACATATTGAGCTATTTTGAAATAGCTCTTAAGTAAACATATCAAACTTTGGAATTATTAAATTATCATATTATTTACATACGCAGGTCCTACTAGTACTAATAATATTTCAATGGAAATATTTGACTAAACAATATCCCTTAGTAAACAACTAGAAGCGGCTACTCGGCGTCGCTAGGTAAAATCGGGGAGGGACAAAAAGTTAGTCTTGCAAGTCCATTATGACTAAATCTTGAGTTCGATCCTCACAGGATGTCCCATTAAAATCCCTACGTAAAAAAGACCTTGCGTTGATTCGGCCTGGTGGGGTGTCAGAAAAAAATTCAGACACTCTAATAAAAAAAGAATCAGTGTCTCCCATTTAAAATATCAAATGCAAAAAAAAAATCCATGTTGTTACTATTTAAATTTTATTTTTCAATTATCTTCACGAATATAAATCAAATCTTCATTATTTTTGCTCAAAAAGCAAGATGCTGTAATAGTGAATGTGTATACTTATTTACTTTGCCATTAATTGTTTTTATTTTTAGAGTTTCAGCCGGACTTACATACATACACACAACTGCCCTTTATATATGTATGGATAGATTATAGCTTCAAGTAACTATTCTTTATACTAATAATTTACAGTTGTGTGTATTTACCCAACCTCTCCGTCTCGAACAGGACAATGTGATAGACACATAGACAGCCAATGATAGATAGATAGATATATAGATAGATAGATAGATAGATTGATAGATATTCACATTCAGTTAGTTTTCTATACACATATAAACATACATATGGATATATAGACATAACAGGGCATATACACTAAGTACAGGTACGAACAAATATAAATAGATAGATAGATTGATAGATAGATAGATAGATAGATTGATAGATAGATATTCACATTCGGTTAGTTTTCTATACACATATAAACATACACATGGATTTATAGACATAACAGGACGCATACACTAAGTACAGGCACGACCAAATATAACTAGACTATAAATAGATAGATAGATAGATAGATAGATAGATTGATTGATTGATAGATAGATAGATATTCACATTCGGATAGTTTTCTATACACATATAAACATACATATGGATATATAGACATAACAGGGCATATACACTAAGTACAGGTACGAACAAATATAAATAGATAGAAAGATAGATAGATTGATAGATAGATAGATAGATATTCACATTCGGATAGTTTTCTATGCACATATAAACAAACACATGGATATATAGACATAACAGGGCATATACACTAAGTACAGACACGAACAAATATAACTAGACTATAAATAGAAATATAGATAGATAGATAGATAGATAGATGGCTTGACCAGACGCATTGAAAAGTGGCGGCAGAATTTTAGTATTGGCGACCAGCTCTAGCTGATCGATACGGCTGTGTGTCCATTGGTTGAGCCTTAAGCGTAACTCAGCCGTGATTGTCGGCAGGCGAATAAAATGCACCATAGTGTCGATCATTAAAATCCATAACGTCTGAACGGAACACTATTTCAACTAACTGCGTTGTAAAGGAAAAGCGATATAATGACTGACGCCTTAGCTTGGAGACATGCCAATATGACGCTGTCCTTTCTCGTTGCCTCTCTTCTTCCAAGGACTGTTTGCTTAACTTGTTCATATTCGGTGTTTACGTGTCCAGTCCATTTTGGAAAAAGGAAGTTGGTAAAAATGGCTTTTAGAGTTCACTTTGCTACTTTAATTAGTGACGTTGTTGTAAACTTGTTTTGGTCAAAGCCGGATCTTGTCTTACCTGGGACAACGCTGACAGGATTCAATTCATAGTCGTCGCAGGGACTGTGAGGGTTCGAGTTCCACTTCACGATCGGCGTTGTTGTAAAACTTTGTTTTGGTCAAAGCCGGATCTTGTCTTACCTGGGACAAACGCTGACAGGATTCAATTCATAGTCGTCGCAGGGACGTGTGAGGGTTCGAGTTCCACTTCACGATCGGCGTTGTTGTAAACTTTGTTTTGGTCAAAGCCGGATCTTGTCTTACCTGGGACAACGCTGACAGGATTCAATTCATAGTCGTCGCAGGGACGTGTGAGGGTTCGAGTTCACTTCACGATCGGCGTTGTTTGTAAACTTTGTTTTGGTCAAAGCCGGATCTTGTCTTACCTGGGACAACGCTGACAGGATTCAATTCATAGTCGTCGCAGGGACGTGTGAGGGTTCGAGTTCCACTTCACGATCGGCGTTGTTGTAAACTTTGTTTTGGTCAAAGCCGGATCTTGTCTTACCTGGGACAACGCTGACAGGATTCAATTCATAGTCGTCGCAGGGACGTGTGAGGGTTCGAGTTCCACTTCACGATCGGAACTCTCTTAATATTGAACATTAATGTGTAATCAGTCCACATATTTATCAAACCCTCCGCACGAGCAGGGTGTGACACAATATCAATTTCTTAAGAGAAGTTTAACAGGATTTAACTTAAAGTTTTCCTTTTCCTGACTGGTTGCCTAACTATGGTTAAATAGTCCATTCGGCCCTACTATTTACTATAGCTGAGGGAGAGTAGGTGAAATGCAAACAGCCTTGTCCCGGATTTGAACTGGTGTCGGCGAGTCAATTTCCTTCGACTCTAACCATTACACTACTCGTCTCCACAGTTCGCGTTATATCTTATTATAATGGAGATTGTGTGTTTTTCTGTCTGTAACCGAAACTATATTCCTACTCAAGTCACAATTCTCTTAGTTATTGACATCACATTCTCCATGATTTTATTTTTATCTAAACCTCAATTATTAATAAAATTGTCTTATATTATTAATACTGTTAACTATGTCTACATACTGACAACATGCAATTATATTTATATATACAACAAAATAGCGGTTTACAGTGTGAACAGGAAGGCTAATTTGCATATTAATATTAAAAAATCGAAATTTAATAAATATGTGCTTAGTATTATTGATTTCTAACTGTTTGGTTTTATTTTAATGAATATAAGAAAAAGTCTCTTCAATAAATCTTAAATGAAATCCATTAACAAGAAAAAAATAACTGTCATTTTATTTTTTACTTCCTCTTATAACTAATACTTAAATTAGAAAAAATAACAATGAAAGACGAGAGTGATGGAAGAGTAAGTTTTCAGTTGTTCTATTTTTTATTATACTCCCTCTGTTTCAAATCTTTTATTATACCCCCCTCTGTTTCAAATCTTTTTATCTGTATTCTTATTTAGTTTCATTAGCCTTTCTAATTTAATACAATATTTTATTACATTAAAACTTAAATACTTGCACCCGGAGGGTGCATATATTTGCTAGTGAAGTTTAAAAAAATGATACCAAGACAAAGTTTCGACAAAACCTCTTGACAGCATGGATTCCCATGACTCCCTAGCTCTTGCAAGCCGCCCCTATCGGTCTTGTTGGATTTCGTCTTGCCTGCGATAACGGTAACACAATTCAATCCACAATCGTCTCAGTGACGTGTGAGGGTTCGAGTTCTACTTTAAGATCGAAACTCTTAATATTGAACCTTAATATACAAACAGTTCACATCATTCATATTTACCAACCCCTCTGCATGATCAGGATGTAACACAAGGTCAATTTCTTAAACGGGCTCTTCTAAGTATTCTAGCTGATCTAACAGTGCTATTGTCTGGATGGTCTCAATTATCCCTTTGATCTTTAATTCCTCTAGTCTACTTTCTGAGACGATATACATTCACCCGATTCGAAGCGTCTGTGTTGCCTGGCGTGTCTGACTGCTCTTTGCGAGATTTCCCTCCAATCAAAATAAGCTCTAGTTGAAAGCGGCAGACAGGGGAAAGAAATGAGCATTCTTCACAATCACATCATGCGACGCAAACACTCGTCTTCGTCTATAATCAAACGTAGATCGTTTTACGTAATTTCTTTTTATTTATAAATTTCATAATTTTCTACTTCGTAATGTCTTTTTTTGATATATAAAGAGGTAAGACATCTCCCGAAAATAAGCCCTAGTGTTATATTTCGGGATGAAAATTAATATAAGTCCTGCCTTATTTTCGGGAAACACGGTATTCACCTGTATTGCCGAGTATATTCGCTTGCTTTTTAGCCTGTCTACTAGCAAGAATATGATACCTCCGGGCGCAGGTATATAAATTTTGATGTAATGAAATACATTAAATTAGAAAGACTAACGAAATTAAACAAGAACGCATAAAAAAGATTCAATTATAGTTTAATTGGTTTCTATATAAAATCATTCATAAGATTGATTTTAATATGTTGGAGAATAAAACAATAATATCAGAGATCAATAACACCAAGTAATTATTTATTAAACCCGGTTTTGTTAAAACCAGTATGCAAATTACCCACATCAAATATTATGTACACCTTTATGTCTTAGTGATATATAAGACACATTGCAGGATTTTAAACGCACGAATGACATGAACTGTTTTGAGGCAAATCCAATTCAGATTTTCATAGAGACATTGGTAATAAATAAGACTTATTCTATGTATTAATGATTCATATTATTATTCTCATTGATAAACGTACAAAATTCCTGAGGGTATTGTGACGAGGGACGGGGCGTAGTCTCGGTTACAGACAGACACCGAATATCCATTATAATAAGATATACTAGGTATGTCAAAAAAGTTCCAGAACTGGTGTCACAAAAAATTATTTTAAATCCAAACTACAAACATCAAGTCATCCCCTTCAAATTAATCCCCCTGTAGTCTAATGTACTTTCCATCCTTCTCTGTCAAGTTTGCATGCCATTATAGAAGGATTCTTCCGGGATTCTCTGTAGCTATGGCGTCACGGCCTATTTGATGTTGTGCACATCCTCAAAACGGTTTCCCTTGATGACCCTCTTGAGCTTGGGGAAGAGGAAAAAATCACATAGAGCCAGGTCGGACGAGTAGGGAGGTTGCTCCAGCACAGTGATGTTCTTCAGGGCCAGGAACTGCTAGGGCCAGGAACTCTCACATAATCAGGGCAGTGTGGGCAGGTGCGTTGTCATAGTGAAGCACCCATGAGTTGTCCTTCCACATCTATCGCCTCATCTCGCATACTGAACGAAGTAAACGCCGCACTATCTCTTTGCTGGTTGATCGTCTAACCCTGTGACAAGAAGAATAAGAAATTAGAATAAGAAATTTATTTATCAATAGTAGGTACAAGTAAAAGAAAAACTTTATTTTTGTTAAACTACTATTGAAGGGGGGCCATGCCTAATAGCGTGAAGCTAAGCCAATGGACATGACCACCCTTGGATGCTCACAGGAAACGATACAAGACACACCAGACAACACAAACATATAGATATATATCATGAGATAAATTAGCCGTGTGATAATCTAAATGCAAATCTGTTGTTTATAAGAGGCAATAAAATGCTTTTTCAACAGTTTTTTAAGGACAAAATAATTTACCGAAACAAGCTTCACCTTTTCCTCCTTTTCTTCATCAAACAATACCGACTGAACAGTGTTCCAGGAATTAAGTGCAT
>CM042143.1:64817462-64819962 GCA_023376005.1 Doryteuthis pealeii | reverse complement strand
TTCCCTGTATTTGCACCACACACTGAACAATATTCAAACGAATCAATTATTTCGCTCTGTGCACCACACAACAGCATATAAGACAAAAAATACAAACAAAATATATCGACTTGGTTGAAAATCAATAACATTTGAATACATGCTTTCATATCTTATGAATCAACTGGTAATAGTTCATTATTTATCTGAGGTTGATGACAGGGCATAGCACACGTGGGTAGGTATTAGCGTATCAATATTATAGATAGGAAATTTATGTTGGCTTTTGCAATGAATAACACACAAATATACATTAACCATCTATTATGTGCACTGTCTCCGTATTGTTCTAAAATCCTTCGATGGATTTCAGACCCTGACACACTTTCCGACCAGAAAAATTGGGTCATTCTTTTGTGCATACTGGTAGTGGATGGGGCATGTTTACACATAAAGACAGCAAGCAAAAAATGGCGCGATCAGGCTCAAAACTTTGATATGCGACTACAACAGTGACAACTATAAGCACACGTAATGTTGATTGAGTAGGCAGACAGCGAGGAAGGTCTATTTCCTTTACATTAGCGCTAGACTAGAAGGGTTTTTTTTTGCTTTGTGTGGAGTGGCACACATATCGTCAACTCGCCATTTTACTGCACAGATCAGATTACCCAGCTACTCATGCGCTGAGTTAGCGGGGCCCGGTATCGAACCCCGGAACCTCGTGGACATCTACCGATTGAGTTAAACCAGTCACTCGGAAAAGCGACAAAAAATTGGACGTCCTTGACATAATGTTTTCCTGCAATCGAATATCTATGGTACACCATAGCGGTCGTAATATACTGTTTTATGAATGGGGGTGGGGGTCGGCTGTGTGTGCACGCATGCGCAGAACAGTTTTGTATGTTTCTCTTTGCATCGGAAAACAGACAAACACGTTTGTTGAGCCAAATTGTGAGATAGAAGGATTTTTTTTCTTCTCTTAAAAACAGAAGAGAAATAACATGAAGACAAAAGTATAACCCTAAATTTTACGGCCTTAAAATAAAAATTTAACCTAATTCCCCCAGGGACGAGAGGTTTTCTCATCGTTCCTATTCTTATTATTTTTATTTATTTATTTATCTCTATTTTTTTTTTTTTTCGTATTTTATTTTTTTCGCATCCACTTCGGTTGCTCATTGTTGTTTTCTGGGATTTTGCATTTCCATTTTTTTTTGTTTCCTTTTAGTCTTTCACCAAAAAACCTATCGACCCACCTGTGACCCTGCTAAGAGTTTCCTTTGTTTCAACGATTATATACAGCACTGACTCTTTGCCACCTGTGCTCTATCCGCAAACTTGTTTCTATTCTCTTACTACAAACTTCTACAAATTGTTTTTGAATTTATCATTTATTATAGCTTTTTTTTCTTGTTGTTATTGCTCTTGTGTGTTTGTTTGTTTGTTTGATTTTTCCTTTTTTTCGCGAAAATGTTTGTTTATAACGAAATAAACAATAGAAAACTTTCAAATAACGATGGCGGAATACGATATAAGATTAGAGTGCACCAAAATTGGAAGCTAAAAAGTAATTCCATTTGCAGTATAGATATCTAATAAAAATCTAAGACCTATGAACGTTTTATAAGATCGGGAGAGAAGGCATTGCTAATGGCTGTCCTAAGAGAATCTTCGAGAATTCAGGGTGGAAATTCCCAAAATGTAAAAAAAAAAAAAAAAAAATAGCATCTATATATTAATACGCTTTCTCTGAATGTTTGAGATGAGGCTTTGATGGATTAGTATTATCTGCGTTCTTTATTCGGGACTATTTCCTCATCTCCGACAAGAAATACCTGAAGAAGGCCAGAGGTCATATCGACTGAAATATTGTACACAGATAACAATGCAGATGAGAACAATAGTCCGAAATAACGCCAGATAATATTAATACGCTTGTTCCTCAATCTCCCGTCCGTTTCATCCCTGCAACACCTGTGTTAAAAATGGACATCGTCCGAATTGTCCAATGTAAAAATGTGATTCCTGATTTCTCTATTTATTCCCATTTTATTTTCACTCAATTTTTAAAATGAAACATTCCAAAAGAATCTAGCGTCGATTAAATGTCCAACGTAAAATTAAAATGAATAAAAAAATAAAAAAAGAAGTTACGTGTTTGTTTTATTTGTAATATATTGAAATTATGAATTACTGAAGATATTTTTTTTGGTTAATTTTGGAAGGATTTATATCTAAGGAAATTGCAAAATGATCGTTTCTGGTTTAAAATAGCTCCTCTTGATTTTTGAATCGTTTCGTGGAAATTCCACACGGTCCTGCTCGTCTATATATTATACTCCTGTTCCTTAATTGCACGTCTTCTCAACACCCCTCAGTAAAAATGAGACCGTTAAAATCGTCTATCACGTAACACTATAAATAATCGTATCAGTTGATAATATATCAATTGCTAAAATTCGAATTTTTCTTGAGCTGCCATCCGCTGAAAGCACTGTACAGCTTATCTCTCTCT
>CM042143.1:64792625-64817362 GCA_023376005.1 Doryteuthis pealeii | reverse complement strand
TAAACTATTTTTCTATTTAACCATAGATAGGACTCTATCAGGTACTACCATTTTGGGTCAGGTGGCTGTAGTAATAGCGATGAATGGATTTCACACTCCCCAGACTCCAAAATTGAAACTTCACCATTAGACGCAGGTTATGTCATAGCTAGGATACTAAACCCTAACCACCATCTTCTAGCACTTATATGATAAAAAGCTTGGGATTTGCCATATGGGCAATATCATATAGGTGCCGTGCTTGATGTGGTCAGGCCATGATCAGAGGGCTCTCGAGCCTAAAGGGAGTGTTTGCAAGTTTTGACTGACCAGCCATCTGGATTTCATACTTACGCATCAAGAGTCACTACCCAGGCCAAAAGTTGACCCAATTGGAGGATTTGTACTCCCCTGTAGAGGTGCAGTCGTGTATTCTACTGCACCAGACGACAGGGCGGGAAAGGAGAAGAGGGAGAGGAGAAAAAATGAGGAGAAAGAAAAGGGAAATTGAAATTGTTAATGAATTAAACTCGATTTAAATCATTGCCGAAGTAAGAATGCTTTTGAAGAAAGCAAAAGCAAAAAAAAAAAAAAAAAACAAACAACCAAGAATACTTGCCCAGAAACTTGCAAGATCGGAAACAAAAGAAAAAAATGATAAAAAAAGATTTTAAAAGAGATAAATCTGTTTTATTTTTTGTCTTACTTGTTCTCTTCTCACCCACCCCACCCTACCCACGCTCAGATTCATTCAATTCTTTTTTCATTCTCCTCTTTTCTTTCAATTCTCCTCTACTTTCTTTTCATTGACCTTTTCTCTTCATTTCATTCTCTTCTTTATCTTTTCATTCACCTTTTCTCTCTTTCATTTCTCCTTTTCATTTTTTTTTTCATTATCATTTTTTTCTTATCTTTTCTTTCGCCTGCTATTTTCATTCGTTTTTTTTTTTCACTTCGTTTCTCTTTTTCCATTACATCTGGTTTTTTTTCTGTCTCCTTCCTTCCTGTTATTTACTAATCTTTTCTAGTCAGACACAAAGCCTCTGATTACATACATTATCCGTGTAACTAAGAGACACCATCTAAAGTCCTCTTTAATTTTGGTAACAGCGGGAAAGGTTCTTTCAATATGATTTGACCGTAGTCTTTCTTTCTTTCGAAAACAAGGGAATTTTATTGTTTCTTTTCTTTCCTTTAGATAAATTATAGTCTTTTTTTTTTTCTTTTTTCTCTCTTCTTCTTAATGATTATAATCTCTTCCTTTCTTGATGATTTAATTTTTTCTTTATTTCTGATTATAACCTTTCTTTCTTTTCTTTCTTTCTGGTTATAATCTTTTCTTCTTTCTTTCTTTTTTGGATTATAATCTCTTTCTTTCTTTCTTTCTTTCTTTCTTTCTTTTTTCTTTCTTTCTGGTTATATTCTTTCTTTTCTTTCTTTTTTCTTTTTGGATTATATTCTTTCTTTCTTTCTTTCTTTCTTTCTTCTTTCTTTCTCTTCTTTCTTTCTTTCTTTCTTTCTTTCTTTTGGGTTATAATTCTCTTTCTTTTTCTTTCTTTCTTTCTTTCTGGTTTATATCTCTTCTTTTTTTTTCTTTTCTTTTTTCTCTCTTCCTTCTAATGAATTATAATCTCTTCTTTATTGATTATTACTATTTCTTTCTTTTTTCTTTCTTTCTTTTTTCTTGATTATAATCTTTTTCTTTCTTTCTTTCTTTCTTGATTATAATCTTTTTCTTTCTTTCTTTCTTCTTGATTATAATCTTTTTCTTCTTTTTTTTTCTTGATTATAATCTTTTTCTTTCTTTTTCTTTCTTGATTATATCTTTTTTCTTTCTTTCTTTCTTTGATTATAATCTTTTTCTTCTTTCTTTCTTTTGATTATAATTCTTTCTTCTTTCTTTCTTTCTTTCTTGATTATAATTCTTCTTTCTTCTTGATTATAATCTCTTTCTTTCTTCTTTCTTATGGATTATAGTCTCTTTTTTCTTATCTTTCTTTCTTTCGTCTTTCTTTCTTAATATTTATATCATTCTTTTTGATGTATCATAATCTTTTCTTTTTTCTTTCTTTCTTTCTTTCTCAATGAATCATAATCTCTATTCTTTCTTCATTTTGATGATCTATATTATCTCTTTCTTTCTTTCTAGATAAATTTATAGTCTCTTTTTTTGATGAACCATTCTTTCTTTATTTTCTTTCTAATGATAATAGTCTCTTTCTTTCTTTGTTTTGTTTATTTTTCTTTTTCTTTTTTGTTTGCTTAATCATTTTTCCTAACACTTTCCTCAATCCTTCTTTCTTCCCTATATATTTTTCATTTCTATTCTTTTCCCCTCCTTTTTTTCCTCATTTTTTTTTTGTTGCCATAAAACGGATCTCAACATGCGTATCTTTCAATATGAATTGCGAATTAATTTATTGAAATCTGATATCAAAAGAAAAATCTCAAATATTAAAAAATTAACAAACAACAAATTTTTGCTGCCTTTGAATTGCTGCAGGACTAAGTGATTGATTTTGAATATTTTTTTTTTTAAATCAGTCGCTGATCGATTGTGCGTTCATCACTTAATCGCTACTCTTAGTTAGAAAAGCATCGATAGGTTAATTAGCATACTTGGTCAGGTTTTTTTTTGTTTTTGTTTGTTTTTTTTTTTAATAATAATAAAAAAGAATTCTAAAGTTGATGGTTGAAGTATTGAAATGCTCCAAAATGGTCCATAGATTTTGCAATCGTTAAAGCAAATGCTGAATTGTTATTAATATGCAAACTAATGATTTTATGTTGGTCAACAGAACCGAAAAAACTTTTTACTCTCTGGTAATCATTACTTAAATTCTAGAGTTTGTTGTAATGGAATATTACACCCACACACAACACACTCTCTCCTCTCTCTCTCTCTCTCTCTCTCTCTCTCTCTCTCTCTCATCTTCTTCTCTCTCTCTCGCCAATTTGGTCTGAATATATATACATAGTGAGCACGGCATTATCTGGCTGGCTTCGAGGATTAGTAGCGTGCCTACTATTCTTGTCTGTCTTATTGTATCTCTGCAATAAAACCCTCTATCTTAAATCTACGACGTGTTTGAAACTTGTTTGATTGTATCTTTTTAGGACACAACAGTTTCTTTCATTATTTTAATTCTTTTTTCTTTCTTTTTTTTCCTTCTTCATTCTTAAATACGTTTCTTCTCGAAGGAATTAATTATGTTTTCTTCTTGTAAATTATCATCTATTTTTTCTTTCTGAATTGTAGTTTCTTTATTCTTTCTTTCTAAATCATATAGTTATTTCTTTCGTTCTAAATTGACATTTCTCTCCTTCTTTGTAACTTTTTCTTCTTTCTTTCTTTCTTTCTTTCTTTTCTCATATTTTACAACTTATTCTTTCTTCCCTTGTTTGTAACTTCTTTCTTTCTTTCTTTCTTTACAATTTATTCTTTCTTTCCTTCTTTGTAACTTCTTTCTTTCTAACTTTTTCTTTCTTTCTAACTTTTCTTTCTTTCTTTCTTTGTAACTTATTTTGTCTTTCCTTTCATCTTTCTTTCTTTGCAACTTATTCTTTCTTTCTTTCTAAATTATTTTTTCTTTGTTTCGTTGTTTCTGTCTATCCATGGATCAAATACATCTGTTTAAAAATTATTCTTATTCCATAGGACCGCGTGCATAAAAAAAACTCTAAAGAAACAACTACACAGAATATGCATATGAACTCAATTCTCTAACCTCTAGACATGAAATAACCCTAGACGAGTTGGCATGCCATTAAAATCAACGAATCTATCAATCAATCAAGAAAAAGGGAGAGTACAGTGGTGTACTGGTTAGAGTCGTAGGAAATGGACTCGTCGACTCGTTCAAATTCCGGACGAAGCCACAGTTCACATGGCGCTGATATCCTTGGAAAAGGTATGAACCCAAGTATTCTCCCAGCTATGAGTAAATAGTAAGGCAGACTGTGATCTTTAACTTTGGTTAGGCAAGGAAAAAAAACTCTGAATTCAAACCTCTTAAATCTCCGCTTGGGGTGGTCACTAGTAGAACAGGCTCAATCCTACTTAGTGATTTCAATTTAATAAAAAGCTGCCCGAATTCGTCACTGTGATGGCTTCGTCACTGCTTACTGGAATTGAAACCCTATCGATTATTCCAATGTGATTTTTCCATTGCCAATTCGTTTTGCCGAGAAAGAAATCTTTCAGAAGAGAACGTTTTGCAATTTTCTCTTCTATTAATAAGCTTGGCACATTTTTTTTTTTTAGAGAATACAGGATACCAAAATCTGAATTTGGAGACTGAATTCTTCGGTTACCAAGTCCCACGAGTCTTTGAACAGAAACATTGAAGCGTCACCAGATAAATCTTGGGGTTCCTTTAAGACCCGAGCCTAAAGCGCATTGATCTAGTGATAATCTATAATCAGTGAAATCAATATCCTAAAAGACTTTAATTCGTCTCTGCTACCGGTGCCACGTGACAGTGATGGATTACCAGGACGACATATTCCTTAGGTTGACTAGATTCAAGATATTGCCTCGAACCGAGAGTGCATTGGCAGAACTAGCAAATATATACACCCTCCGGGTGCAAGTATTTAAGTTTTAATGTAATAGAATATTATATTAAATTAGAAAGGCTAATGAAACTAAATAAGAATGCAAATAAAAAGATTTGTAACAGAGGCATGTATAATCGAAAAATAGAACAGCTGAAACGTTCTCTTCCATTACTCCCGTCTTTCATTGTTAATCTTTTCTCATTTAACTAGTTAAAATAGGAAGTAAATAATAATATTACAGTTATTTCTTCTTGTTAATGAATTTCTTTTAAGATTTATCCCCGAGATTTTTGCTCAAATTCATTAAGATAAAAAACAAACAATTATAAATCAATAATACTATGCACATATTTATTAAAATCAAATTTTTAATATCAATATGCAAATTAGCCTTACCGTTCCCACTGTAAACCGCTATCTTGTTGTATATATAAATACAAATGCATGTTCTTAGTAAGTAGATAAGCCCAACAGTATTAATAATGTAAAACAATTTTATTAATAATTGATGTTTAAATAAAAATAAAATCATGGTGAATGTGACGTAAATAACTAAGCGAATTGTGACTTGGTAGTGATATGGTTTCGGTTACAGACAGACAAATACACAATCTCTATTATGATAAGATATACATACAAATTAATTGAAATAAACGCTCTGTTCGTTTGACTGCTCCAAACTTTTCTTTATATTTATCTCAAATATCATATCTGCTCGAATTATTTTAAACTGCACACACAGAATGCTCAAATATGAATTTACCCAACCCCTCCGCACTAGTAGGATACGAATCAAGGTCAATTTTTAAGTGTAGTTTAACAGGTTTGAATTCAGTTTTCCTTCTTACATACCGGTTATCATACCAAAGTTAAAGATCCCACTATACATTTATTCACCCATGACTGGAGGGAGAATATTTGGATTCATACTTTTTTCAAGGGTATTAGCGCTATGTGAAATGTAAACAGGCTCGTGCAGGATTTGAATTCGTGTCGCCGTGTCTATTTCCTACAACGATACCATTAGACGACAAGCGCTTCATAGAGAAGCATTCAATATATCGTATGTCCTACTATATGAAACATCTACTTAAAAAAGAGTCGCATTTAGCGTAATGGTTTATCGTTATAGGAATAGAATTGACTTAAGAAATGGATTCGGTGACCTGAGTTCAAAACTGCTTGGTTTCATCTATTCTCCGATCCCCGTTATACAAATTTCCCTTAGACCAGACATGTCAAATTGACTAACCCCCTAGGCCGCATAGATTACATATGTATGTCACGAGTGCCACAGATGACAACTAAATCTTTAAATCCTTCTACTTTAACAGAACAATGATGATTGCTAACATTAATTTCTTATTACCAACTAAAAGCCAATGAAACATATCTAAAAAAAAAAATCGTGTTAAAAAGAAAGGAAAAAGACTATTACTGACCGAGTCAAAATAATAAAACATACAAGTGACACTGTCACTTTCAGTTATAACCAGGTATTGATTGAAAGCAGGAAAAGGCAAGAGGAAAGACTCCTCCTTCCGCAACTCAAAGGAAGATGTGAGAGACAATACATTGATAATATACTCTATTTCCTAACAACACATAGCCCTAATGAAAATAAACTTTTTCGACCAAGAATTTTCAGAAAAAAACATTTTAAAATCTGGGGTACTGTAAATGCGCCGTAAAAGAGCGCAGTCTGTGTGTGGGCCGTACCTGTGCTTGCTGAGGGCCGCATGTTTGACATGCCTGCCCTAGACCACCCACATAGTAAAAGAGCACGAGCGACAGAATAGACTGGTTTTTTCTAAACTGTGTATTGTGCATGTGCATCATTTGTGGAAGACTGTTTACTTAATATTGCAGATTTCTGTGTTGTGAATTATGTCGTCGGCACGAACTCAATTATTCAACTTGAAATTGATTACCGTGTCATTTCTCACACATCCTTCTAAGTGTTCTGTAATGTTTTGCAGGTAATCTGCATTCTCACCTATGCAAAGTAATTGGACAGTAACTTAACCAAACGACGCGGCGAAAGAACATAAAACAATAAAATGAAAATAATAAAACCAAAACTCGGGGTAATAATATAACATAAAGGTTAAGTTTTATTAACAAATATGTACATTTAAAAAGAAAGAACAGGAAACGGTAGAGGAAAGTTCAATGCTCTCCGCCAGCCTAATAAAAAAAAAATAAGGGAGTCTGCCGTGATGCTGATAACTTTTTTGATTTAGTGCATCCTGGGACGCACATATTGCTTTGAATGAGTCCCTGGGAAATATTATGTTCCAACTAAAGCTGTCTAACTCCTATCTCGTAAACTATCCTGAGTAATTCGTTTTAAGAAACTATTGAAATGTATTTAAGTTAGCTTGAAAATGGTGAGGGAAAAAAAAGAAAACACTGGACGCATGGATACGATTTTACTGCCTCCTTTAGATTTTGTCGTTAGCGATGTAGGACGCGTACCTATCTGCATCTCTGGTGTGAATGTCTCTTTGGAGAGTCGTGTTATATTTGCCTGGATCTAGCGAGAACTCAGAGGAATTGAATATCGTCTTGAATTAAGCGCCAAAGTCTGATGACAGTTGGTTCCGAATTGACCGTTTAAAGATTGTCTTGGTATATACGTCTGTTGCTATGGTTTTCGACCTATGAGTCAGAGTCATGGCATTGGGCGACAGGGATGGACCAAATAGAGTGGGGAGAAGGGTGCCTTCAATAAAGACAGAACACCAGATGTAGTAAATATTTACACATATATTCAGCTGAGAGGGTGATTCATATGTTGTTTTTATTTTATAAAATATATACGTGAAGTATAAACATAGGTTTAGCTTTGACATTAATTCAAAGGTGTAGGACACTTCAGGAAGATGTTAATAGTCCAAAAATAGAGCATTTTCCCACCCTGTCGACGAGGCTTAGAATAACCTGACTCTATCCTCACCATAGTGGTAGGTATCTTGACCTACAAAATAGGGATGTCCTCGCTATGACACTAAACTGCATCTGATGATGATACTTCCGTTCTGGATGTAACACTACGCTCTCCTTATCGAAATCGAGAGATGTGTTAAGACGCTTGTTTACATTACCCTCTCCTTGTCGGAATGACTGAGATGATGACGTGTCAACTCTTCGTTACGTCTTGCACACATTTCCGAATGGAGAGATGATGAGTCCACGTTGCTTAACGTTACGGCCCTTCCTTCTAATGGGAGTGGGGAGGAACGATGTGTGGATAAGGAGATGTTCAATATATATCTCTCTGTACCGGTACTACATCGGAGAAGGCTTGAATTGTAGTTGTTGGGCAGCTGTTCAGTTGTTGGCAGTTCTATGATATCATGGAGTCTGGATGCCACCTTGGGGCTGAGGGTTATCTTGCCTTGTGCCGTTTGGATTTTTTAGTAATAACACAAGGTCGCTTCTTCTTCCTCATGGGTATTTTATTTCCCCCAAATTGCAACTGCTGAAAGTAAGAAATTTCATGTCTTCCTCCGTTAACGCATTTCCCCAGACTCAATTTGCACTCTGACCTCTTCTTTTCCCCTTTTGACACATACCATTTGCTCGTTCTGTCAAACACCGCCATGTAAAATAGTTAGTTGAAGATATAATTGTTTGCATTTCGCATAATAATAATACCCCTTGAACAGGTATGAATCGAACTGTTCTCCCTCCAGCTATGGGTAAATAGTAGGGTAGGATATGCTCTTTAACTTTTGTATGGCAACCGGTCTAAAAGAAGGGAAACTCTGAACTCAGACCAGTTAAACTCTGCTTGATCTTGTGTCACATCCTGCTTGTGTGAAGGAGTTCGTTACATACATATAATTGTTTTACCCTCCAGTCTGTTAGAGCTGAATAATTCGCCGATACCATCACTGCAGAGGAGTTGTATTTCAATGGTGAAAATTGATTTGATATAGGTGAAAATTGAGTTACGAGTGGAACGAATTAAACGCGTAAGTCAAGGTACTATTGAATTTATAAGTAAAGAGTGCTCAATATGATTGATAGAGCATATATATCTAAGTTAATGTACTGAAGATATAAAGTCCTCGGCACTTGGTAACTTATTATGATTTTATACAATACAGTCCTATTTTTCTTATTTAAAACCACGTAACAAAAATTAGGATGTTTCATGGTGGGTTGGAACGGATGGCATTTAAGTTTATTTCAGGGGGGAAAATTGATTTGAAATAGGTGAGTTACGAGCGGGCCGAATTAAACTCGTGACTCAAGGTACCACTATTTCTATTGTAAGTGATGAGAATTTTTTTCTGGTGATATATTCCCTTTTTTTTTTTTAAATTCCTGTATTTGTAAAACTCGTCTGATGAGGCCAAGACTCATTTTTTGTGTTTATGATTGAAATAAAAATATAACGGGATGACGGTTTGTTAAGTTTCTGTTTTTTTTTTTTTAAGTTTAAATATTACTCCCTATATAATTTAATTTATTGACTATTATATATTGAGCTCTTTTTAGGGATTTATAAAAATCCTTGTATGAGTATGTATGTTTGCACCTACAAGAGCATACAGTATGGTTGTACAGTGAGATCTGATGATCCCAAATAGAATCATCCCTTACTTACCAATCATTTGGATTACCTTGCATATATATTATATATATATATATATATATATATATATATATATATATAGAGAGAGAGAGAGAGAGAGAGAGAGAGAGAAAGAAAGAGAGACAGATAGACTAGTAGACAGAGGAGAGGAAATAGATTCAGTCTTTTCCCAAGGGCATTAACACAAAGTGAAACGCAAATTGTCTCTTTCAATGCAAATAAGGTCATGTATAATTCTAATTAATTCTGTTTGAAAAGATTAAATTTAAGTTCATTGCTTGTTCCAAGTTTAATTTCTTGGGAATAGTAATGTGGTTGACCTAACGGTTGACGGCACAGAGAATGGACTAGGGACACCGATTATCACCACGATCACGTATCTTGGCTTGTGAGTTCTTCAATATGCGTCGTATTCTTTAGATCTGTCTGCTTCAGACTAACAATTCTTTTCGCACCTTCATCGTATTCTCAGCAGTTCCAATATATTAAAGATGTAGACAAATTAATTGAAGAAATCGTCGAATCAAAACATTAATCATAATGGAATTTACAATTTAACAGAAAAAATGGCGACTGGTGAAATAAATCAGGCGAAGATATTTTGAGGATTGAATAAATTTGCTACGAATTTATATGAATTGAAATGTTATCATAGAATTCTAAAAATATTCACACCATCCTAATTCTCTTGGCGGTAAATATTCTTCCATTTCTTTCTTCTCCTTTTTCTTTATAATCGTAATCAGTTTACTACTTATTACGGCCGCCTTGTCGGCTGGGGCTGTAGAATACGCTGACTGCGCATCTGCAGGGGAGTAAGAGCCACCTGTTGGCCGTGGGTGGTGATCTGTGATGATTAAGAATGGAATCCTGGGGGCTGAGCAGTCCATGAAATGCAACACTCCTCTTTGCCGCTTACTTAAGCTCGAAGGGCTTTCCGGGAGGCTTAATATGGTGCTGTGTCCAAAAAGTACTTACTGACGTGCTGCAACTCATGAGAAGCTAGAAGGGAGGTACAAGTGTTTTTTTATAGGAAAATTCAAAGCATTGATGATAAGTGGTTGTGGATAAAAAAACAACCGCTTACCTGAACAGGCGAGAACTGGTTATTTAGTGATAGAGTAAGGAAGCAAAGAGAAAATAATGAACAAGGGAATAGAACGGAACGGAGTAGGAGGTGAACGGAAAACAGGAGGGGGAGAAAGGACAATTGGAGTGGAAGGAGACGAAAGGAAGGGAATAATACACTTTATGACAAAGAAGAAACTGTTTTTTGCATTTTTCAAAAACAAATTTATCGATAAACGCCGACCACATTTTCTTGCTAAACCAGAAGAGGGACACCCGAGGAAAAGATTTTGGAAACCCCAGCCCTAAAACAAAATAACCAGCCAGCCATCCAATCACCTAGACAACAACATTGTAAATATCAGTTAGGATACTCAGAAGAGTCCTGGTGACCTAAGGAACCGACGAAAGTGAAAAATATGTATTTACCAAACCCCTCCCCACGAACAAGATGTGACACACATTTCGCAAATGAATCTTAAAAATGTGTCAGAGATGAATGCAGAATAATCATACTAAGTTCCAATTACCGTCGAATTGGTAAGGCAAGGCAAAAAGTAGCCGTAACTCAATACGGATCTAACCTTGTTGCAATCCTACTGAAGAATGATAGAGTATTTATGAAGCCTAATAAAATCATAAAAACCAAGCAGCCAATCAGGACTCAATGAATGAAATCACCCAAATACATTAATATATTCTTGTTCCTTAAGTGCCAGCGGTTTTGGGCACTAGTTCAGTTGTGCTTAGCCAGTTGCTGTTGTCCAAACCAACAGTATACTGACTGACTGATTGACTTCAATAGTGAATTTATTATGAAACATTTCCCAGTTTACACCTTTGCATCTCGCAAGAGAAAAAACACAACAACAACTGTGGAAGAGGAAAGTAAATGTCGTACCAATTGTAATTAATGTACATGAAATTGTCTCCAAGCATTTGGAAAAAAGTCTGGATGAATAAGAAATCAGAGGAAGAATCGAAAACATCCAAACAACGACATTTTAAAGATCAGCTAGAATACTAAGAAGAGTCCTGGAGAACTGAGAAGACTTGCTGTCACGCAGCCTCCAGTAAAGGATTACCAGCTAACACCGGTGTAAACAAAACTCTCAAAGAGTGTGTTGTAGGTGACTCACCTATGACACGAACATAGATTTACCTAAAGGGTATATATTAACAGAGCAAAGCTACCTAAGTGAGAAGTAGCAGATACATGTTCTTCGTGTACGCTGTAACTAGGAAACCTTCCTCAATTGTAGATTGACATATTGCTGAATACATCTGTTCCCTACATTTTATCCCCGTGTTGAGTTATTATTTATTGACCCTTAAACAGGTCATAACAGAGTGAAATAATAATAATAATAATAATAATAATAATAATAATAATAATAATAATAATAATATCCCAGCAAGAAGACCAGACATAGTGTTGATAAATAAAAACGAAAGAACTTGTCAACTGGTGGATTTTGCAGTGCCAGCAGATCACAGGGTGAAGCTGGAGGAAAATGAAAAAATAGACAAATATCTGGACCTTGCCAGAGAACTAAAAAAATTATGGAATATGAAAGTGAAAGTGATACCAATTGTGGTTGGTGCACTTGGAACAGTCCCTAAAGGATTGGAAAAGGGTTTGGAAAGTTTGGATATCAAAGGAAGGATTGAAACCATTCAGAACACTGCACTGCTGCAATCTGCCAGAATACTCAGAAGAGTCCTGGAGACCTGAGGAGACTTACTATCACTCAGACTCCAGTGAAAGACCATCAGCTAATGCTGATGTGAAAACTCAAAAGGAAATGATAATAATAATAATAATAATGAGTCACGCTGAAATTATCGGTTCCCACTAGATCGTCGAAGTTGGGGCATATACCATTTTGTTGTAGGGTCAAAATATAGTTTCTTGCACAATTCCCAGTGGAATTTCCCACCCTGGTCTTGCCTAGCTTTGTGTTCTGGAAACCTGAGAAGACTTGCTATCACTCAGACTCTAGTAAAAGACCACTAGCTAACGCTGGCGTGAAAGACTCACAAGGAGTAAAACAACAACAACAACAACAACAACAACAACAACAACTTCGTGGCTTTGACATTCGCTACTATTTGTGTTTGTATTGTTTAAATTCCCCTCTTCTTTCCTTTTTATTCCTAATGAGCCTCTTATTTCCTGTCATTATATAAAATGAAATATTTTTTTCTTAAATTCGTTCATGCTGCGATTAATTTTATTTATTTTAGTTCTATCAGTTTTTTTTTTCACTCTTTTTTATCTCTTTTTATTTTTCCTTTTACTCGCCAATCTCTTCGGTGTGTTCTCATCTGTTTCTGTCAACAAACACCCCTTGTCTTATCCCCCATCCGAAACCAACATTGTATTTAAAAAACAAAAACAAAAAACAAAGATACACACAGACGCCATATTGTTTTTAATCTCTTTACTTTTTCATCACGTGTTTTTTTTTCCCAGTTTTATTTTCATTTTTATACTTTTCAAAAAATAGATAAATGAGGAAAGAAATTTTAAAAAACAAAAACGAATACACTTTATTGTTATTGATTTACAGATTATTTGGGTGTAACTAATTTGTTTTCATTTTTATGTTGTGATAATTATTAATATCATCTTGTAAATTCCTTTATGTCGGCTGTTGACGTTAAAATTGTTCCTAACAAGTATGTCTTTTTTTTTTTTACAATTATAAGGCGGAGAATTTCTGATATGATTATTCGTATTGAAATAATTCTCGTCGGTATTGTGATGTGAGGGGAATCCCAAAATTAAGGTCTCCAAAGCGCTGGGTACGCAAAGGAACTGTTCAAGCGGCTATTGGCAACAATGTTGTGTTTGTCTTGTGGGAGTTATTTTCGTATTTGCCTGGGGAGTTGTCTGCCCGTTTAGTTTCGCTGGTTCCCGCTAGGGGCCTGGGCTATTTAAGCGGCTAATTTGAACTTCTTCTCTTTCTTTGCCTGCCGACCTAAGAGACACATGGGTTAGACACGGTCTATCACTTTCTTGTTGGGGCTTCAATCCCTTAACACTGGCCACTCACTGCTAGTAAGTCTATTATACGATATATGACCATCCTTTAGTCATGTATCCGTAACTACGTTTTTATGTACATTTAGGTATCTCTTTGATACCTAAATAGCTTGTATTTTACCATTCATGAATGTGTCATTATCTCTACTTTTGTATGTATGTTCATGTACACCTCTATGTATAGTGTGCCCTGTTTATTCTGTGCTGTATATAAAATGTTTTGTCCATCAACCTTTGTCGGAGTTTTATCTTCAAGTATTAGCACTTTGAATCTTACTGTCTGAACTTTTCAGATTGTTGTATACTGAGAAGCACAGTTATTTTTGGTCAGTTAGTTTTATTTGGTTTTGTTTTGTATTACGGCATATCAACCTCAGTGGGTCATTTAATGCCGATAAAGTTTTGAAATAAATCAATTCTTAATGGATAATACAATTTTTTATAAATACATTTTTCTATTTAACCCATAGATGGAACCCTAACAAATACTACCACTCCGGGTCAGAGTGGACCCGGGAGCAAGGGGGATGAAGGGGTGCTCCACATTCCCCAAACCTCCAAAACTGGAACCTCACCATCAAATAGAGTTTAACGTCATTCCTAGGACATGTAGAACCTCAGTCACTGCATTCTAGCACTCATATGATAAAAAGGGGCTGGGGCTTGCCATAAGGGCAATAGGGTTGGGAAAATCATATAGGTGCTAGGGCTTGACGTGACCAGCCGATTGATCGGAGGGGGCCTCTCCGACCGCCCGTCTAGCCCAAGTAAAGGTCAAAGTGGAGTATTGCAAGTCATTAACTGCTCATCCACCTGGCCTCTATACTTAAGCCACACGTGTCGCCACCCACGGCCAACAGATGGCCCCATTGGGGAAGTCTTACCCCTCTGCAGAGGTGCAGTCGGTGCATTCTAACGCCCAGCCAACAGGGTGGTTGGTCAGTTAGTGTAGAGACGGTTAGTATACATTTCAAAATCGAACGCCCATCTAATAAGAACCAAAGTGGAATGTTGCACGCATAGACTGCTTAGCCATCAGAATTCCATCCTTAAGCATCACGGGTCGCCACCCAAGGCCAACAGGTGGCTCCATTTAGCAGGGGTCTTACTCCTCTGAAAAATTTCAGTCGGCATATTCTACGGCTCTCATCAACAAGGCTACTCAGACTATTGGACATCTGGCTGTGAATATATAAATAATAATGTTCTTGGCGCAATACAATCATCCTTTTGTCTGTGATATCATTATGTACTCAGGTAATCCTGGTAACTACCTATTTTAAGTGTATGTAATAACTCAAGAAGTCAACCATGGGCAGGATGCGACACAAGGTTAATTTTTAAGTGGAGTAGAAGAAAAGACAGAGGAAGAGAGAGAATAGTTGGATACATACCTTTCCCAATGATATTAGCTATATATGGGAAATGCAAACAGCAGCATTCAGAATTTGAACTCGTCTATTTTCTACGACAGTAACCATTAAACCATGCACCTCCAAAAAATGTATGTGTATAGGCGTAGTATATATATATATATATAATATATATATATACACACATATATATGTATATATATATATATATATATAATGTGTGTGTGTGTGTGTGTGTGTGTGTGTGTGTGAGTCTGTGTTAGCGTGCATATCTGTACAGGTGTGTGTAGGAGTAGTTTATATGCATGCATATATGTATAGTTGTATCAAATGTTTACACAACTCAGGGTTTTCGGCAGATTTTGATAAAATAATAAGATAGAAAGAGTAGGTTTTCTCGATGGGGATGAAAGGGTTAGGTTTTTAATGTCCATAATAAACTCAAGTTTTCAGTGCTTTCCAATACTCTGGGATTATAACTATTTTCAATTGTGGACTCGTTATCCTAACTTTCTGATCTTTTTGATAATAATCTTAATACCAACAGTTCAAATTTTGGACGCAGCTAATGCCCGTTGGAAAATAATAAATCCCTGTATTGTCCCACTAACTATGGGTAAACAAGTAGGATATACTGATTTTTAGTCTTGATAAGGTAACCTATAAAGCGTGGAAGCGTGCTGGGCCCATAACCTGTAAAGTTTTTAAGTGCCATCCTTAGCCAGTTGAAAAGGGCTTAAAGAAAGTCCTGCGTTATGGAATCCTTTAGTAAGCGTATAAGTCCTATCCTGCGTATTGGTAAAGGTCCAGTGATTTAATCCTATGTCCGGCGTCCATGAATGTCACAGTAATTATGACCAGTAGGATTGGTTAAGTATTGTATCAACCTCAGAGTACTACCAGTGATTGGCCAAGAAATATATCACATAATCTCGCCTAGTCTATAAGTACGGGCGACGATCTAGCACACGCTAGATATATAGAAAAGAAATCTCAACATAACCAGTCTAGGAGAAGGGAAAAAAATTAATTCAAATCAACTTTACACTTTTTAAAAATTAACCTTATGTCGCATCTTAGACATGGTAGAGGTGTTGGGTAGATACATACATCCCAGGAATCAATAATGATTCGATTATATAGCCAAACGATTTCTTTTTAAATCAAGACAGATATTGAATATATTAGGCATATGTTACGGTTTCTAAAAAATTAAAGTAAAATTTTGCGCCGAGAACTTTTGCACACTCAGCACAAAGAAAACTAAAAGTACAAATAAGATAGTATTTATTTACCCAACCCGTTCACGCATGTGACACAAGGTTGCAAGTATGAGGCATCCAACGAGGATTTAACTCAGTAGTAGTAGTTGATTTGAATTCAAATTTTTCCTTCTCCTAGAGTGGTTGCCTTTCCAATACTCTGTATTTATAATCATTTTCATTTCTGGATTCGTTTATCCTCACTTTATGCAATGATGATGATTACAGAAAGAAATTGATAAGCCTGAAGAAGATTCTGGAATCTTAAACACATGCCGCGAAAAGAAAATGAATAAAAGCTTTTTTCTAATTGAAACCATTTACGGAACTTCTTTCGTATATATATATATATATATATATATTATATATAATATTATATATATATATATATATAGAGAGAGAGAGAGAGAGAGAGAGAGAGAGATTTCAAAATCAAAAATACTTTTTTTAGACATGAATAACTGTGAGTGTATGTGTTCAAACTAGAGTAATGTTTAAAAAATATAAATGACGTACCAGTCGTGTTAGAATTGGTATTGGTACGCGAAAACCCTTACAACTTTAAAAGAAATATATCTCTCTTTCCACATCTCTCTCTCTCTCTCTCTCTCTCTATATATATATATATATATATATTATATATATATATATATATATATTCCTTCTCCTAGACTTGTCGCCTTTCCAATACACTAGAATAATAATTATTTTCAATTATGGACTCGTTATTCTCACTTTCTGATCTTTTTGATTATAATTATTAATTAACACCAACATCGTGTTTATTATTAATTATGAATTCGTTATTTTTTTTATTTGCTGCTATAATATTAGGAAAATGTTTATTTTTCTTTTAAGAATTTTGAATCGGTTTTATTGCAAGCACTTTCCTCTCTTTGTTTTATGATTATTATCTACTTTATTTTCCTTGCGAGATATTCTCCTTTCTTTCTCCTATCCATGTGAATTATTATTTTTATTTTATTTTATTTTATTTTATTTATCTTTTAAATGCTTCCTCTCTTACTTCCAGTTCTGTCTTGGCCCACCATTCCTAATCATGAACAAATTGCAAGGGAAATTGCTTGTATGCGTGCCAAACATCTGTAGCCGCTTCATAATATCTTCATAAATGAATAATTAACACTGTGTTTAGTGAAAATCGATTGCGAAAACAATAAGGTGAGTGTCACCGGGTGTCACGTGGACATGCCATTTCCGCAGCGATCTGTAGCGCCCTCTACGCTTCCTGACAACTCTGTCTCACTACAACGACGACGACTGGCTGCTACAATGCACACACAATACTTGAAAATATCAATTCTCAGTTGTATTATATTTTCTTTATCGAAACATAGAAAATAAATAAATAAATAAAATAAATAAATAAAATAATATAAATAAATAGATAAATAAAATTAATAAAATAAAAGAAATAAATGAAAAAAAAAAAGAAATAAGAAAAAATTGGTTTCTGGATATTTAATTCTTATTGTAACATAGTCGACCATTTTTTTTTTTCTCTTTAATTTTTGAAAAAAAAATCATTGTTTCCCTATGCGATCTAGACGCTCATTATGAGAAACTCGACAGAGAATTCCCAATGCGTTGTTCAAGAAACATCACTTGAGACGTCCCCTCCACCGCCCAATTTCAGTAATCAACTTTCTAACCATCTGCAACAAGTGAGAAAAAGAATTTTTAAAAAAAGAAATAAGAAAATTACGTCATGCCAATCTTTCAAATCTTTGAAAATCAGCATTCAAGATCATGGCAAATACTTGGAATATGAGGCGCTTTCGTGTAACGGTTATCATCGTGGGAAATGGTTGGTTGGTTAGTTGATTGGAAGTTACGGCATGTCAATCCATGGTGTGCTTTGGTTTATTTTGTGGGGTCCTATATGTGTCTGTTGTGTTGCATTGGTATCTTTTATTAGAAAATTATGCTTTAATTACGCATAGATTGTTTTCAGCTACTCCTAAATATTTTTCTGTGTTTTCTTTAGTTTTCAATAGTTTTAATCTATTTCAATTGAATGTATTGTGTATTCTTTTTATTTAGGGAAGTGCTTGTTAATTAGTTTAAAAGATATTTTCCTACATTTGTTTTTACATTTTATTGCATGGCTGGATGAAAAAAATAATGTTTCTATTTCTACTACACTTTTGGTTTTGCGAGGGGTATATCATAGGTTTTTTTTTAGAATCCACTGTTCTTTAGTGGCGTTGTCGTCTATAGCTTTACTGAATTATCGGATAATATGTGGCTGATGGATTGCGGGATTATGGTAGATGGGTGGATAGTTGAAGGAAGTGTGTATGTAATGTGGGATGTCAGTTTTTTCTTTTCTTTGAGTAACATGCTACATCTAAAATGTCTATTCTATTTGATTGAATATTTCTATAACTTGTTTTTAATTTTGTCTGTTTTTGTTCCGTTGCAGTTTTTTTAAGATTATTAGTCCGTCATCCCTATATAGGCCCTCGTTATCATTCATAGTAATTGCTAATGCTGCTAGTATGTATGTTCCACCAGAGATCAGTATTCAATCCTATATGTATTTAACATTTAAATGCTGATATTCTTTGTTTGGTAGATTAGAACAACAGAATCGCTCGACCTATCAATCCCCCTTGACCTTGTGTCACACTGCAATCATTACAAGTAATTTGTTAAGGTAAACAAACATAATTGTCTCCTCTGAGATTGTAGGCAGAACTTTCCACGTCCCGTTTCCTTGATCACATGATAATTCAGCCATAGCAAACTATCCCTTTCATCTACCCTTCTTTAAAGTGACAAGACGTATGTATTTTCTGTTTTCGTTTTGGGCGATTAAGGACATTTTTACCCTAGCTCTGTTTATTGAGCCGAATTGTATTACATCTCAGAGAACTTATGGAAAACCTTAAGTCTTTAATGAATAACAATAATAATGGATAGTCTCGTCGATTTTGACGCATGAGGGTTCATCAATTGAACAACTTACACAGTGGTTTGTTTATAGTGGTGAAGGCTTGTGTTGACCATCCGCAGTTTTTGGCACAGTCGATAGAAAACATTTAGTGTACAAGGAATGCCACACACACAATCAACAAATGACCTCAGCATTTCCAAATTCCGAGTTTTTCCTTCTTCTTCACTGGTTACATATCCAGGGTTAAATAGCCTACTATTTCTCTGAATGTTTGAGATGAGGCTTGAAGATTAGTATTATCTGCGTTATTCGGACTATTGTCCTCATTTTCATTGTTACTTGTACAACGTTTCGGCCGATATGCCCTCCGGCCTTCTTCAGGTATTTCTTGTCGGACTCGTTAACCTTCTCGGACTCGGAAACCTTCTTTTCGAACTTGGGAACTTTCTTGTCGTATTCGGGAGCCATCACGGAAGTTTGAACCTAATCCTTCTAGTTCGAAAAGAAGGTTCCCGAGTCCGACAAGAAATACCTGAAGAAGGCCAGAGGGCATATCGGCCGAAATGTTGTAGAAGTAACAATGAAGATGGGGACAATAGTCCGAATAACGCAGATAATATTAAATAGCCTAGTTTGTCATACTATTTTACTCATAGCTGGAGGGAGAATATATTTACCTATAGCTGGAGGGGTAGCAGGTAGATGCATACCTTTCCCAAGGGTATTAGTGCTATGTGAAATGTAAACAGCCTTGTCTAGGATTTGAACTCAGGTCGACGTGTCTATTTTCTATGACTCTAACCCTTATACCACGCACCTCTGTATAAGTCTTTAATTAACCCATTGTTATTACACTCTGGTTTGTACACGGAACATAATTGTGTTTATCATTTTGAGAACGTATATCTTGTTTTGGTTCTTTACATGTATGTAATTGAATATTGTTAATATCCTTTGTTAATATGGCTTTGTCTTTTCTTTACAGATTATTCAATGTAAGGATAACCATTAGTGATCCTAATGCATGATATGGAACGGGTGTTAGTTTCGAAGGAACACTCACCGATTATTATAAAGTAAATATGTTTGTTTTGTTAGTCCAATCAACTTACGTTATTAACAATAATGTTTCGGGATCACCTATGCTACTGCCTGCATAAATCTATCTATCTATCTATATATATATCTATCTATCTATCTATCAATTTCCAAATCTACTTACATATCTCTTTCCATATCTACTTACATATCTCATCTCATATCTACCTACCTATCTATCAATCTCTCTCTCTCTCTCTCTCTCTCTCTATATATATATATATATATATATATATATATATATATTCGTCTGTGTCTATTTCCCTGTATGTTTGTCTATTTCTACATAGATCTATTTATATATCTTCATATCAATTCATCTTTTTTTAATATCTATCTATAACTTTTCATATCTACCTATATATCTCTTTTCATATATACCTACCTATCAATTTCCAAATCTACCTACATATCTCTTTCCATATCTACCTGCATATCTCCTTTCATATCTACCTACCTATGACATTCCATATCAACCTACCTCTCACTTTCCTTATTTACCTACATATCTCTTTTCATATCTACCTATCACTTTCCATGTCTATCTACCTATCAGTTTCCATATCTATCTAATCTCTTTCTATATCTACCTACATTTTTCTTTCCATATCTACGTACATTTTTCTTTCCATATCTACCTACATATCACTTTCCATATCTACCTATCTACCTTCTCATTTCATATCTATACATGTATTTATTTGTTTTTATATCTATAATCTTCATACAATGACTGCTATTTACACAGTAGCATTGCAACCAACAAAGCCTTCATCAGATGATGACTCTGGGTTCAGGCATGGGTTCGGGGCCGAAGCATCATTACCACTAACCCAGAGCGCCCCAGCAGTATCTCACGATACCACCAGACTTTGTCGGTTTGATGTCACAATATAGGACTGCCATATCCACGCTGATGCGGTTAGAGCTTTCTCCTAAATCTATACGGTGGTACCTTGACATACGAGTTTAATTCGTTCCGCTTGTAATTCAATTTCCTTGTATATCAAATCAAACTTTTCCACGGAAATAAACTGAAACGCCATTAATCCGTTCCAGCCCCAACAAAAAAACTTAATTTTTCGTTACTTTTTTTTTTTAGATAAGAAAAAATAGCACTGTTATATTATATTTTATAAAAACATAATAAATCAGATTGTTATGAAATATGTGCTGTAATATGTTTTAATGTGTATTCTTTTTATAAATAGTATTTTTCTTAATATTCAAATATATTTCATGCAATAAATTTGGAAATGTAAATGTGGTTAGTGTAATTATAAATCGACCAAGCGTATCTGAAGCTCGCCCGTACTAGAAATTTTAGTTCTCAACACTAAGCAAAAAATCGACCAAGTGACATTATGACATATCGTGACTTATACACGATATAGGGAAGCGCGTGGTCTAATGGTTAAAGTCATGGGAAATGGACTTGTCGCGCCGGGTTCAAATCCTGGATGTGGTAATTGCATTTCACTTAGCGCTAATACCTTTGGGAAAGGTATGAATCCTATTCTCCTTCCAGCTATGGATAAATAGTTGGACAGACTGGACTCTTTAACCTTGGTTAGGCAACCGGTCTAGGAGAAGGAAAACTCTGAATTCAAACCTGTTGAACTCCGCTTAAGAAATTGGCCTTGTGTCACATCCTGCTCGTGCGGAGGGGTTGGTAAATATATATATATACACGATATAGTTATTTACTAAGCTTGTCTTAGATGCGGTACAAGGCCAGAGGCATGGGGCGCCCGGTGAGAATCGAACTCACTAACAATGGTCTGCAAATCTAGCTTGCTGACCATTACACCACATGAGGTGTACGACTTATCATTGTATAGTTATTTACTAAGTGAAGTTTAGATGCGGCACAAGGCCGAATTATGGGGCACCCAGTGAGAATCGAACCCAATAACAATTTTCTGCGAATCTAGTTTGCAAGGTGCACGACGTATCATGTTATAATTTGTACGAAAAATCACTATTTCTATCTAGAGACTTTCACAAAATCAGAACACATTGACACATGTACTTTTTGACACACTTTGTATTCTGAAAAGAAAAATAACGTTCCATTCATTCTTCCCTTCTATCTTGGTAAATACAGCTTTAAACTTATTACTTTTTTGATACACCTTGTATTCTGAAAAAAATTAATGAATAAAACGTTATTTTCTTTCAAAATACAAGGTGTGTCAAAAACTACAAACAATCTCGATACATTTTTGACTCACCTAGTAGAATGCATTTAAGGTCGTCGGTAATTATCCTGAAATCAGCTGCCAACTGGATCTAATAAACTCGTAAGTCAAGTCATCACTGTATCTCTTTTCATATCTATGTTTATATCTATTCATTCATATCTGTGGATGTGTGTATAGGTCCTGTATAATATTACTGACATTTTATTTCAGCATGTCAGCAGATGCAGAGTTGGGGAGAAGGGGCAGATTAGATGATGAAGTTGGGTTTTCATTCTTCTTCATTCTTTCCTTCTTCTACCCTTCAAAAAAAGAAAGAACAAAAAAATATACCCCCTCCCACCACCACAGAAAAAAAACTCACAGAAATAATCAAAGAATATTTGAACCAGAATAATATGACTATAAAAGCAGAACATGAAAAAATACAATTGAACTGTTGAACGAATCACGCAAATCACTCATTTTGCCGTTCATGTCGACCCCATTAGAACAACCGTCAGTTTGTTAGTCGATTCAGTGAAGAAAATTACTTCATCCTTCTTTCAGAAAAAAAAAAAAACAAGGGAGCTAAACAAAACAATAGACAAAAAAAAAAAAACATAAGTACATACACAAAGGAATTTGCCATAAGAATATCGCGAGCACATGAAAACCCATCAAAATACAGAAACTTTCTGGAAAGCAATACATCTACTTCTTTAGACCAACGAATACGTGTCCTGAGTATGGCATTAAACAGCATTTGAAGGTGAGTCTCCAGTCCGGGAGATCTGCTGGTAGAGTACGTCTTCACTGCCATTACTCTCAGGTCCACCCATCAAAATACAGAAACTTTCTGGAAAGCAATATATCTACTCCTTTACACCAACGAATACTTGTCCTGAGTATGACATTAAACAGAATTTGATGGTGAGTCTCCTGCCCGGGAGATCTGCTGGTAGAGTACCTCTTCATTGCCATTACTCTCAGGTCCACCCATCAAAATACAGAAACTTTCTGGAAAGCAATATATCTACTCCTTTAGACCAACGAATACGTGTCCTGAGTATGGCATTAAACAGCATTTGAAGGTGAGTCTCCAGTCCGGGAGATCTGCTGGTAGAGTACCCCTTCATTGCCATTACTCTCAGGTCCACCCATCAAAATACAGAAACTTTCTAGAAAGCAATATATCTACCCCTTTACACCAACGAATATATGTCCTGAGTATGGCATTAAACAGCATTTGATGGTGAGTCTCCAGTCCGGGAGATCTGCTGGTAGAGTATGCTGTGGACTAGCCTAGTGTATCTAGCGTAGAAAGTGAATGCACTGGTCCAGGACTATTTATACACAGCTGTCTGAGAGCATCAAAGTGATTACTGAGATTGCAAGGATTACGGAACCATTACGCGAACCGTCTACCTCGAGGTTTTAAGCACTCTGTTATGAGTTACTCTATGTCTGGTGCACATGTAGTTGAATGTATTAGTAAACTGGGTACTGTATGATCTAGTATACAACAGAGTACCTCTTCGTTGCCATTACTCTCAGGTCCACTCCGAGTGGAAGTACCTGTTAGGGTCCCATATCTGTGAGGAAATAGATCTGTTTGCAAATTATATGTATTAATAAGAATACCTGATATCATATAACAGTGTGCATATCATATATCTGTTGGAGCGCGTAGTGTAACGATTAGAGTCGTAGGAAATTGACTCGACGACCCGAGTTCAAATCCTGGACGAGGGTGTTTGCATTTCACATAGCACTAATGCCCTTGGGAAGGGTATAAATCCAACTATTTCCCATAGGCACAGGCACACATAACCACGCACACGTATACATGTTCACATAAATATGGGTATGCATGTGTGCATGTGTGCGAGTGTAAATATATATGTATGTAGCGCTAATACCCTTGGAAAGGTATGAATCAAACTACTCTCCCTCCAGCTATAGGTAAATAGTAGGGTAGACTGAGCTCTTTAACACTGACTAGGTAATCAGTCTAAGAGAACGAAAACTCTGAATTCAAACCTGTTAAACTCCGCTTAAGAAATTGACCTTTTGCCGCATCCTGCTCGTGCAGAGGGGTTGGTATATATATATATATATATAACCGTGCGCAAAGACCTCCGAAGAGACTACACAAAAATGTTAATATAAAAGTATATAAACTAATGAACATCCTCTCAATGTGCTAATGGTACTTTGTATATTATATGGTTCTAACACTCCGGGTCAGAATGGATCTGGGCGAAATTGTGATGAAGGGGTACTCCACAATCTCCAGACCTACAGAATTGTAACCTCACTATCCGATAGAGTTTAACGTCATTCCCGGGATATGAAGACCCCAGCAACCGCCTTCTAGTACATATATGATAAAAAAAGTTTTGGCGCTTGTCATAATGGAAATTATGTTGGGACAATCATATAGGTGCTAGGGCTTAACGTGACCAGCCGATTGATTGGAGAGGGCCTCTCCGACCGACCGTCTAAAGGATAGATATTGTGTATATATATATATAAGCAATGATCATTTCTCCGGAAATTTGATCTCTCAGTGACCGAAAGATACATACATTCCTATGTACTTAATAGTTGAAAAACACCAGTCCCTACATCAGCTGTCA
>CM042143.1:64747625-64777625 GCA_023376005.1 Doryteuthis pealeii | reverse complement strand
ATCTAACCGACAAACTAGGCATCCCTTACACCGTGTTTCCTTTTTGCAAAGACGGTGGCTGTTGTAATGGTTGAAACTATCGGGGTCAAAGGTCAAGTCCACAAAGGTCAAGTCCACAAAGGTCAAGTTCACAAAGGAAAAGAAAGAAGACGTCGAAGATAATAAGGTCAAAGAGCCGTCTTTATTGATGACTTGTCACAGCTCTCTCTCTCTCTCTCTCTCTCTCTCTCTCTCTGTCTCTGTGTCTCTCTCTCTCTCTCTCTGCTCTCCCTCTGTCTGTCTGTCTGCCCTCTGTTTATGTGTCTGTCTGTCTGTCTCTCTCTCTCTCTCTCATATCTATCTCTCTCTGTCTCTTTCTCCCTCGGCTCTTCCTCTGTCTGTCTGTCTCTCTCTTTCACTCTGCTCTCCCTCTGTTTGTCAGTCTGTCTCTGTCTGTCTGTCTCTCTCTCCCTCTATCTGTCTGTCTGTCTCCCTCCCTCTGTCTGTCAATTTGTCTGTCTGTCTGTCTGTCTCCCTCTCCCTCTGTCTATATGTCTCTGTCTCTGTCTCCCCTGTCTGTCTGTCTGTCTCTGTATCTCTGTCTCTGTCTGTCTGTCTGTCTGTCTGTCTCTCTCTCTTGAACCAATATTGAGACGGCGTGTGTAACACTTAGCTTTCAACTTAAGTCAAACAGTTCTAACTATGAGCATATGTACGCACGGATGGCGCGTGTGGTGGAATCTCGGCGCTACGATCTTTCTCTTTCTCTGTTTAATTGCGAACGATTCCTAAATGAGACTTAGGACAACTGACAGGGATCTGTTAGATCTCTGTTGAATATATGCATTCCCCGCTTCCTGACAAATGGAGTGACTTTGCCACTTTGGCAACCCAAGTGCTAAAGACATTAAAGAAATTAGATTCTTGTCTTTTAAACTATGACCGCACAAGCGCCGATGACTTTAGTTAAGAAGTAAAGATAAATAATCCCATCTCTAATGTCGAGAAAATACTTCTATTCCTCTATCTAGAAAACATTTTATTTTTAATTGCAAAAAAGGACAAAATACTACCCTCTGGGTGGTGTAAAAATTAGTTTTTGAAAGATATTGCCTGAGGGTGGGAGTTGAAAATTCAATGTCAGAGAGTTTGTATCATAAGTAAGTAAAATCATCAAATTTATTAAAGGAGTATAAAATAAAACAATTTGAAATGGAAACTTAGTTCTAATATCTTTAGATATATATTAAAATAAGACAAACTATATATAAATATATAATTCCGTTAATGTATTAATCAAAAATTGGTTTTTAAAAATTAGTAAAATAGATCACTAATTAGGACTGAGCCTATTCCAGTAGTGACTACCCCAAGCGGAGTTTAACAGATTTGAATTCAGAGTTTTCCTTCTCCTAGACAGGTTGCCTAACCAAGGTTAAAGAGCCCAGTCTGCCCTACTATTAATCCATAGCTGGAGGGAGAGTAGTTGGATTTATACCTTTCCCAAAGGTATTAGCGCTATGTTAACTGTAGCTTCGTCCAGAGTTTGAAATCGGGTGGACGAGTCCATTTCCTACAACTCTAACCGTTAGACCACGGCCCCCAACTAAGAAAACAATGTAAATCGTCTAAGTTTGCATGCTCAAATTTTTTGTGTATTTATTCTATGTTATGACGAGTTTGGGTTATGTGACGAAAGCAGTGACGTAGTTTCGCTTACAGACAAATAGAGACCTAAACTCCATTATTCATAGATTTTATATTTGTCCTTCCAAATGAGTGGCTTCAAGTTAATACTATTGTAACGTGATGGATCAATTAAAAGTAGTAGTAGGTTGCAATAGTCATTAGGGATCAAATTGTATATAGTAATTTATTAGGCTCAGCTTAGATGTGGCACAAGGACAGATGTATTATGCGCTCAGTGAAAATTGAACTCATTAACAATGGTCTGCGAATCTAGCTTGCTAACCATTACATCACATGCGATGTCAATCAAATTGGATACATGTAACGTGGCATCGAATTGAGGAGTATGTAATTTCTTTTCCATACTTATCAGGATAAGTGGTATCTATTATTCTTCATATCTGCTATTCTGAATCGAAGTAGATGGGTAGCTGGGTCTGTTGTTGGGCTGACATTTTCTCCGTTCTTCGGGTTTGAAACAGCTTGGGATCTTCTTTGGATGTACTTGGGTCTGTTGGCCGTTCTTAATAACGAACATAATATTTTTTTTCGGAGATCATTTATTTTATCTTAAACCCAAGTAAAATGCCTTGGAGAACAGACTCTCCTCTTGCGTCTGTCCTCTTCAAACACTCGGCTCAGATTCTTTCTTCCACCCGTCTCCTTCAAAAGCTTAGGCAAGACTCCCAAACTTTATGTATAGCATATAATAAAACACATCGCTCATTAAGTCTCGTGCCTAACTAATAAAACAACAACTTTTAGGCAAAATTCGAATTTATTCATCAACATAGTCTCCTTCGAGGGTAATACACTGATTCCAATGATTCTCTAACTATTGGATGCCGTTTTTGTGGTACGATTTGTCTTTGGCCTCAAAATTCACCTCAGTTTCCGATATCACTTCTTCATTGGAACCAAATCTCTTTCCCTGAGCATTCTTTTGAGGTATGCAAATGGCCAGTAGTCGCTGGCGGCCAGCTCTGGAGATTAGGGTGGGTGCAGAAGCAATTCTAAGAGTAATTCATGTAGTTTTGCCATCATTGCGATCGACTTGTGACACGGTGCATTATCTTGGTGAAAGAGCACTTTTTCTTCTCCATTTGTGGCCGTTTTTTTTGTGATTTCTTCCTTCAAACGCACCGATAATGCTATATGATATTCGCTATTGATGGTTCCTCATTTCTCAAGGTAATTGATGAACAAAACACTTTGCGCATCCTAAAATACGGAGGCCAAAACCTTGCCTGCTGATGTGTGCGTCTTTATTCGCTTTGGACGGCTTTCAGCTGCTGCTGTCCACTCAGCTTACTGCCAATTTGACTCCGGATTGAAGTGGTGGATCCATATTTCATCCATTATCACATCTTTAACAAAAACTCCTTTTTGTTACGTCGAGACAGTTGCAAACAACGCTGTGAATCGTCGATGCGTTGTTGTTTTTGAGCGACTGTGAACAAAGGCAGCCCCCACTTTGAACACAACTTTGGAGTTTTTTAGTGTTATCCGGGACAACTGCAGAATTTGGGCGTCCTGAGCGATCAGGATCATTTTTGTCTGTACGACCGCGTTTAAAGTCAGCATACCACCTCTTAACCGTTGTTTCCGATATTGCTTTGCCTGAACAGTATTTTTCCCATGAGAAAGCAATGCTTTATCAAAACACGAAATTCAGATATTTTCTTTGTTTTGAAAATTTGCAACAGTTGCTTTACTGTAAATAACTGTAATTTATAAACTAATAATCCGATTGGACTCAAATTTTGACACGTGCCATTTAGTTAGTACTTTTTAAAAAATCAGGGATTTTTCATTAGTGGCGCCATCTGTGTGTCAGGCCCGGGACTTATTGTATAATGAGTTATGATACGTGTATATAATATGTATATGTATAATATATGTATATTAGATAACACTAATAATTCTAATGGATACATAATTCTACCCACTATCCTATCACAGATACAATATCCAGAAACCTGAATAATATAGGTATTAAGAGAGTTACATATTCAAGGAAAACAATCAAAAACATTATATATCCTAAAAATAATCATAAACACACACTTCAAAGCAGGTGTTTATACAATAGAATGTCTTGAATGTAACAGAAAATATATTGGTGAGACATCTAGATCTTTAGCCAAGCGTATATCTGAACACACTTTTCACATTAGACGCGGTTTTCTCAATAATGCCTTAGCCAAACACATTTTAGATACAAATCATACTTTCAATTTCAAAGGTACAAAAATATTAACTTACATACACAAAACTACGTAGAATTATGGAATTTTGTGTTATTCTCACACATCAAACCATTCTCTAGAGACAAGGCTTTTTAACATAACCCCACATTTAGCTAAACTAGTTCTAAAAATCACAAAATTCCGTTTAAATAACTTATTCAGACAAACATTTCCTAACCAATTTCTGTTAAATTTCATATTATTTTAATGAGGATCCAAGAGTTACTCCCTTGACCAATCATATATATTTATAAAAATTAATTACTATGTTACATAATCATTAGATACCTAATGATTGTGACAATAATGTAGAAGTCATATTAGTGCAGCTGATGGCCTTGAGAGTGAGTGACAGCGTTTGACCTCACTCTGACCTTGCGTTCTGGGGATGATCGTGAGAAACGGAAGGCAATAGAAGGCCCTTCCGGTTTAAGGGGTAAGCAACTCAGTTAGAGAGTTAGAACTTAGAAGCGAAGCTAGCAAGATGTGAGTCTCACTGCGTGATTGTCTGGTCTGGGGTTGTACGAATAAAGTAACATCATCGTAAATCGAAGTCTTGTGGTTATTACTAAAGGCTATCAATGACACAAGGCTTCTGATAAGGAATGATCCCCAACAGAAACCAGACACGGAATCCTCAATAGAAGACCAGACGAGACCTTAGAAGATATACCAGATCCGGCCAGAAGAATAGACGACAGAGTAAGACGTAAGAAAGTATATAACATATATCTATTTGTGCCTTTAAAGACCAGTCACGCCATCAAGACGGCGATCAGGTTCAAGATAACTCCCGAAGGCTCTACATAGCGTAACCCTGCCCACGACTCTCAGCTGTATACAACCGGGGAAAATAAACATCTCTTATATTTTCCAAAAATACAAGTGTTTGTGTTTTTGCGGGTCCAGTGTGTAACAACTAAAATTAATTACAAATATATTTCCCTTTCTTGCTAAAATCAGTTACAAATTGTTTTAAACGTGATACATGCCTTTGAGATTTTTGTTTAAAATTTAAAATAGTTATCTTTCTTGTTAAGATCAGTTACGTGACACATGCTCGTGAGAATTTTTTGTTTAAAATTAAATATATTCCCTTTTGCTTTCCAGTATGAATTAATCCCATCACAAAACGGTCACACTTTTAATAAACTGTCTTCTAACTAACACAACATATGCTCTGAAGAAGATTTATAATGAATCGAAATATTGCAATATCAGCATAATAAAAACTTTATTTGAACAACATCTGTGTGTTTTTCATATTATCTCACTCTTATTGGATTCATAATCTTTACTATAATATAATTATATATATATATATATATATATATATATATATATATATATATATATATATAGATAGAGAGAGATAGTAGGTATACACTGCTGATGAGACTTAATAAAGTTGAAACCTGTACTATGTACAGTAGTGGCATTGACAGGTTAAATTCAGCGTGTATCGTGTGCTACGGGCCGGTGGCCCAGAGGTAGAGTTTCTGACTCTGCGTGCTGGGTTCCCGGTTTCGATCTCTATCGGAGGAAAATCGTAGGTATACACCGCTGATGAAACTTAATAAAGTTGAAACAGCTGTACTTTTCAAAAAATATAAATAATAATATATTTTACTTAACAATGCTTCAAAAGCAAATCATCAAATTCCATTTATATATATATATATATATATATATATATATATATATATATATGAATAAATGAATACCTATATATATATATATATATATATATATATATAGTAATGAGTAATATTCCATATCTAGTTCAACGGACAGAGTAATATAGTGAATAAACGAAGGAAACAACTTTAAATATAACATAAAACATGAGCAAAAACATTGTTACTAATAAAGAAATTCCCGAGAATACAGGGTTTAAATCTCTAAACTAGGGGGGGTCAGGGCGAGGCTAGAAATTTGTATGAGGTAAGGAAAAGTGGGAAGTCCATATAAACTCCTGGGGTAGGGGAATTAAATCTTGGTAATCGACATGACCAACTTTACCTTTTTAAGGATTCTCGCCTTTACGGTTAACAGCGAACTGCCCTAACTCATGAGTGCAGGGACAGATAGGAAGTTTGTAATTGTCCTTATTTTATCTATCCATAAATTATTACGTGATATATATATATATATATATATATATATATATATATATATATATATATTCAAATTTTTGCCTTGATGGGCTACTAAGCAAAGCTATTAGTTGGTATATATGACTGTTTAGGATTAACTTTATCATTTGCTCTACTTAGGTATCGATCACTTTTTACGTTTAAGCTTTAGACAATACTAGCGGTTTATATGTAAGTAAGTAAAGTCTTCGGGCGGCCTAATGTCGGTATCAGCCAATCAGCGAGTAAGTCTGTCCCCTTTTCACTAGCGCTAGACCAAGGAGATTGTTTTTACATCTGAGGTGGAGCGCCACACCTACCATCAGCTCCTTACTTTACCGCACAGATCCTTGTGCTACTCATAACGCTGAGTTGGTGAGGACCGGTATCGAACTAGGAACCTTGTGATTTCTAGCCGAACGCTCTACCGACTGAGCTAACCCGGCCCATTTGGCCCGGTGTTATTTATGTAAATCGATTATTTTCGGTTGGTGCGATCCTCTTGGTGTTTTCTATTTTTTCATTTTTTTTCCCCAGGTGAAGTTTGGTAGTATATTTTTACTAACAATTTATTTGCCGGGTTTTGTTCTTGCCGAAAGGGTTTACTAATGGGTAATCCATATCAAATCAACCAGGCCATGTCACCCACCCTTTTCAATCATTCTAAGATTTTGACAAGGTGTGGACTATGTTAACGTTAGACATTCCCCAAAATTTGAGATTCCAATTCCAAAAATTGGTGGAGTTATGTCGATTTTTAGCTCTCTAAATTTGAGGGGATTTGCGAAAAACCTATTTTTGTCTGTAAAATTAGTTCTAGAGCTTCCCTACTTCTAAAAATTGTTTTTTAAGAATTCATTTTACAGACAAAAATAAGTTTCAAAAAGTAGCCATTTTTTACGAACCCCTCAAATTTGGAATGCTGAAAATCGACATAAGCTCAAATTTTGAAGATTGTCTAAATTTAACATAGTCCGTAGCTGTACAAATTTTCAGAAATATTGAAATGGGTGGGTGACAATTTTACTTTTTTCTGGATGATTTGACATGGAATTATCCTAATAGGATTAGTATATATATATATTATATTATCTTCACGTCTGGGGGTTAGCTACGTCAGATCTATGCAAAGCATGTGGGAAAACTGCTAGCCTGAAACATATTCTCACGGGATGCGAGTATGCTTTAAGAAGCTACTCGTGGAGACACTATGAAGTCCTCGAGATTGTTGCGGGGCGTCGAAGATAGGTTGTGCGACTGCAAATAAAGCTGTTAATAACATCAACAAAGCAATACATTTTGTTAAAGAAGGAAACATTTCGAATTTTTGCGTAAAAATAGGCAAGTGTCGTCTATATTTGATGGCTCCACGGCCTGGCGCATTGTGTGCGACTTGGAACATCAACTCGTTTTTCCAACTGAAATAACCTTAACGGCCCAGCGTCCTGATATTATCATTTGGTCTGTTAATTGAAAGAAAGTTTTTTTGTTGAATTGACAGTTCCATTTGAAGAAAATCTTGATTGGCCCATCAGCGGAAGTTAGAAAAATATGAAGACCTACGTGAACAATGCGTCAGAAACGGATGGATAACAAATATATTTCACATTGAAGTCGGATGCCGGGGATTTATTACCAACTTAACCTCGGCATTTTTGTCTAAACTTGGACCTTCTCCACCAGACAAGAGGAAATACTTTTAAAAGATCCAGGAGAAAGCTCTAACCGCATCAGCGTGAATATGGCAGTCCTATATTGTGACATTAAACCGACAAAGTCTGGTGGTATCGCGAGATACTGCTGGGGCGCTCTGGGTTAGTGGTAATGATGCTTCGGCCCGAAACCATGCCTGAACCTAAAGTCATCATCTGATGAAGGCTTTGTTGGTTGCAATGCTACTGTGTAAATAGCAGTTATTGTATGAAGATTATTATTATAAACAGATTTTTGGTACAACAGAATGCCACGATTATTTTTAATAAGGGGAATCATGCTATATTAAGAATAAAACAAAGAATCTTTAGGACCCTTTCGACTGGAACAAAAGTGTGTGTGTAAGTTGGTATATTTATAAATAAAGAGTGCTCAATATATATATTTACCAACCCCTCCGCACGAGCACGAGTTTTCCTTCTCCTAGACCGGTTGCCTAACCAAGGTTAAAGAGCCCAGTCTGCCCTACTATTTACCCATAGCTGGAGGGAGAGTAGAATTCATACCTTTCCCAAGGGTATTAGCGCTAAGTGAAATAATTTCCATGTCCAGGATTTGAACTCGGGTCGACGAGTCCATTTCCCATGTCTTTAACCATTACACCACGCACTTCCTACAAGAGTGCTCAATATAAGTGATAGAGCATGTATCTAATTTAGCTAAGCGTTGATACTATGTCTCGAGCTGAAAGCAATTCAAAATGTCTCTGTGTTTGTCGTTTCTTGCCGAACATCAACTCATCGAATTGTTGTTAAAAGTTGATCGCCAATGGGAAAGCAAATAAAACAGAGAATAAAACACGAGACAGAAAATTCGAGAAAAATCGCCTAGTGTAAAATTTTAGCGCGAAAATATTTGCGACAGAAAAAGGATTCATAAAACAAAAAGGGAAAGAAAAGAAGGAAAAAGAAAAAAATTATAACCTTTGCTTAGACTAAACATATTTTTAGATCTTTGCGAAATCTCAAAACAAGTTCATAGTGTTTCACATCTTTGCATCTTTCTATGTGGGTGTCAAATATAAGGATAATAGATCAGAAAAAGATATGACCAGACAGAGAGAGAGATATGAAAAGAGATAGATAGATAGATAGATAGAGAGAGAGAGAGAGAGAGGGGGAGAAAGATGAAGATAGATATACAGATAGGGTTATAAATCAGAAATTGATAGATAGGACCAGAATAGAGAGATAGATATGAAAAGAGATAGATAGATAGAGTTAGAAAGGGGGGTTGAAAGGGAGAAAGAGGAAGATAGATATACAGTTAGTTAGATATGAAGAGAGAGAGAGAGAGAGAGAGAGATGAAAAGAGAGGGATAAATATAAAGATAGAAAGTTATATATGAAGAGGGAGAGGGAGAGAGAGAGAGAGAGAGATATGAAAAGAGTAACATAGATATGAAAAGAGAGATAGACATGAACAGAGATTGAGAAATATGTGAGAAATATGGAAATAGCCATATAGATAGATATGATAGAGACATAATATATATATATATATATATATATATATATATATATATATATATATATTCTAGGAGAAAAGTTTTGGTTGTTTTAGAAGCATGAAAAAATGATGATCAGAAACATGATGAATATTGTGTTCAGTGAATGAATAAGTTCAAGAACACAATATTCAATTTTGTTTCTGATCTTCATTTTTTTTTCATGCTTCTAAAACAAGCAAAAAATGTTTCCAAACGCACACACACACACACACACACACACACACACACACACACATATATATATATATATATATATATATATATATATATATATATATATATATATCTGGTTGTCTGGTCGTGGTAATATGATTCAATTATCAATTATATATATATATATATAAAGAAAAATAACAGATGAGGAAAAATCCACGAAAATGTGAAGAATATCATGGTAAAAGTGAATAACAAACACAAACAATTACACTCTTTAAATGTTTTGCTTCTGTTGATCTTAAAGGCATCATTAGAATCTGAAACTGGGCGAAATATTAATTGAATGTAATTGTCTGTGTTTGTTATTTTTTTCCTTAAATTTTTACATACATAATATATATATATATATTATATATATATATATATAATATATATATATATATATATATATATATATTATATATATATTATAAAAAAGAAGGTCCGCAAAATGTATTATGTTTTCAGAAAAAATTTTTTTTAATTCTTTTTGTTTTACATATGCAACACGTGTTTCAGATCTTCTGGTATCTTCTTCAGGCTTTGATTGATAATATGAAATATATTTTTCATATTATCAATCAAAGCCTGAAGAAGATACCAGAAGATCTTTGCATATGTAAGATAAAAAGAAAAATTTTTTTCTGAAGCATAATACATTTTGCGGACCTTTTTTTTTATATATGAATTTTCTCCGTTATATATATATATATATATATATATATATATATATTATATATATAAGTAGTAATTAAAATGTTTCCTTAGTTTCTATTGACAAATGGACAGTTTTCTAAAGCTTTTAGAAAACTGATCACCTACTTTTGATGACTATCTTGTCAGTGATGAAGGGAATTCATAAAATCGCATAGAAACTTTTACGTTCTGCAAAGTTTCATCTTTCACTAATAAACAAGATAAGACTATCAGGTTGAATAAATTCGCGAATCAGAATTTATGGTTATAATAGTAATATAAAAGCCATTTCCCAACTCGAAAATGAGACGCATAAATTCTTATTCTTCAGTATTAAAAGATGGCATTTTGTAGATAATGTTAGAATTTTGCTATTCAAAATGAAAACATCAGTCGACAAAAGAGTCTGTTCTTTTATGGTACTGACAAGAGCAGAATTTTTTTTATTAACCCTCCAAACCCGAACGGCTAGTATTTGCGCCGCTGTCTAAAACAACATATCCCCGGGGAGATCTGAATTCCATCCACGGAATCCCCATTTCTACGTCGCTATTGCCTAGAAAACATAAATCAAGTTATAATAACAAGATTACAACATTTGCATTATTCGGATTTTTTCTGACTGTTGTCTTCATCTTTATTGTTATATTCCCAACGTTTCGACCGATTTATTCTCCGGCCTTCTTCAGACGTTTTTTGTAGAACTCGGGAACTTTCGCGATCTCTGAAACCTTCTCTTCGGACTCGGGAACCCTCTTGTTGAACTCGGGTGCCGAATTGGAAACGGAAGCCTTCACGGAACTTCGGATCGAACCTTTATTCACGATAGACTGTTCTCATTCCGTTAACCATGACTGGTACACGTGTTAAGCTATGTTAAGTATTCTATGTTATTATCGCCCACGGTCAGGATTGAAACTGCAACCTACAGATGATTGTCACTTAAAACTTTATTTACTCAACCGTTATATCCATTGCGCCATATGTCCAACTGGACAAAAATCAGGCAAATAAAATTATAATATGTTCAGCTATTTTCGGTTAGTGCTACATTGTTCTTAGGAGGCCACACAAGAAATGCAGTTTTATTTACCGGAAGCTGGGGCCCAATATACTTGTTACATAATGGATAGTAGTCAGGGAATTCAGCGCAGGTTTGAATTCAGATTTTCCTTCTCTAAGCCATGGTTAAAGAGCCCATTCCGTCTTACTAATTGCTCATAGCTGGCGGGAGAGTTGTTGGATTCATACCTTTCCCAAGTATATTAGTGCTATGGAAAATGAAAACAACTTCGTCCAGAATTTGAACTCGGGTCAACGAGACCATTTCCCACGACTCTAACCATTACACCACGCACCTCCATATACTTACTCTACTCATACACAGTAAGTATAAGGTGTGTAAGAGAGAGGTATGATGCGCCAGCAGCTCCAGATTGGGACCAGGTACGGTAGGATCGATATTTGAAGGGTTAATGATTGATCGGTTGATTTTAACGGCATGTCAATCCGTCTAGCGTTGTTTTAAGTTTACAGCGTTCAATTTATGTTCATATTTACATTTTTTGTTCAGTTGTATCCTAAGAGTTTTGTTTTGTTCTGTGTTTTTTGTACTCAGTCATATCAAATACGACTATTTTTTAAACATAAATAAGAATCTAACAGCCGCACGAACAGTTTCCCTCTGTCCCCAGCGCTTTGGAGACCTTACTTTTGGACTTAACCCTTCTTTTTCATTTCTTTTGGCGGAGTGGCTTATTGTCGGTATCAGCCTGACAGCAAGGGAGTATGTCTCCTTTTCGCTGACACTAAACCAGGGAGGTGGGGCGCCACACCTACAGTCAGTTCCCCACTTTACCGCACAGATAAGATCACCCAATCTATGCTACTCATGCGCTGAGTTGGTGGGGACCGGTATTAAAATTAGAACCTTGCGATTCTTAGGTGGGTATTCTACCGACTGGGCTAACCCCTGGTACGTTTGAAATTTATAAATGTGAATTTCCGGTTTAGTTACTGACAGCTTCATTTATAACATTGATTCTATAAAACGTCGAAACTATTTTTAATATCTTGAGACAGATCTTCGAATCTTGCAGTAAAGATTTCTAAGCTGTTTTTTTTTGTTGTTGTTTTGGTTTTTATTTTTATTTCATTTTTTTATTTTTTCATTTTTTGCTTGATGTCGAGCGCTTTCAGCAATTTCTATTTCTACCACTGGGATTAACGTAAATAATTACCCCGAGTAAATTTAGAATTTTAAATGTTTGTGCTAAATGAAGGAGTATATATCATATTGTCATAGGGTGAAGGTCTTTGAAACCAGCAGTTTTCTTGACTTTTATTTTTATCAGTCGTGATAGATCGCAAAAAAAAGAGAAGGAAAAACATGATTTATTTAAGGAACTTCTCCTACAAAGCAAAACAATATTCACAGTCTATTAAGAAGAAGCAGTAGCAGTAAAATCGATTATTCCATAGGCTGGTTAGTTGGGTTTTACGGCATATCAACCCTTGTTGGATTATTTTGTACCAAAGATATTTTGTTTGATTAATTCTTGACTTTTTTTTTTCAAAAACACATTTTTTCTAAACACATAGATGTGACCCGAACAGGTACAACTACTCTTGGCCAGAGTTGACTTGGGAGCACAGGCAATCAAGCGGTACTCCACACTCCCCTAAGCACCAGAATTGGAACTTCGCCGTTAGATGCAGTTTAACGTCATACCCAGGACACTAAGTCCCTCAGCCACCGCCTTCTAACACATATATGATAAAAAGGTTCGGGGGTTGCCATGAGGGCAATAGGGTTGGAACAATCACATAGGTTCTAGGGTTTGACATGACCAGTTGATAGATTGGATGTGTCGTTCTATAGGATAACTATCTGAGACAGACAGAGACAGTAAGACAGACAGACATAGACAACAAAAATATCTTCATTGAAGATAACGACGATTTATCAATGCGCCAGTTTTTGTATGTCCATGTCACACCAGCTCGCCGCCATGTCATTGGTGATGCGTTGAAGCTCACTATCGTTAAAAATTCCCTACACCACTTGCGGACGTTTTTGGCATCCATGCACGATTCTCTATACACTTGCGTTAATTGGCGATGAATTTCAATCGGTTTAATGATTTTGCATTGAAAAACCGAATAACTGGATGGTAAAGTAAAAATATAAAAAAACGTTAATCTTGAATTTATAGGGATTTAACATTTCACTGACCTAATGGTTGTCCTCTGGTTGGTCAGTTCGGTTCGTGGAAGCAGCGGGTGTGAACTTTTAATTTGGGGCAGTTCATTGATGATAACGAGGAATTATCAGTTTAAATGGGTTACTTAATTAAAACTTAAACTTTATGTAAAGTAACCACAACATGCCAGATCTGTGGATATACTACAGTATGATAATTTAATCATTATAATGTTTAATATGTTTACTTAAGAGCTATTGTAAAATAGTTCAATATGTAAAAAGTATAATAATCTTGATTTCACTCTCTCTCACTCTTTCCTAAATGGGGAGGGTTGTAAATTATTTAAATCTGGGAGGAGTCGGAAATTCGCCCGACTCTGGCTCGCAAAAACATAGCGTAAATTAAGGCAGGAGGCTGGGACGACATAAGATCAAAATTGCCAAAATATTTCCGTAATTCAAAATATCAATATTACAAATAAAACAAACATGTAACTTCTTTATTTTTTTCAATTCATTTTAATTTTACATTGGGCATTTAAGCAATGCAAGACCACTTGGAATGTTTCATTTACATTTTTGCACTGGCCTTATATTTTTGCATTGCATCTCGAACAATTTGGACGGTCTCATTTTTAACCAGAGGGTGTTGCAGCATGATAACGGACGGAATATTTATTAAGGGACTCGAGTATTAATATATAGATTACTTTATTCAGTATCAAGCGTGAATACAAATTCCCTTGGACTCTGATGACTAGGGACTTTTATATCATCAGAGGAGGTAACTTCTGCACTTCAATGATTGTCTGTAGAAGTTCTTATTATTTAATAACAGGGTCCATTTCTACTCTACACATTAAAAGCTTGCAGAAGTCATAACCAAAATAATTAAGAGCCTTTTCGTGTAATCTGACGTTTAAATGGAGCAAAAAAAATCCTATAATACCTTTCAGATCACCTTGCGCCAAACACTCTGATATCCGAGTCACAATATGCGAGATTTCAAGATATTAGGAAAATGAATTAACCTGGTTGTGGACTTTGCATGGGTTAGATTAGTTTGGTTTGTTTTGTTTTACGGCATATCAACCTCAGTGGGTCATTTAATGCCGACAAATTTTTGAAATAAATTCATTCTTAATGGATAACAAATTTTGTTAATCAACTCATGTTTTTCTATTTAACCCATAGATGGGACCCTAACAGGTACTACCACTACGGGTCAGAGTGGACCAGAGAGCAATGGTGATGAAGGGGTGCTCCACAATCCCCAAACCTCCAAAAAATAGAACCTCACCACCAGATAGAGTCATCCCTAGGACCTGTAGATCCTCAGTCGCCGCCTTCTAGCACCCATATGATGAAAAGGGGTTGGGTCTTGCCATAAGGGCAATATGGCTGGGAAAATTATATAGGTGCTAGGGCTTGACGTGACCAGCCGATTGATCGGAGGGGGCCTCTCCAAAAGCCCGTCTAGCCCAAGATAGGGCCAAAGTGGAGTATTGCAAGTCATGAAATCCACCTGGGTTCTATTGTTAAGCCACACGGGTCGCCACCCACGGCCAACAGGTGGCCCATTGGGGGAGTCTTACCCCTCTGCAGAGGTGCAGTCGGTGCATTCTAATGCCCGAGCCGACAGGGCGGGCATGGTTTAGAGTTGTCCCTGTTTTGTTTTTCGTTAGTGTTTATTTATTTATTCATTTATTATTCTTTTATCATTTTAGGATAGCAAGGATTTCAGAATCAGTGGTTTATTTTTTAAAGCATTAATTCTCATAAAAGAAGAATTTTTTTAAAAGTTGACAGAAAAGAATATCTATTTAAACATTTCTTGAAAGAGTTTAAGAAATTGTTAAAAATCGGCAAGGATACAACCGCCATTTTAATGATATTTAGATGACTTAGCTCAGTCGGTAGAGCATCCGCCTACGGACCACAATGTTCCGGTTCGATACCAGCCATCGCTAACTCATCACATGTATAGTACAGCTTGAAATTGTGCAGTAAAGTGGCGAACTGATGGTAGGTGGGTACTCCACCTCAGACGCAAAAACAATCTCCCTGGTCTTGCGGTAGTGAAAAGAGAATGAACTCCTTCGCTCTCCGGCTGATACCGACGATATGTCACTCCAAGAACTTTATTTACGACAGTATAGAACAAAAATTGGATGAACAAACAGACATGTATATTTGTATATATATATATATATATATATATATATATATATATACATACATACAAAACCATATATATATATATATATATATATATATATATATATATATATATATTATATTATTTTGTATAATGTAAAATAAAAGAATAAAAGATTTTTCTGAGAACAATACATTTTGCGGACCTTCTACTTTTTTATAAAATATTAAATTTTCTCCCGTTGGAACCAGACCAACATTTTATATATATATATATATATATATATATATTATATATATATATATATATATATTGATGCCCTACCACTCTGCAGCAGCAGCAGCAGCAGCAGCACCACCACCACCACCACCACCACTGTGGCTACTTACCTGGTTTATAACGGGGGTCCAGTGCCTTCGGTCCTGGACCGGTTAGATAATGTTAATGACATTGATCTCAGGGGGCTCTCCCTACTGCTTCAGGTGCCCCCTTGAGGAGGAATGCCGACTGGATCAAACACATTTTTGCACCTACTATCCCAGGAGCTTCGGCTCGTGGGTGGGCTCACATTAAAAACACCTTGTGTCACACCCGCATACATGGGATGCGCGGTAAATACCACTACTGGAGCTACCTGTTGAAAATAGATGGCGACCCATAGTAGCTAAGCGGTCTATGAAGTGGATACTAGGTGGTCCTGTGACATGCAACAGTCCACTTCAGCCCTTACATTGGCTTGACGGGTTGTCGGAGAGGCCCGAACCAATTAATCGGCCGGTCATGTCAAGCTCTAGCACTTATATAATTGTTTCGATCGTATTCTTCAAATTCATATGCTACAAGGAGGTGGCTGATGATCTTTGAGTCCTGGATATGATGTAAAACTGCATCTAGTAATGAAGTTCCAATTTTGGAATTCTGGGGAATATGAAGTACCCCTTTATTGCCATTATTCCCAGGTCCACCCTGACCTGGTGTGGTAGTACCTGTTAGGGCCCCATCAGTGTTAAATCGATCAAAAAATGAATTTTAAGAAAACGGGTTTAAAGAAATTGAGTTTGAAAAAAAAAATGAATACTCAACAATAATGAATAAAACAGAGTGTATTCGGTATAAAATAACCCAACAAGGGTTGACATGCCGTGAAATGTCACCAATCAACCATCACTGATGATTATTCCATAGAATATTTATTGTTTTATAAATAATTATTATAAAATACATTAAGCTTAAATTAATGAATGAATGAAATGAGAAATAAAGAAAGAAAGAAAGAAAGAAAGAAAGAAAGAACGAAAGAATGAAATAGTTCACTGGAAAAAGTGTAAGATTTAACCATTTAGAAAGTAAAATGTAAAAAAAAAACAGCCTGAGAAATGAATGAACGAAAATGATAGAAAAAAAAAACGAAGAAAGAAAGAAAAGAAGGAAGGAAAAGAAGAAAGAAGAAAGAAAGAAAAGAAGGAAGAAAAGAAGAAAGAAAGAAAGAAAGAAAAGAAGGAAGAAAAGAAGAAAGAAAAAAAGTGAAAGAAAGAAGGAGAACAAACAAAAACAAAAAAGGAACACTTGACGAATTAAGAAATAAGAGTATAAAATTATTATGAAAATACTCCTTACCCTTGATAAAGGTAAGCAGTATTGAAAGAACATGTGAAAGAAAGAAAGAAAGAAAGAAACACAGAAAGAAAGAAATAATGTAAAAGAAAAAACAAATGGAGAAAAAGTAAAATTTTTAAAAAAGATTCTAAATCTTATAATATTTCACTTTTTTTCACTCTTGTTTTCTTTACTAAGGTCTTTCAAAAAGGGCAGAAATTGTTTATTTTGACTCTACGATTTTCCCATCTGAAACCGAATGTCTTTTCCTATATAAACATCCCAGTGCGTGTATTATTAACAGAACTACTCAAAACAAAAACAGAAATATTGAGTCAGAACGCCACGCACATGTGTATATTCATGAGCTAACTGTTCTTAAAACAAAGACACCCAGTGTCAGTTGAAACTTCGGCGGAGGCCAGACATCCGTTAATCTCACCATCATATAATCCTCGTGAGACAACAACGAGATCTTAGCCGAGACCGGCTTCCAAGTTGAACAAAAGACTGTCACCGACAGAACGACCTCTTGACCGCAGGCACATCAGTGGACTTGCATGATCAAGGAAAAATAAGAAGCAAGCCATCCGAGGATCCCAAATCTCAGCAGCTGACATTACAGTTGACATTTATTGTCATTTTTATACGTGTTTTGCAACAGTCGGAGACATGGATTAACTGGGTGTGTTTGGATAGGGGGAGGGCTAACAGAAAGCTTCAGTTCTTTAGACTCAGATAAAACACAAAACTCCAAACAACGGTTCTTTTCCTGATATATATATATATATATATATATATATATATATATATATATATATATATATATACTTTGTTGGGGTACCAAGTCTCTTGGTACAAGGGTGATTCTACGGTGGTCCTATTCTCTACCAGTAGTTTGTTGTAGAGTTCAGGTTCCGTATGAGAGCTCAATGCTTAATTTTTATAAACAGAGCAAATTTATTTGTGAATAAAAAGGTCTTAAATACCAGGGGTATCGTGATTATGGACCATTTCCACTCGTGCGTATCTGAGGCCCACCGAGTCTCGTCAGACCACGTTTTAACTCAGTGGGCCTCAGATACCCACGAGTGGAAATGGTCCATAATCACGATACCCCTGGTATTTAAGGCCTTTTTTTTATTCACAAATATATATATATACACCCCACCACACACATACACACACGCACACACACACATATATATATATATATATATATATATATCTGTGTGTGTGTGTGTGTGTGTGTGTGTGTGTGTGTGTGTGTGTGTGTGTGTGTGTGTAATTAAAAGTTGAGGAATAAAATTGAATAAAACACAAACAACTTCACTCAATTAATATTTCGGCTGGGTGTATTAACGAGGCTTCATCAGAATCTTATTTGAGACAAGAAACTGCTACGTATATATATATATATATATATATATATATATATATATATATATATATATATATATATATATATATATCAGTATATATATACACATAGCAGTATCTTGTCTTAAATAAAATTATTTAACGAGGCTTCATAAGGATTTTATATTCCTAAGTATCAAGGTACATGTTTATTCACCCTGTTAGAATTATTCAGCAGAGAATTTTAAATAACTGTATTAAGTTTAACTTATTATCAACAAATCATAAAATTAATACAATATAGCCACATAAATAACCACGCATTAAAGAAACAGACCACCCTTTCCAGAATACCTCACAATATCCATTATGACAATAGTATATAAAGAGTACCCAATTCGTGAGAACCTCTTGGTCTCATAAGCGAGATACTGTCTGTCACTAAATGCCGTTGACTGTGTGAACGCTATATATTTCATATGTTAGTTTTTTGCAAGACCCTTGATTATCTCTTCTTTTTATCTATTGTTACACACAAATATTTTCCCTGTTATTATTATTATTATTATTATTATTATTATTATTGATTTTTATTTTAAAACTATTTCTCTATATATACCGTATTTATAATATTTGAAGAAATACTAACGTTCATTCGTATTTAAAATTGTTGAAATTTTTGACATAATTGACATAATTTGACATTTTCTAGGGTCTGCCAAAATATCGACTCGTTTTTCTTTTAAAAACGAATAAAAATTAATTAAATCGATTATTTGAGGTCAAAGTTTTGTCTAAGTCGAAAAGTAGTAACATAATGAGCATCAGTAAAAAAGAAAGAAAAAAAAGAAGGAAAAGAAAAATAATATTACATATGTAATTTATTTTTAATAGATTTTGAACCATTTATTTCGCTAAGATATTTTTCAAACATGGACGCTTTTTATGCATTTAGGAACTAAAAAACACATGGAAATTTTTAGCAGTTTCTTCTCATAAATCAATAATAAAGAACATTAAATAAACTCTGTACAGAAGAATTAATAACTTTTAAATGAAATATTTTTTCTTTTTGGTATAAACACGCAGAATAAAAGAAGCTATAAATATTCTAGTACGTTTTGTTTACCCCCCACCCCAAAAAATGACTGGGAGAAAATGTCACATCACCTCCCCTCCTACGTTGATGTAAATAAAAAATCAGGGAATTATCTGGTTTCAAATAAATTTTGTTTTTAATAAAATTATGTATCAACGAATTCATTTTTTCTAAATTACTGAATCGTTTCAATCAAACTGATTCAATAGAAATAAATGGAAATTCTATAAAATAAATATTATCATAAACGACATTCGTACTTGCGTCTAAAACAACAACTTATGTACCTAATTAATAGATAAAATTCATTTGAAATATGAAACTCTTAATTTTCAGTTTCAAATGTCATATTTCTAGATTCTAAAACATATTTATTTAATAACTAATCTAACTTTATTTTTGTTATCTAATAATTTTTTGAGAAAACTCAATTGAAAAGTTAGCTCTCCACCTTTTAAACAGAACAAATATCAATGTATAATTTTTCACTTATAATATAATAGGTAATTATATACTTAGACCACATTTTTTAATTTTCTTTTTTTTTTTAACATGTACTTTTCCGATGTTTGGTACTTATTTTCTACCAGAGTAGCTCCTTAAAAGTTTTTTCTTCAGTTCACACCTTCGGTCTTTTGTCTTTTTATTTATACTGTAATTAGTTTCGAAAATATATAACACCAACGATATTTTGTGCCCCAAAAATAAGGAAGGGGGTTTTAAAGATCAGTGACCTAAAAAAAAAAATCAGAAAATCAAATCAAATAATTGATGCATTATAAAATTCCTTCATTGACAAATCAACGGTGAAAATTTCATTAAAATCGTATCAGACACACACAACGCACGGACACACAACACACACACACACACACACACACACACACACACACCACACATACACCCAAACACACACACAGATATATATATATATATATATATATATATATATATATATAATATATATATATATAACATTCCAAGAAGGAAAAACTTAACAAACTAGTAATATTTTTATTTCGATCAGAAACTCAAATGAATAAAAAATAAAAAAATAAGTCTAGCCTCATCAGATGGGTTTTTAAAATATTTGTAAAACCCGTCGAGGAGGATTATTCTTTTATGAGTTTCTGGTCGAAATTTTTAAAAATATGTAATGAGGATGCCGGTTTGTTAAGTTTTCTTTCTTTGAAAGTTAAATATTGCTCTGTATATAATTTAATTCATTGATTATTATACATTGAGCCCTTTTTAGGGATTTATAAAAAATCCTTGCACGGATATATATGTTAACACCAACAAAAACATACAGTATGGTTGTACAGTGATATTTCGATGATCCCAAATACAATCATGCCATACTTACCAATCATTTGGTTTGGATTACCTTATATATATATATATATATATATATATATATATATATGTATATGTGTGTGTGTGTGTGTGTGTGTGTATGTATATATATATATTTCTGTATCTAGCCACACTGAAGAGACGTGAAACGTCGAAACACGGTGTCTGTGGATGACTTATTATATGTTCTCAAAACCCAGTAGAACTCTCTAGGTGTGACTTAAATTAACTTTCACTACCAGCATAAAGCAATGATCGTCTGTTTACAGACTGGATCTCTCTGGTGATTGTAAAATATATAAACAAATGAATGTATTTAATAGTTTAAACACCATCCTTTTACAGCAGCTGTCAAATGGCCGAGAGGTTAACGAATCGAGCGGACGAAGAGTCAGGCGGGTTTTGCTCCTGGTCAGAGGTAGTTGCTGTGTCTAGCCACACTGAAGAGACGTGAAACATCAAAACACGGTGTCTGTTGATGACGTTATATATATATATAATTTAATATACTTATTGGTAAATCCTCGCGGTGAGAAAAAAACCAGCAAATAGTTTGATTGTAAAAATATACTACCAAACATGAACCGGGAAGAAAAAAACTTTGGGAAAAGACCAAGATAATAGTACCAACAAAAAATAATCTATCAGTACAATATTTTGGCCAAAAGAAAAAACAATTTATATGTATATATATATATATATATATATATATATATATATATATATATAAGATATATATATATTCATACAAAACCGCCAGGAGACTAAAGCTAATAAGTAAAAAGTGCTCAATACCTGAGTAGAGCAAAGAATAAAGATAAATCTAATGAGTCAGACGAACCTACTAAAAGTTTCGCTTAATGTTCTTCAGGGCTAAGAGTCAGATCTTAGCCCTGAAGAGCATTAAGCGAAACTTTTAGTAGGTTCGTCTGACTTATTAGATTTATCTTTATATATATATATATATATATATATATATATATATATATTTCAACTGTTTATATCTTATGTAAGTTGGAAACTTCGATGAAGGTATTATTAAGAACAGAAAAAAGACTATTCAACACACGCTAAACACACAACTATAATATCTATTCACAATGAATATTTATATAGATAAGATATTTGGAAATGGAATAATTGATAACGATCTAGAAATACAGGCTATGACTACTGTTATAAGCTATATCTGTATAGAGTGCCCAAGACGCATCGCACAACTTGGCTGAGATTATTCTGCTTTCCATCGTATCTAAAGATCTATATTTCAAGACAAGTAAAATCCTAATGCTGATTTTCTAGGCAAGAAGACAATCTCCACTTGGATGATTGGAAAAATATAATCGTCCTATTTTTGTGGCTCCACTATTCCATTTCTACCATACTACACAAAACTCTGTAAAGCTTAATATATACAAGATGTGTCAAAAAAGTATCGAGATTTTTTGTACTTTTTGACATACCTTGTATTCTGAAAATATTAACGTTCTATTCATTGTTCATTTCTATCTTGGTAAATACAGCTTTAAACTCGGAACTTTTATGACACACCTTGTATTCTGAAAAAAATTAACGTTCTATTCATTGTTCATTTCTATCTTGGTAAATACAGCTTTACACTCGGCACTTTCATGACACACCTTGTATTCTGAAAAAATTAATGTTCTATTCATTGTTCATTTCTATTTTGGTAAATACAGCTTCAAACTCGGCACTTTATGACACACCTTGTATTCTGAAAAAAATTAACGTTCTATTCATTGTTCATTTCTATTTTGGTAAATACAGCTTCAAACTCGGCACTTTTATGACACACCTTGTATTCTGAAAAAAAATTAACGTTCTATTCATTGTTCATTTCTATTTTGGTAAATACAGCTTCAAACTCGGCACTTTTATGACACACCTTGTATTCTGAAAAAAAATTAACGTTCTATTCATTGTTCATTTCTATTTTGGTAAATACAGCTTTGTTCATTGTTCATTTCTATTTTGGTAAATACAGCTTCAAACTCGGCACTTTTATGACACACCTTGTATTCTGAAAAAAATTAACGTTCTATTCATTGTTCATTTCTATCTTCGTAAATACATTTTCAAAATCAATACATTTATGACACACCTTGTATATTTAGTGGTAACTTGACTTACGAGTTTAATTCGTTCTGCTCGTAATTCAATTTTCTCTTACATCAAATCAATTTTCTCTTATTGCGATAAACTGAAATGCAATTAATTTGTCCCAGATACCCCGAAACACCTTAATTTTTATTGTTTTTTTTAAATAAGGAAAATAGCACTATATTGTATAAGAAATATGATAGAATAGAATGTAAAGAATCATGTTCTGCCACAACATAAGATTTTAGTTAAGTGTCTACGACACCATTGGAGACGTTTTCTAACACAATCGTTTAATGTGATTGGGAGATAAATATATAGCTTTGACAAATTATTTCAAAGTTCCCTATTTATTCTGCTCACAGACAAAACAAAAGATTTGCAGGGGGTGTTCACGTAGAGATTTGTACAATGTAAACAAGTGACGCGTGCGAGAGCCGCTGCTAGCGGTTTATGGTTGTATCGCAATGAGGCTTAAAGTCGGCAAATAATCAAAAGTCGTAGAAGGCGAACCTGAATTTGGCAACAAAAAAAAAAGCAATACAAATAAGAATAAAGATAAACCAGAATGAAATTTATAATGAAAATGTTTTATCGAAGAAATTTTAGACAACCGTATATGTCGATCATTTCCCCCTGATGCTTTTAGCAAAGGCAATAATTCCCTTTCTCCTATAGGTTAGGTCAGGGGTTAGTTCTTACCGTTTGTGGTATGTAACCCAGTATAACCTGTCGTTTTGTATTTCAAGGTGGTGGTGGGGGGGGGAGGAGCCACGGTCAATTAACTCTGTTGCCTCGAGAAATGTCATGAGAGACACAGCAGGGTGACCCGACGAACTTACCGGGGTCATGTGGTAATTTCATTTGTAAATTGTAATGGATGGCAGCGCCGGCCATTAGGTGCTTTCACCCCAACTGCACAATCAGGTGTGAAACCTCGCAAACGTCAACAGTGAGAATCACGTGATTAGTGCCAAGTTTAGGGCATTAGACATAAGAAATTAAGCGATGAAGTTTGCAGAGTTGAAATTACTCAACAGGTGGCGTTGACTGCAGAATACAATAGTACCTTGACTTAAGAGTTTCATTCGATCCGCTCGTTACTTAATTTCCTTGAAATACCAAATCAATTGTTCCCATTAAAATAAACTGAAACTACAGTTGTGAGTGAATTAATTAATTAACAACATAGAAAATCCGGAAAAAGTTTATTACTTTTTATACAGGAATATAATAATAGAGTCAACGCGCAGTTCTCCAACAGTATGAATTGCTCCTCAATGAGTATCGACTCGACTACGAATACTACTACGTAACTAGACAATGAATAACCTCGCGTATTCGTATCTATATATGTGTTCCGTTGGAGAAGTCCAACTATCTTGTAGGGGAAATACATATCTTTCCTTACCACAATACCATTGATCCATTACAGTCCCCTTCCCACAAAAAATACCCTTGTAGGCGTTATTTTCGTATTCGCCTGGGGAGTTGTCTGCCCGTTTAGTTTCGCTGGTTCCTGCTAGGGGTCTTTGATATTTAAGCGGCTGAATCGAACGTCTCTTTCTCTTTTTCGGTTGCTCAACCTACGAGACACATGGGTTAGACACGGTCTACCCCTTCTCATTGGGGCTTTGGCCCCCCTTACATTACTGTAAGTGATTCGTACAGCATGGAATATTCCTAGTCTCATGTCTGTTGCTTTTATCTCTACTCTTGTATATGTATTTGTATTACCTATGTATGTATGTAGGTATTATGTACCCTGTTTATCCATGTGCGGTATACCTATTAAATGTTTTGTCTATCAACTTTTGTCGGAGTTTTATCTTCAAGTATTATCACTTTGAATCTTACAACTGGTGACCCCTTACCTTCTATGCCTCGGCTGGGGGTCCAGTGTGCTTCGGCCTCTGGACCGGTAAAGTACAATTAATGGCATCGTTCCAGGGGGACCATCCCCCTGGATCGACGCAATTTTTATGTGCCCACGTAAAAACGAGACCTTGTGTCCAGCCCTCATAAGTGGGATGAGCAGGCAAATACCCTTACCTTCTATACCCGGCTTCGGCTGGGGGTCCAGTGTGCTTCGGCCTCTGCACCGGTAAAGTACAATTAATAGCATCGATCCAAGGGGGCTATGCCCCCCAGATCCTTGCAATTTTTATATGCCCACGTAAAAACGAGACCTTGTGTCCAGCCCTCATAAGTGGGATGAGCAGGCAAATACCCTTACAACTGGTGACCCCGACGTAATGAAAACGTTTTGTGAAGGCTTTGTTTTGCATTTGGAACTTTAATCCTTACACCCTAATTTTTGTTATGTTTTTTTTTAAGGACGAGTAAAATCGTAATGCAGATTTTCTAGGAAAGAAGACCATTTCCGCTTGGACGATTAGAAAAATATAATCGTCCTATCTTCAGTTCTCCACTCTTCACTTTGTACCATACCAGACAAAACTCTATCAATATCAATGTATGTTTACAGTTATAACTTGACTTACGAGTTTAATTCGTTCTGCTGGTTACTAAATTTCCGTGAATAGTTCAAGTTTTCCATCATACCATTGCTACTCCCTCGATTTAAAGGGGTAGAGATGGGTTTATTGCTCTATGCTTGAGGCGCCTTCATAGAGGAATACCGAGGGGATTCACGCAGTTTTTTTAGACAGAAGCCACGCGTGAGCTTCGGTTTAAGCGTGGCTCCTCACTATAAGTATCCTTGACTTGACATGGTGGTATGTCAGTAAATACTTACCAATGCTAGGAGAACTGGTATTGGGACGAAGCAAATAGAGAATTGGTTCATGTTTATCATAACATACTATGGCTAAGATGACTGGTATTGGGACGAGAGAGAGAGAGAGAGAGAGAGAGAGAGAGAGAGAGAGAGAGAGAGAGAGAGAGTTGTTTCCATATTTACCATCATAACATACCATGGTTAGGATGACTGGTATTAGGACGAGGCAGGGAGAGAGTTATTTCATATTTACCATCATATCATACCATGGTTAGGATGATTGGTATTAGGACGAGGCAGGGAGAGAGTTATTTCATATTTACCATCATATCATACCATGGTTAGGATGATTGGTATTAGGACGAGGCAGGGAGAGAGTTATTTCATATTTACCATCATATCATACCATGGTTAGGATGATTGGTATTAGGACGAGGCAGGGAGAGAGTTATTTCATATTTACCATCATATCATACCATGGTTAGGATGATTGGTATTAGGACGAGGCAGGAGAGAGAGAGTTATTTCATATTTACCATCATATCATACCATGGTTAGGATGATTGGTATTAGGACGAGGCAGGGAGAGAGTTATTTCATATTTACCATCATATCATACCATGGTTAGGATGATTGGTATTAGGACGAGGCAGGGAGAGAGTTATTTCATATTTACCATCATATCATACCATGGTTAGGATGACTGGTTAGACCTGTTCAAAAATCAACTTTTTCCTGTTTTCATACCCTTGGCATTGAGTCTGACTGGCTTCTGTAACCTGTAGCAAAATGTCCAAGGAGTGATAACTACAGCAAGGCCCTGGAATATGTCAGCAATATAAAAGTAGTAAATGACATCGCTGAGCGGGGAGTCAAGATAATGAGTGATTTTGCAAACATCATTACCACAGATTCTCAGCAAAGAGAGTATCTTCTTCAAGCTGTGGAATGCAACCTTGAGCGATTTGATAACTTCAAGAAGCAAACTGTGAACATATGACTCTGAAGTGTCCTTCTGACATGGACAATAGACTTTTCTGCCTCTTGAAAATAATTTTTAGGGTCTTTGTCACACATTTTCTGATGTCAAGATTGTAATATTTATGAAATTTTGATATTTTTCAGAATATGATGTGTCTTTTTTTTCTTGAATGTTTACTTGGATTATTTTTACATAAAGAGTATTAAAAATGCTTCAATTTGATACCCATTTTGTTGTTCTATCCCAATTGTAACAAAATTTACAAGTAAAAAACTGTCTGGCAGAAGGCAAAATTTGGCACTTTTCTACTATCGCGGGCCTAATATCTTGAGGTCCAATGAGGCAAAGGTTCCTGACATTTTACCTCAAAATGGTTGTGATTTTCGGCTTTACCAGGTCAAAAAGCATGGGAAACCGTGCAGGAGGGTATGAAAAAAGAAAAAAGTTGATTTTTGAACAGGTCTAATGACTGGTATGGGGATGAGGCAGAGAGATAATCGTTTCGGGTTTACCATCGCAATATAATGGCTAAAATGACCGGTACTGGGAAGACACAGAATATTGTTTCGTATTTACCATCATAACATACCATGGCTAGGATGATTTGTATTGAGATGGGGCAGAGTTTCATGTTTACCATCATAACATACCATAGCTAAGATGACTGGTATTGGCACGAAACAAAGGGAAAATTATATCTCGGGATTTTTTAGATGAGGCTTGATAATGTGTATTATTTGGATTATTCGGGCTATTGTCCTCATCTTCATTGTTATCTGTACAACGTTTCGGGAAAAAAATTAGTTCATGCCTTTTGAAAGACAAATAGATAAGTACAAAACGACGACGCAGAGATGTTGGAATCTGAAACTGTAACAGTTTCTAACGCTGCACTTTCAAATTAGAAAGGAACTTTTGGCGCAGTACAATCTTCATGGATTAGTTCTTCTAGTACTCGGAAGCTACATAATATTGTTTCGTATTTACCATCATTGGCGCAGTACAATTTTCATGGATGAGTTCTTCTAGTTCAGTTTTGTGTCAGACTTAGTTCAGCCGAGTAAATTCTGACACTTGATGGAAGTGTCCGCGAAAACCTTAATTATGAAGCCGACATTGATCGTGTGATTATATATTCTAATTATAATAATAATCAATATTAGTGTTGTCAATCAGATCAGTCTATAATACACATGTTAATTATATTGATGATCAGCCAGAAGAGGATAACTTGCTAATCAACTAGATCGATAATTAGCTAAAGAGTTAACAATCTGTCGAACAGTGACAAAATCGAAATCAAAAGTGAAGTACTTACCGGCATCTGGGCATTTATTTTCTTATTTATTTATTTATTTTATCTCATTTACTACAGCTATTATTATTATTATTATTATTATTATTATTATTATTATATTATTTTATTATTATTAATATTATTTACTCTTTTTGAGTTTTCACATCAGCATTAGCTGATGGTCTTTCACTGGAGTCTGAGTGACAGCAAGTCTCCTCAGGTCTCCAGGACTCTTCTGAGTATTCTGGCAGATTGCAGCAGTGCAGTGTTCTGAATGGTTTCAATCCTTCCTTTCATATCCAAACTTTCCAAACCCTTTTCCAATCCTTTAGGGACTGTTCCATGTGCACCAACCACAATTGGTATCACTTTCACTTTCATGTTCCATAACTTTTTCAGTTCTCTGGCAAGGTCCATATATTTGTCCATTTTTTAATTTCCCTTTAGCTTCACCCTGTGATCTGCTGGCACTGCAAAATCCACCAGTTGACAAGTTCTTTCTTTTTTGTTTATGAACACTAGGTCTGGTCTTCTTGCTGGGATAAGGTGATCCGTTTTTATTTCAAAGTCCCAGATTATTATTATTATTATTATTATTATTATTATTATTATTATTATTATATTTCCACTCCTTTTGAGTTTTTCACAGCGTTAGCTGATGGTATTTCACTGGAGTCTGAGTGACCACAAGTCTCCTCAGGTCTCCACGACTCTTCTGAATATTCTAGCCGATTGCAGCAATGCAGTAGTCTGGATGTTCTCAATTTTCACCCTGATTTTCAGATCCTCCAGTCTTTTTTCCAATTTTGTTGGACCGTTCCAAATGCATCAACTACAATTGGTATCACTTTCACCCTCATATTCCACAGCATTTTCAATTCTCCGGCAAAGTATAATAATAAAATAATAATAATAATAATAATAATAATAATAATAATTATTATTATTATTATTATTATTATTATTGCAAAAAAAATAGTCTTGTTTTCCTTTATTTTTCCTTGTTGTTTTCATAGCTTTTCATGTGAGATTACCCGCTTAATATTTCGCTTAATTAATCCACGTTTGTTGTGCGTCTCTGAAAGCGGGAAAAATTTGTTTCAAAGAGAGAAATTCGCCGAAGCTTTAATTTAACACAATCTGATCTTCAACAGAAAAAACAACAAAAAAAAAACAAAAAACAAAACAAAACAAACGTAAGAGACAGTGTTACATAATTCGTGGGCAGTCGAAGAATTATGTATGTAAGTGTAGTTAAAATTCAAATGGTAAATGAAAAATTACCATTAACCGTTGAAAAAAACTTATTGGGGCTGTTAACCTTCTCTAACATGAAAGCTAATTGGCTAAAGACGAGCGTGAGACGGTAACTGAGTTTATTTAGCAGATTCTGGCCGTTAGCTGAGGGAAGCAGACGTAAGTATCGTTGCTTCCGCGATGCCAGCTTGAAATATTTTTTGGTTCACCAAGAAACAACCAAAGGATTCTTCACTAAAGACCAGTCTCTTCTTAACACAAGGGATCTCCATTGTAAAGTGCTCTCACTTGAAGCCTAAAAATTGCCAAAGAAATCGTAACAGCTGAGAGAAGCAGACGTAAGGATCGTTACTCCCGAAATGCCAGCTTCTCGCCGCGGTAGAAAATCCTTTTAGGCTTGGGGGTTTGGAATAAAGAATAGATGTCTTTAAAAAAAAGACTTGCTTATTTATTACAAATGAGAAATGAGCACAGACGGGTCGTCTCATCTCATAAGAAGAAAGAAGAATCAGCCAGAGGAGATAGCAGCGACGAAGTAAGAACAAGTAAAAATCCATCTCCCTCGCCGCGTTCTTCCCACTCTCTCCCAATTATATACCCGATATTAAGTGGGTATATAACAACAGAATAGAATTTTACAACGAAATATCTGCCTGTATGCGTT
>CM042143.1:64725125-64740125 GCA_023376005.1 Doryteuthis pealeii | reverse complement strand
GGCATAAAATAGCCGTAAATCCAACCAACCAACAAATCTAAAAGTAATTATTGTGACTAGCAAAAAAAAAAAAAAAAAAAAAAGGCCCATCGGGCGGAGTAAACATTAATTTTTGAAAGATATTGCCTAAGGGGACGAGAAAATAAATAAATAGAATGAAACATTTAATATTTAAAAAGAAATAATTACTTTAAAAAGCATCATATTCCTCCCCTCCACTGAGATAATGTTCTTTAAAATATACACATGCCTACAGATTGAACGAATATTTCAATTTTAGTGTAAAAAATATATAAGAACTTTTTTAATTCTTTTATCTCGATTTTATCAACGTCCAAAATTACATAAAGGGATTTTTTTCTTTCGTAAGAAAATGTAAACAGATAGTTGAAATCTTGGACATGCTCAAACCTAAACTGGGTATAGTTAAATACACAGATATCTTTAAATTGGAATTTTTTTTAAATTATGTGACTTTGTTTTTTGTAAATAATTTTCTCGTATAATTCTATAAGTTAGATAACTAGAAATATATATTTGAATAGAACAAACTATACATAAATCAATAATATCGGGCATGTATTCATTAAAATTTGTCTCAGCAAACAATGTGGACCGTTTAATGTTGCATACTTAATTTCTGAGTATATATAATACAGGGTTGTTCATTATTCTATGCATTATTGATTTTGAGGGCCGGGTTAGCTCAGTCGGTAGAGCGTTCGGCTAGAACCACAAGGTTCCTAGTTCGATACCGGTCCTCGCCAACTCAGCGTATGAGTAGCACAGGGATCTGTGCGGTAAAGTAAGGAGCTGATGGTAGGTGTGGCGCTCCACCTCAGACGCCTAAACAATCTCCTTGGTCTAGCGCTATTGAAAAGGGGATACCGACTTTAGGCCGCCCCGACGACTTTACTTTTTTTACTTTATAAATTAAATTAAATACTCATTGATAAACTTATGCAACTTATGAGAATATTTGACATAAACAGTGTCGTAGTTTTCCTTACAGACAGACACCGATTCTCCATTATATATAGATGTGTGAACGAAACTATTATCACAAAAAAACTATAGAAGAAACTTCTTGCAATTGTTAATCAAAGCCAGTGCTTAAGTGGAAAAACTTATTTAGATTCCATTTTCTTGGAGAATATTCTAAACCAAAAAAAAAAAAAAAAAAAAAAATGTAAAAAGTTGGGACAATAAGTGGCATTTATTTTGTCTCGATACTTTTCTTCTTTTTTTTTAAAACTTTTTTTCGTCTTTTTATTTCAATTATAAAATGAAATAATTTACCCCCATCTGGTCATAAGCCGAGTTATAAAAATATTCCAGACCCAACAACAAGAACAAAAATAACTCCAATAAAAAAGAATCTTATATGATTTTAATGTCGGATTTACATACAGTAATAACAAAGCTGCTTGTAAACTAATGAATGTCACTCAGTTGTCTGTTGTAGCGTTCTGACTGAAGGAAAGCAGATTACCATAAAAATAAGTTAGTTTCATAAATTCAACCTTGGGCAGTTCGTAATTTTTTAAGTGCCGTTTTAAAGAGACATTGTTTTTTTTCTTTTGTTTTTTTTTTTTTTGAGTTAATGTAATCACGAATATCGATCATCTTAAACAATCAAGAAATGAATTTCTAACGTACAATACGTTTCGATATACATACGACACATAATTTTGATTGGTCAAACAAGAGAGGGGTAATTCCATGTCAAATCATCCAGAAAAAAAGTAAAATTGTCTCCCACTCCCGTCAATTTTTCTGAAATATTGTACAGGTGTGGACTATGTTAAAGTTGTACAATCCCTAAAATCTGAGTTTTCAATTCCAAAACTGGCGGAGTTATGTTGATTCTTAGCTCTTTAAATTTGGTGTGGTTCATGGAAAATGGCGACTTTTTGTAACCTATTTTTGTCTGTAAAATGAGCTCAAGAACTTTTCTCCTACTAAAAATTGGTTTATAAAATCCAGAAACGCTATCAAATAAGTCTTAAAGTTAATCAATTTTAAGGTATCAATGATTTCTTAATTGAAATTGGAAAATTGATGTTGTTGCTTCGGTTCTGAGCAAAAACCAAACAATCTTTTTGGTACAAATAATGTTCAATATATGTGAAATAATAATAGAAGATCTTTTTTGCCATGGATGCACTGCCACATTGAGATATTGATCTTGCTATGAAAAAATCATATAAGATTTTTTGATTCTTTGGACATAAATACTTTTATTAACCAATTTTTAGGGAAGTTCTAAAACCGATTTTACAGGCAAAAATAGATTACAAAAAGTTGCCATTTTTCGCGACCCCACTTCAAATTTTGAGAGCTGAAAACCGACATAACACCGCCAATTCTTGGAATTGGGAGCTCAAATTTTGGGGATTGTCTAACTTTAACATAGTCCGCATTTATACAATATTTCAGAAAAATTGAAGGGGTGGGTGGATTACATGACCTGGATGATTTGACAGGGAATTACCGGAGATTATTATGCAAAAGACATGCTCAGGGTTGGGGATATTTACCCAATTTGTTCGCCACGAGTAGGATGTGACACAAAGTTGCATGCATAGGGTATCTAAAGAGGACGAAATCGCAATTCAGTAGTAATGGATCTGAGAGACTAACTTGCTAACTCTTATACCACGATAGAACGCTCTAGCTTAGGGTTGTAGAAGAATATTCGGCTTATGAAAAAAATGAAATACTAGTTTAATTGCCACCCAATAGGGTGGCTTTTAACGTAGTTAACTAATATTTTTATTGCATAAATTCTAGTAAGGTTTTGGTGGTGTTTAGAGGATCGAACTGGCTTTTCATTAATAACTAGAGGCGGCTACGCAGCGTCACATGTGTAGACGAGGGGAAACCTGGTATATTAATTTGTTTAGTTTTGAGTTTTATAAATGCTGGATATTTTAAGTAGAATTTCAATGTGATTTCTTTCGAATATAAATCAAATCAAATCTTCAAACAGCTAGGGAGTTAAATAGTAACTCGGGTTGAATTTTGAGGAGGCACCGCTTAGCGTTTTTTAGGGCAGGAGTCCAGGATGCATTTATGCGATATGCACCCGATTGCCAGTCAAAGTATCAAGTGTGCAACCACAAAAAGCAACACTTTAATAGAATTTACTTTCCCCATCTTTACAGATCCAAGAACCTACGTTTATCTATTAGAAATAAAGGAATTACTGCTTGTGTCAATTTCAATGTGTTGGGCTTATCATATTATAGTAATTTACTAAGCTTGGATTAGATTTGGCACAAGGCCAGAAGTATGGGCGCCCAATTGGAATCGGAATCACTAACAATGGTCTGCGAATCTAGCTTGGTAACTATTACACCACCTGAGGTGCCCTGGCTTATCATGTTAAAGTTATTTACTAAGATTAGCTTAGATGTGGCACAAGGCCAAATGTAAGGGGCACCCAGTGAGGCTCGAACTCACCAGTCATAGTTTGCCAGTGTACCTTGCTAACCATTACAACACGTGAAGTGCCCTTGCTTATCATGTTAATGTTATTTATAAGCTTAGTTTAGATGTGGCACAAGGCCAGAAGTGTGGGGCGCCCAATGAGAATCGAACTCATTAATAATGGTCTGCGAATCTAGCTTGCTAACCATTACACCACGTGAGGTGCCTCTTTTTTTACTAAGCTTAGCTTAGATGTGGCAGAAGGCCAGAAGTATGGGGCCCAACGAGAATCGAACTCACTAACAATGGTTTGCGAATCTAGCTTGGTAACCATTACACCACGTGAATATCAAGTCATAAGACGCAGGAAAAAATCACCACATTTATTTATAAAAAATATAAATAAATAACAAAAATGAAAAAGAATAAAAATGAAAAAGAATAAAAGTAATAAAATAATCAATAACAAAATAAAACTGCTGATTTCTTGTACATCTTATTCCATGATGATAAGTCCAATATAATGTTAGATTAGTATTATTTGGATTATTATTTATAAGTTCCTAAAATCACACGGAATTGTTCAATTGGACACATGGCGTAGTGGATAAAGACATTTCTAAGTGACAGTTATCTCTAGCTGCAGGTACAATCCTGGTCAAGAGCGAAAGTATCATAGAATAATAATTAACACAGCTTAAAACCTGTACCCATGCTATGGTTAGCAGAATGGGAACAGGATACCCCCACGGATTGAATAAAGGGTTGGGCTCCTGATTACAATAATGTTCTCGAGTTCAAAAAGAAAGCTCCCAAAAAGGTACCTGAGTTTGAGAAGGCTCACGAGTCCGACAAGAAATACCTGAAAAAGGTCAGAGGGCACATCAGTCGAAACGTTGCACAGATAACAATAAAGATGAGGACAATAGTCCGAATAATCAAAATAATACTAATTATCAAGCCTCTTCTAAAAAAAAAACATCAGAGAAATAGTATAATGTTAAATATTTGTAAAATTATAAAATTTTCAATAGATCACAGAAAAGATAGTATTAGTCGGATAATTTCTCTTACACCTTTACCGTGCCTCGAATCGAGACTATTAATTCAAAAAGACCATTTTTTTACGCTATGAGACGCGCCGGCTCCACCTCCAAATCTTTCGTTCAGCACTGCTAGTTTATGGAGTCACGTTGTTGGCGAATGAAAATGGCTGTGTGGAAATTTTGGCCAATAATAAACTTTCTGATGTTCTTCCAGCTTCGATAAGTTTAGAATAATGATCGGTTTCATTTTCCGCCGATAGACACTAAATCGAAGATTGCAGAAATGAGAGGGAATAGAAATGATCGGGGAAGGAGGAATTGGGTGAGAGGAGGTGAAAACATGGCAGGCTGTGGTTGAGGAACCGAGGCGACAAAGAAAATGAGAAGGAAACACAGGTGTTATTAAAGATGAAGATTTTGGCAAGGTGATGCGGAAAAGTTGTCCAGGCGACCAAAAATGATAAAAGACGATGGTAGGTGAAAGGAAGATAGAAAGAAAGAACGAAAGGAGTAACCTAAACATATTGGGAGTGTTGGGAGAGAGAAAAAATAAGTTTTTAAAAATAAGGGCTAAGATGGAAAAGAAAAAAAAATGTGTATAGATTTAAAGAAATCAAAAAGGGAAAAAGAGAAGGAGAAATATAAAAAAAAAATTAAGCATAAAAATGGAAGAAAAGGAATAAAGACAAAAAAAATAAAGGAAGAATAAAAGGAAGAGAAAGAGAAAGAGAACGAGAAAAAGAAATATGAAATAAGAAATAAAAATAAAATACAAAAATGGAAGAAGGAAATAAGAAAGATGAAAGGAAAGACAAAGAAAAAGGGGAAGAGAAAATAAGAGCGAACAAAAAAAGAAAAAAAAACACTAAATTTGTGGGAAATGAATAAGGGCGAAGAAAAAAAAAGAAAGGGAAGAGGAAGAAAAAAATTTGAAGAAAAAATAAGAACAAATGCAGAAAGAAAAAAAGAAAAAATAGGATAAAAAATGGAAGAAATGAATGATAATGAAGGATAAAGAAAGAATAAAAAACGATGAAAGGAAAGACAAAGAGAAAGAGAAAAAAAGGAAAGAGTAAATAGAGCGAACAGAAAAAGAAGAAAGAAGAGAAGAAAAAAACAAATAAAAAGGAAACTACAAAATTGTAGAAGATGAATAAGAACGAAAAATAAAGAAAGAAAGGGCATACAAAGCGAAAGAAAAAGAAGCTGAAAAAAAACAAAAAACAATTAGTGGAAGAAAAAAGAAATAAAAATAGAATAAAAAAAAGTGGAAGAAAGACTAATAATGAAGAATGAAGAAAGAATGAGAAAGATTTTTTTTTAAAAACAAAGAGGAAGAGGAGAAAGAGAAGGAGAAAATAAGAGCGAACAGAAAAAGAAGAAAAAACAAATTAAAAAAAAGAAAATTCTTTTTAGAAAAGGAATGAAGAATAAAGAAAGAAAAAAAGGAAGACAAAAAGAAAGAGAAAGAGAAAAAGATGAAGAAAAAACAAATAAAAACAAAAACAAAATAAAAGAACAGGAATAAGTACGAGGAATAAAGAAAAAAAAATTAAGAGAACAAGAAAGAGGAAAAAACAGGGGGAAAAATGAGAAAGAAACAGAAAGAAAAAGAAGAATAAGAAAAAAAAAACTAAAAATGGAAGAAAAAATATAAAGGAATAGAGAAAGAAGAAAAGACAACTGAAGAAGAAAATTAAGAAAAAGAGAAAGAGAGAAAAAGAAGGAAAAATGAGAACAAACAAAAGAGAAAAAATAAGATCAAATAAAAAATAAAACACAGAAATGGAAGAAAAGGAAAATGAACGAAAAATAAAGAACGAAGAATTAAGAAAGAAGAAATGGACGACAAAGAAAAGTGGAAAGAAAGGAAGGAAAGAATAAGTGCGAATGGGGAAAAGAAAGAAAAAAAATAATAAAACACAAAAATAGAAGAAAGGAATAAATAAGAAAGAAGTAAAGGAAGACAAAGAGAAAAAAAAGGAAGGAAAAATAAGAGCGAACAGAAGAAAAATGAAAAAAAATAATAAATAAAAGATAAAAACAGAATACTTGGAATGAGAATGAAAAATAAAGAAAGTAGAAAATGAAGACAAAGAGTAAGAAAAAAAGTGGAAGGAAAACAAATAATCAAATCATCATCATCATCATCATCATCATGTCACTCCAGCAGCGCGGATATCCATGCCAATTTCTCGCCAACCATCCCTATCATTCATTGACACCGAGAGGTTCCCCGCACCGCATGCAGTATCTGCACAGAGCTGGTCTATGTAGGGCTTTACAGGACGACCCACACTAGCATGTCTATGCACTGGGTTCCACAGCAGGACGTCGCTTATGAGTTCATCCTTACTTCTCCAGCAGTGTACGGCATGTCTTGTTCGTCTTACTCGAATGGTTTGTGTAACAGGGGGCAGGTGGCCGTATAGCTGCTTTTTTGTGGGATGTTGCTTCTACGATTTGTCAAAATCGCACGCAGCATCCTTGTGCAGCTATAAAACATAAAAATTGAAGAAAAGGACGAAGAAAAAAAGACGAAAATTAATTGAAAGAGAAAGAGAAAGGGAAAAAAGCGTAGAAAAGTAAAAGAGAGCAGAGGAAGAAAAGAAAAGACAAAAAATAACAAATAAAATAAAAAAGTAATTGAAGAAAAGAAATAAGAACGAAGACTAAAGGAAGAAGAAAAGAAAAACGAAGGGAAAGAGAAAAAAAAGGGAAGTGGAAAATAAGACCGAACAGAGGAAGAAAAAATTGAAGAAATAGAATCAGAACGAAGAAGAAAGAAAGAAAGAAAAAAGAAAGAAAAAAGAAAGGCAATACAAAAAAGAAAGAGAAAAAGTGAAAGAGAAAAATAAGAACAAAGAGAGGAAGAAAAACAAGAAAAATAAACAAATAAAAGATATAACACAGAAATAGATGAAAATAAATAAAAACAAAAAATAAAGAAAAAAGAAAAGGTAAACAAAGAGAAAGAAGAAATAAGAATTAGAGATAAAGAGCGGGAAATTATGTTGAAAACGAAGAGTAAAATAAAGAGAGCAAAATAAATAAATAAATAAAGTGAATGAGGAAGTGGAAAATGAATAATTATTTTATGTTTAGATGTTAGAGATTCGGGTTAATTGTACATTTACAAATTTGGGTAGTTGTTTCGTAAGAGGGTTTTTGCACATGGACCTATTGAATCCGTATAATTTTAAACCGATATATTTGCGTCATAGATGTAAACGTAAATTGGATTCCTAAAAAAGAAACTAGCTAGAAAACACGAGAAAAAAACAAAAAAGGATCATTAAAAAAAAATAAATATTCCGTGGTCTTTCACCAAACATGTCTCTACAATATATATATATATATATATATATATATATATATAGGGTGTTTGGAGAAGTTTCATAGTTTCATAAGAAAAAAGAAAAAGTGCTCGGTAACTACAAAATTTAATGGATTGTAAAGAAATTCAACAGGCATGGAAATTACATTACTGTCAACAAGTTTCACTCAAAATAACTGCCATTAGCATCGATCACAGCCTCAATCCTGCTCCAGATCCTGGAGTAAGCTGATGTTACAGTTTCCCTGGGAAGGGTCTCAATAACTACCTTAATTGTCGATTAACTAGGCTTTTGTAGTACGAGCACGGCGATTGGTGTCTTTCTCAACAGCGCCACATACATAATAATCCATGGTTAAGATCTGGGGAGTTCGGAGGCCAAAACATTGGGACTGGTGTAGTTGTAAAAATTCGCCGACAACCATTTTTTACTCTTCCCAGAGGAGTGGCAGGGGGCTGAATCCTGCTGCCATACCTATGGCCTACCATTGGCAAGCCTTGTTGTCCAAGGCTTGACTAAAGTGTTTAGCAACTCCACGTAGGCATCTGAGGGTCCTCCAACACTTTTTTCTGCAGATTTCCGGGGAATTCTGCTCTACGAACTCAATCAGATCATCGTAGTCTCCATTGCAATTCGCCAGTTCATGTCTGATTGTTTTTATAGTGTTCAGGGAGCATTGGGCAGCAACCATAATCTCTTTATTTTGATGGCCAACACAGATCATCATTATAGAAGTTAATCTCTTCCATGATTCAGGTGGGTTCCAGTCATCTATTCTATCTGTCATCACGTATATGAATAAAAAAAAGGGTTCAAGCTTTCAAATAATGCGTAGTGTGTGTGTCAATACCTCCAACCTACGGAGAAAAATAATATAAATGTCAAATTCATCCCGAACACCCTGTAGAAGGGACGACCTATGCGTATATAATTATGTATTCAAGAACGAAGCACATATGAAATGATTCAAATTGCTGTTGAAATAGAAATGGGGAAATTGAGGGAATAAGACCAAAATTAGAACTAGACAAATTATGGAAAGGTTGGGATGAAATTATAAAAGAATGGAATTGAGAAGGAAATATGCCGGGGGGGGGGGGAGAAAATGGAAAAAAGTAGGAAATAGGGAAAGAAAAAGTCTAACTAGAAAAAAGGGTAAGAAGAAGCAAGAAGAAGAGGCGCCAGAAAAGAATAGGGAAAAAGAAGGAAAATAAAACTGAGAGAGTGGGAGGAGAGAAAGAGCGAGCGAGCGAGCGAGCGAGCGAGAGAGAGAGAGAGAGAGAGAGAGAGAGAGAGAGAGAGAGAGAGAGAAAGAAGACATTTAAAGAGAGAAAAAGAAAAGGGCACCTAAAAAAAACAAAAAGAGAGTTGCAGAGTTCATATGATGATGTCGTATCTGCAATTGAAGACTTTTTTTTTACCAATGAGTTCTAAGCACTGCAATACCGATGGTAGAAGTTGTTTTGTTGTTTGGTTAGATTTTACGGTATTTCAAGCCTTGCTGGGTTATTTTATGCCGAAGACGTTTTGTTCATGTATATTCAATTTTTTTAATTCAAATTTTTAACCACATTTTTTAAACTCATTTTTCTATTTAAAAATAGGACCCTAACAGGTACTACAGGATCGACCTGGGAGTAATAGTGATGAAGGAATACTCTTCACTTCCCAGAGCTTCAGAATTGAACCTTCACCGCTAGATGTAGTTTAACGTCATACCAACGACATTAAGACCCCCAGTCACCGCTTTCTAGCTCAAATGTTATAAAAAGTGTTGAGGGTTTGCCATAAGGGCAATAAGGGTCGGGATAATCATATAGGTGCTAGGGCTTGACGTGACCAGCCGATTGATTGGAAGGGGCCTCTACGACCGCTCGTCTATCCTAAGTGACAAACTGAGTGTTGCATGTCATGGGCTGCTCAGCCAACAAGATTCCGTCCTGAAGAAGTGTGTGGCCCGTTTGGAGGACTATGGGAATATCTTGGTTAGCCTATGAGCTTTTCAGAAGAAATGGAGACAGTTTCTCAGGAAAAAGAAAGGGAGAGGAAGGAGAGAAAACCGGAGAGAAAGATGAGACCAGAAAAAGGTGAGGAAAAAAGAGGGACCAGGAAAGGACGATTATATAGGGAAAGAGAAAAAGCCGAAAAGGAACAGAGAGAAAAAAATGAGAGTAAGAGAAAGGGAGAAAGAGAGAGTAGGTTGAGAAAGATGGAGAGACGGTTACCATGTTGAAATATTATTGGACTATTTGGTGGATATAAGCCGTGCTGCGGTCCACCACTTAAATTTATAGACTAAGCGTGGTCACGTGGTTTAAACTTCAGCCAATCAACAGCCCGAATACGTGGCTAGTTAACTACTTAATCGCTGATACTGAGAGACGTTAATTTGCAATCTTTGACTAAGGACCCACAAGACTGAGGAGCACCAAGGAACAACCAGAGGATTCTTCACAAAGGATCTCCGCTGGACAAGCGCTCTTGCTTGGAGCCTAAAAAATGGCCACAAAAATCGTAACAAATACAACCCTTATTTGGTGACATTCCGGGGGAGTATCTTGGTCAGTCTATGAACTTTTCAGCCAACCCTTCAGAGAAAGAAAGATAGAGGCAATTGCGCAGCAGAAAGGAAGAGGAATATAGGAGAGTAAGACAGAAAAAAGGAGATTAAAAAGGAGAGTACAAAAAGGACGAGTAAAGGAGCGGGAAGTAGGGAGAGAGAAAAGAAAAGGGGAGGGGAGAGAAAAAGTGGGACCAGAAAACTGAGAAAGAGAGAGAAAGAGAGAGAGGGGGGGAGACGGTCACAAAAAAAGAAGAAAGGAAACAGATTGGGATAGAGTTGGAAGCGCGTGGTCTTATGTTTAGAGTCGTAGGAAATGGACTCGGTCCACCCCAGTTCAAATCCTGGACGAAGCTACAGTTCACATAGCGCTAATACCCTTGGAAAAGGTATGAATCCAACTACTCTCCCTCCAGCTATGGATAAATAGTAGAGCAGACTGGGTTCTTTAACCTTGGTTAGTCAACCAGTCTAAGAGAAGGAAAACTCTGAATTCAAACCTATTAAACTCCGCTTGCTGTGGTCACTACAAGAATCGGCTCATTCCTAATTAGTGATATATTTCACTAAATTTAAATTAAATTGAATTGATAGAGAAAGAGGTGCTTTAAAGAAAAAGAAGAGAAGAAAGAAAAAGAAGGGTCCAAAAAATCAAGGGATGTAAAGAGAGGGAGAAAAGAAGGGGGTTTAAGAAAAGAAATAGAGGCAGTTACAAAGAAAGGAAAAAAAGAAAAAGGAGGGAGAAGGAAAGAAAGAGGAAGTAGTGAGAGAGTAAAAGCGGAAAGGAGAAAAGTGGCACAAGCGGGAGAAAGAAAGGAGAGAGAGAGAGAGGGAGGAGATAGATAGATAGATAGATAGATAGATAGATAGAGAGAGAGAGAGAGAGAGAGAGAGAGAGAGACGGCCACAAGAAAAGTACACGGTAAAGAGATAGTGAGAGAGAAAAATGCGCGATGGAAAAATAAAAGCATAGTTGAAGAAAGAGGAAGAAGGAAATCAAGGGGAGGTAGGGAGAGATAAAATGAGAAAAAGAGAGGAGAGAAAAAATGTGACCAGAAGAAGAGGGAGAGAGAGAGGGGGAGATATGGTCAGCGGAAAAGAACAAGGGAAAGGGATAATGAAAGAGAAAAAGGCGCTTTGGAAAAATATTTAAAAAATGGTAGAGAAAAAAAAGTTTTCTGACGCTCGTCCAAAAATGTGTGTAATAACTTTTGGAAAACGACAGCTAAAGACAATTTCACTTGGAAAACGTTGGCAGTTTGTTCGACTCCTCTCACTCTCCACATATATATATATATATATATATATATATATATATATATATATATATATATATTCACCCTCGACGGTGTCCTGTTTTTGACCCCAACGACTTTCTCTTCAGTTGCTGGAAATCTCAGATCTTTTCCCCACTAGACGTATACGGTAGAAATGCTGATGAAAAGATGACGGTAAGGAGAATTGAATATTTTGCAACCACAACCCCTCGCATGAATATATGAAGGCATCTAACGAGCATCTTTGTATATGTGAGCTGAGTTTATCTGGCCTATATGTGCGATATGTATAATATGAATACTCACACCCAAACACACATATAGAGAAAATATTATATGTATAGAGTTGCTCATAAAAAATTATTTCCATATAACAATATATATTACCATTTTCTTTCATTTTCATAAGCATACTAGCACACATATATACATTATTTTTTACTTGCAAATATATGCGCCCTCCGGGTGCAAGTATTAATGTAATGAAAAATAAAATAACCTTTTATGTAAATATTATATTAAATTACAACGGCTAATGAAACTGAATAAAAATGCATATAAAATGATTTGAAACAGAGGGGGGTATAATCGAAAAATAGAACAACTGAAACTTACTCTTCTATCACTCCCTTCTTTAATTGTTAAATTTTCCTACGCTTAACTATTTAGTTAAAATAGGAAGTAAAGAATAAAAATATTTCTTCTTGTTAATGAATTTTTTTTTTAATTCATCCCTGAGATTTTTGCTGATATTCATTAGGATAAAACTAAACAGTTAGAAATCAATAATAACAAGCACATATTTATTAAAATCAATTTTTTTATATCAATATACAAATTAGCGTTCCCGTTCACACTGTAAACCGCATTTTTTTGTATATATGAATACAATTGCATGTATTAGTATTAATAATGTTAAACAATTTTATCAATAATTGAGGTTTAAATGAAAATAAAATCATGCAGAATATAACGTAAATAACTAAGGGAATTGTGACTTGAGTAGTAACATAGTTTCTGTTTCAGACAAACAAACACTCTATCTCCATTATAATAAGATGTGACGTTAATTATCTTTTAAACAAAAAATACCATTTTTTTTTTTTTTAGTTTTCGCCGAACATGATGAAATCAGAGATGTCCCTGAGCATTAAAATCGCGCATACACTTAAAATATTTATGATAAGGAAAAGTACAAACATTTTATTTTGTTTTTACTGATTAAGTGATATAATTCAATAATTAAAAATCAATCGATTTGTAGAACTCTTCTCGGTACTTCCTAAGTACAAAAAGAGCCAGTTTAACATACTCCCCTCGTGTTGGATCCACGCGAATGTAGTTGGTCATAACAGTGTATTCAGTAGCATGGTATGTACCTTCGTATAAATACAGTACCGAGTAGTGTTGCATTTCGGAATGGGTTCAGAAGTGTTTCCGAGTCATTTACAAACCATCGGCGTTAGCCACTCTGTAGCAGTTCCCTGGTAATATTTTCTGGTGATGTAATGATGACACGTAGACTGACTGATGTTGAATGTAGAAGATTTTATTTACTTCCAAACACCGCGAAATACTGAAATAAAATGGGGTATAAACAATTACTATTTTACAAAAATGGTCTTTAACAAATGCCAGCAACTTCACGGGAAGATTGGAAAGAAACATACCTGTGCGCCGTTACCAGTACAAAGAGCTAACTAAAGACTAAAATTTTAATTTTAGGACGATATTATCCACACAACCTTTTTGCTGCATCAACCTGGAGGAAGTCCCTATTTTGCCCTAAGGATATCTGTTGATCTTCCCAAAATGCCACTGGGGTAAAGCATACCCCCCCCCCTGTGGGTCACTTGATTATCCTACCCTACCAGAGTTGTTTCCCTTACACTGTCCAAATTTAAGGGTATATTTTGAGGGTAGAAAATAAATATATCTAACTATTAGGCACACTCAAAGGCGACAGCTACACACTCTGTTGTCAATTACAATATTATTACATTTTAGACAATTCTCTGTTGATTACCATTTTGATAATGGCTAATTTATTTTGTCCGTTGTTACATAATTCGTGGGCAGCCTACGAATTATGTATGTAGGGGTAGTTAAAATTCAAATAACGGAAAATGGAAAATTACCATTAAATTAAAAATGGAAAATTACCATTAACTGTTGAAAAAAATTATTGGCGGCAGTTTAACATTCTCTGACCTGAATGTTGATTGGCTAAAGCACGGATCACCAAACTACGGCCTGCGGGCTGGATCTGGCCCGCGAAAGCATTTTATCAGGCCCACCAACGGTAATTGAATTTATTAAAACGTACGGAACGCGAGATGTTCTGATACCATCTAAATTTAAATATCATGTTAAGCTTACTGAATCTTCTACTGTATGGAGGTTACAAAATTTCGTGCGTGTGAGCATTTCACTCGTTAGTTGCGCGATCCCGAATTTTCACTTGTTACGTCTTCTTACAATGATAATGTGGCCCGCGCTTGTTATTTTTTTTTTTCAATTATCTGGCCCACCGTGAAAAAAGTTGGTGATCCCTGGGCTAAAGAATGCGTGAGAAGTTAATTAGTCAGATGCTGGTCGTTAGCTGAGGGAAACATATGTAGGGGTCCTTCGCTCCCAAGATGCCAGCTTCTCAGAGCGGTAGAAAACCCTTTCGGGCTTGGGCTTTGTGATATAAAGAACAGACGTCTTTAAAACAAACCAAGTCTTACTTGTTTATTACAAACCAAGAAATAAGCACCGACGACCAGCCCAGCAGAAGAAAGAAAAAATCAGCCCAGGAGGAGTTGGCAGCGACAAGCAGGTCCAGTAAGAACCCATCTCCTCTCCCCTCTTCTCTACTCCTTCTCGTTTATATACCCGATATAAAGCGGTTTATAACACTGGATAAACGTACTATATACCCTAATACGGTTAACATGCTGCACTATCTCATTAATATGTCTCAGTGTGCGTTTGCGAGTTTTTCGCTAACGCATATTCCTACGAGGAGGCATTAAAAATAATGGACGGGATCTACGTAAAAAAGCAAAACTGAAATTGTCTAGCAACACTTACTAGCTACAAAACATCATCTTCCCTCGGATTTCATTGACGGATTTTATCAAAACTTAATATAACTAAGTAAGGACTGTGCATTTTCTTTGTTATCAGAGAAACAATACAGAGCCAAATTAATACGAGATTATTTCTAAGATGGGTTATATTTTTGTCATATATATATTTTTATGTGGATGCGTGCAGGATGCGACAAAAGGTCAATTTCTCAAGCGGAGTTTGACAGGTTACAATTCAGGGTTATCCTTCTTCTAGACTGATTGCCTAACCAA
>CM042143.1:64675125-64720125 GCA_023376005.1 Doryteuthis pealeii | reverse complement strand
CCCGCCTAAATTCATTAATTATTAACTAATTAATTTTCAAAAATTAGGTATGACTTCAATCAAGCACATATCCTCCAAATATATATATATATATATATGTGTGTGTGTGTGTGTGTGTAAGGGTAAGATAATATAAAATAAAAATTGTCCGTTTTGAGATGGATTAATTCAAACCGGACTTTTAAGAGAAGAAAATATCTTAAATTTTAAACAAAAATTCTCAAAGAGTAGGCGTCACGTTCATCATCAGGTGTAACGGATTCTAACAAGGAAATTTTAAACAAAAATTCTCAGATGGCATGTGTCACGTTCATGACCAGGTGTAACAGATTTTGTCAAGAAAAGTTTTCATAAGTCTTTTTATTAACATAATATGCTCTGAAGAAGATTTTTAACAGATCGAAATATTGCATATCGTAATATATATATATATATATATATATATATATATATATATATATATATATATATATATATATACAATTTTTATATGGCCTTTAGCCGACATATATATATATATATATATATTTACCAACTCCTCCGCACGAGCAGGATGCGACACAAGGTCAATTTCTTAAGCGGAGTTCAGCAGGTCTGAATTCAGAGTTTTCCTTCTCCTAGACCAGTTGCCTAACCAAGGTTAAAGAGCCCAGTCTGCCCTACTATTTATCCATAGCTGGAGGGAGAGTAGGATTCATACCTTTCCCAAGGATATTAGCGCTAAGTGAAATGCAATTAGCACGTCCAGGATTTGAACTCGGGGCGACGTGTCCATTTCCCATGACTTTAACCATTACACCACGCGCTTCCACACACACACACACACACACACACACACATATATATATATATATATATATATATATATATATATATATATATATATAAAGGGGCCGGGTTAGCTCAGTCGGTAGAGCGTTCGGTTAGAAACCACAAGGTTCTTAGTTTGATACCGGCCCTCGCCAACTCAGCGTATGAGTAGCACAGGGATCTGTGCGGTAAAGCAAGGAGCTGATGGTAGGTGTGGCGCTCCACCTCAGATGCAAAAACAATCTCCTTTGTCTAGCGCTAGTGAAAAGGGGATAGACTCCCTTGCTGATTGGCTGGTACCGACATTAGGCCGCCCCGACCACTTTACTTATATATATATGCCATAAAATCCAACCAACCAGCCAACCAGATAATGTATGGCCCATCTAAGGCATAAAATAAGTCTAGACGGTTTGATATGCCGAAAAGAAGAACACTTAGCAAACAGACAGTCTTTACAAAGTAAGGAACTTATCAACCCATTAACAATCAAGCAACAGTCTTACACCCAAGAAATTGATCACATCTAGAAATAAATCGGATCAATAGTGATCGATAAATTTGAATCAATATTTCTCTATTAGAACATTCAATCCCATGATAGCCCTGTCGGCGAGGCTTTGAATACGCCGACTGCATCATTTGCAGAGGGGTAAGACCAGACTGCTCTACTATTTACCCATAGCTGTAGGAAAAATAGTTGTATCCATGCCTTTCCTTTCATAAAGGGTATCAGCACAATGTGAAATACAAACGTCAAGGATTTGAACTCGAGTCACCGACTACTATGAAGGAGGATATTTCCCCTAAAAGAAGTTGGATTCGTCCAACGAATCGCATAAAATAATACAGACTACCCGAGGGTATTGCTTCGAGTGTTAGCTAATTGCAGCATAGAATTTAATTATTGTTGTGAAAAAGCCGCGCGTTGGACTCTATTTTATTTATATCATTTGTACCAAAGATAATAAACCTATGTTAACCTTTCTTCCGGATTTTCAATGTTGCTATTTGATAACTCAGACACAATACCGAGTCGATTTATTAAGATTGTAACCATTACACACCGCGCGCCTCCGTAAACAGCTGTATACGCCATAAAAGAATCGTCGGAGGGACCGAAAGTCGGTATCAGCCAGACAGTGAGGGAGTATACCCACTTTTCACTAGCGCTAGACAAATGAGATTGTTTTGGCGTATGAGGTGGAGTGCCACACCTACCATCAGTTCCTCACTTTACCGCACAGATCTCTGTGTATTCATAGGCTGAGTTGGCGGGGGTCGGTATCGAACCCGGAACCTTGTGGTTTCTAGTCGGACACTCTACCGACAGAGCTAAACCAGCCCCTTGTCTTTCAAAGATAATGCAACCTACCCTCATGCAAGTGGTACAATTTCGAAAGTATTTGGCACTCAGTGATACTTGAAGACACTAGAAATGGTCTACTAGTCTATCTTGCTAACGATTACACCACGTGAAGCACCCTAAACACTAGGGAAATCTATAGCATCAAACTAAAGGTTATTAGCACCACGTGAAATGCAAACAGCCTCGTCAAGGATTTAATTTCGAGTCACCGAGTCCATTTCCTAAGACGATAACCATTACAGATTTCACGCCTCTGTGACACAACGGTTAAGTGAAAATACGGCCAGAGAAAATAAGGGGAAAATAGAATGTGTTAAGTCCAGGCATATGTATATGGATGGGTGTGTGTCCTTTAAGAAGACTAAGGACCAGTCAGGAAAGTTTAAGAGCATTATACGGCCACCATGAAGTTAAGCTAGTTAGAGATAATATCTTTAGGTGGCTGAGTCTTAAACTAAAATGGGTCTTGAAAAAGTTAATGGTCTGAAAAGTGGGGACACTGAGACTGATAAAAAAGTAATGACGATAGTTTTAGAAGAAATGGCAGATACAAAGTCTGAGAAGAAAACTAAGTACCCGGTTCTGGGTGGTCGAATCCATGGGTGTGTGTAGGGGTGGAATTTGCATATATTCAGCTGGCTCAAGCCACTTGAGCAGTTTCAGACCGGAAGTCGGGGTGATAGTAGCAGTGCATAGAAAATAAGCAGGGACTCACATCAGTGAAGTCAGCAATCGACTTATAGGGAAGACAACTTTTTTTGCCAGCTGACAACATAGACCTAAGTGTCCGCTGCTCCACCACAAACTGCACAAAGTGTCACAACTTCCTCCTCCATTAGCGTCCTGTTATTAAACTTTGTTGTTTTTTTATCCTTGTGAACCTGTCTCTAGCTCGTGGCCAGCACAGAACATTACAACGTGGGATCATCAACGTTGTGAAACGAAGGTGCACGAAGGTGCACGAATGCAGGCAAGGATTATCACACTCCATAAACAGTTGAATACACCATAAAGACTTTCGAATATAAACCAACACCTACTCTCATGCAAGTGGCACAAGGTGGAAAGTATTGGGTATTCAGTAAGAGTCGAACGCACAAGAAATGGTCTGCCAGTCTATCTTGCTAACGATTACACCACGTGAAGCGCCCTGAAAACTGGGGAAATCTATAGCATCAAACTATTTTAGCATCTAGCCTTATCGGCTGGGAGTTTAGAATATACCGACTTCACCTCTGCAGAGGGGTAAAAAAACCAATGGGGCCACCTGTTGGTCGGAAGTGGCGACCTGTGATGCTTAAAGACGGAATCCTGGTGGATGAGCAGTCCATGACATGCACCACTCAACTAAGACTGGTGGTCGGAGAGGCCTCCTCCGGCTGATCATGTCAAACCCTAGCACCTATATAATTCTCCCAATCCTACCACCCATTGACAGGCCCCAACCCTTTTTATCACATGGATGCTAGAAGGCGGTAGCTGAGGGTCTTCATGTCCTGGGTAAGACGATAAACTATCTGATAGTGAGGTTCCAGTTCTGTACACTTGGGGAATGTGGAGCACCTTCATCACCATTGCTATCTGGTCTACTCTGACTCGGAGTGGTAGTACCTGTTGGGGTCCGATCTATGGGTTAAATAGACGAATGTGTTTATAAAAAATTGAGCATCCATTAAGAATGAATTTAGTTCAAAACTTTATCAGCATTGAATGACCCACTGAGGTTGATATGCCGTAAAACAAACCAAACCAAACCAAACTATTTTAGCATCAGGTTGTAACAAAAAGAGAGAGAGACAAATGACTGCTATTGGCACATATCGTGATTAAAAGAATGTTTCTTTTTTTCTTTTTTTTTTTTTCTTAACTGTTTTTTATTTTTATTTTAGTTGATCAGAAATCGACGTTTTCTACGGAACAAGTTGCAATATTGCCGTTTGGCGTGTCAACAAGTCACCAATTCAAGACGTTGCCAAGAGATGATCTAGAAAGCAACAATATAAAAAGATTTAAACATTCTTCGAAGCAAGAAGGACAATTAAATGGTCGTCTCAGCTGTTTTGCATCGTGATACTAGAGACAATAAAATAACTCACAAAAACTAGTGGGCTTCCACCCTATACCTAAGTTTTATTTTTAGATCAAAGAGAAAAATAACCTTAATTTCATTGCATTTTTGTTTACACATCATCACCACTGAATAAAGATATATATATATATATATATATATATATATATATATGTTAATGTATGAGTAGTAGCTTACCGGTGGGTATGAGTACGATCTTTGGAAGCGCACAGTATCCAGGGGTTAAGACTGAGAAAAAACAAATACAAAGTGCTCAATACAATGTAGAGCAAACATTTATTTATATGATGGATAAAAGTAACCTACTCGAGTTTCATCGATTGATTCTTCAGGGTTACATCCGTTGAATTAATCGATTAATTCAACGGATGTAACCCTGAAGAATCAATCGATGAAACTCGAGTAGGATACTTTTATCCATTATATAAAATATATATATATATATGTGTGTGTGTGTGTGTGTGCGTGTGTGCGTGTGTAATTGCCATAGAGGAAAAAGTGGATATAACAACACAGCAACTAAATTCAATTGATATTTCGCCTCGGTACTTAGTGAGGCTTCCTCAGAATTTATTGTGAGGATAAATGCTTTTGACAGTCTTCTTTTATAGTGTAAAAGTAATTTTTAGCGCGGTTAAGGGATGGAAAGATGCGAGGGTTAGTATGTGTAATGTAGAGAGAGGAAGTGAAAAAAGGGGGTAAATTTACTGCCTTTAAAGAAATTTGATAGTCATGATGTAGGTCAGTATCTGATGACTGCTGTCAGTGAATGTTTTTGAACCTGGTAGATTTGAATATTTTTGTTTTAATATATTTGTAGCGTTAGTTTGTGTTCGCCTGGTGGAGTTGTCTGCCCCTTTTAGTTTGATGATGCCCGCTAGGGCACCATAGTACTTAAGCGCCGGATTCAAACCCTTTCACCCTCTTTGCCGGTTTCACCAACTACGAGCCACATGGGGTAGATTCTATCTAAACCCTCTCGTTGGGGCTCCGCCCCCCTTACATTACTGTAAGTCTTCACAGCATGGACTATTCCTAGTCTCATGTCTGTACTCATATATGTATATCTGTATCATTCATGAATGTGTCTTATCTTGATTTGTGTACCCCTTTTTATATGTACTCTTTACTATGAACGTTGTATCAACTGTTATCCATGTGCTGTGTTCATTAAATGTTTGTCTATTAACCTTCGTCGGAGTTATTTGTATCCAAAGTATGTATAACTTATATATTCTACAAAAAAAATGTGTCATTTTTTAAAATCTGGTTCTTATCCGTTTTCGATTTTGATTTTGTTCTCTTGAGCTACGATTTTTGCAATAGCTGTAGCTAGGTTGAAGAACTATGACCAATGTTTCATCACTCTGCAGTTAGCAATGAGTGCCGATTCGCATATATATATGCATATATATATATATATATATATATATATAGAGAGAGAGAGAGAGAGGGGGAGAGAGTGGGGAGAGAGAGAGAGAGAGTGTGTGTGTGTGTGTGTGTGGAGATATGTATAGATTGATAGACAGGTAAATATATGTAGAAATATAGATAGAGATATGTATTGATAGATTTGTAAAGTTATTTATAGATATATACCGATAGATATAGATTGATATATATATATATATATATATATATATATATATATATATATATATATATATATAGATAGATAGATAGATAGATAGATATATAGATATATATGTAGATAGAGATATTTACAAATAGATAAATAGATATGTAGTGACATATATATATATATATATATATATATATATATATATATAGAGAGAGAGAGAGAGAGAGAGAGAGAGAGAGAGGTTGGTAGGTAGGTAGATATGTAGAGATAGATATATTTAGAGATAGGTAGACAGATATGTAGAGAGATGGGGATTTAGGATAAATAGGTACATGGATATGAAGAGATTGAGATAGATAGATATAGATAGATGTATATTTATAGGTAGATATATAGATAGGTAGGTAGGTAGTTATCTAGATATAGATATATTTGAGATAGATAGGTAGATAGATATGTAGAGAGAGATAAATATTTAGAGATTAATATATATATATATTATATATATATATATATATATATATATATATATATGAAGAGATTGAGGTATTTGGAGATAGATAGATAGATAAATAGATAGACAGAAAGATCTTTAGAGACAGATAGATATGTAGAGATAGAGATATTTAGATATAGATAGGCAGATAGATAGATATGCAGAGAAATATATTTTTAGGGATGGAAAATATGTATGTATGCATGCATGCATGTATGTGTGTATGTATCCATGTATAGATAGATAGATAGATAGATAGATAGATAGATAGGAACATTATAAGAAAGGTAGATAAAGAGATACTGGACTTAGATTCGTATGTATATGCTGATACTGAACTTAGATACTAAACTTAGATATGTCTATATTTATATATGTATATGGTGGTGCATAAGAATAATATTTTATCATCTGATCCATCTGATACAAGGGGATGGACGTCCTTCCTATGTCATATTTGCATCAAACTTCCTGGATCTGCAGCGGGTTTGATGAGTCATTTGGGGGCTCATGAGAGGAAAGGTTCTGGTGGTGGGCTATAGGATTGTGAGGGAGGCAGTGTTCAGTAAAGATTATGCTATTGCTATGCTATGCTATGCTATGTATGTATAGATAGATAGATAGATAGATAGATAGGAACATTATAAGAAAGATAGATAAAGAGATACTGGACTTAGATTCGTATGTATATGCTGATACTAAACTTAGATATGTCTATATTAATATATGTATATGGTGGTGCATAAGCATCGGATTTTATCATCTGATCCATCTGATACAAGGGGATGGACGTCCTTCCTATGTCATATTTGCATCAAACTTCCTGGATCTGCAGCGGGTTTGATGAGTCATTTGGGGGCTCATGAGCGGAAAGGTTCCGGTGGTGGGCTATAGGATTGTGAGGGAGGCAGTATTCAGTAAAGATTATGCTATTGCTATGCTATGCTATGTATGTATGTATGTATGCATAGATAGATAGATAGATAGATAGATAGATAGGAACATTATAAGAAAGGTAGATAAATAGATACTGAACTTAGATTCGTCCGACATAGGCATAGGTTAAGGAAATTAAACAGTTTAGAAGAGTCTCTTGAATCAGATTTCTTATTCTTATTAATACAAATTTATTCTATCAGACAAAACCAGACATAACCTTATGCACACCATAATACTATACATTAAGCAAATAGATCGAGTGCTAACGAGCATCACCGAACAGACACTTCAAATTAGAAGCGGAAAAATTATTCGATTATTCTAATCAATGTTGTCGTGTGTGGCTGACTGCTGCCCGGCAGATTAATTACGTAATAAATATGTAAAGACTTGCCACAAGTATTGTTACATTTGGATATCGTCAACGATCACCCGGTGTCCACAAAGAATACTGGAATTATTCAGAATATTTAGAAACGCCCATGGACATTACGGTCTCAAGAAGGAAAAGGAGTTGACATCTTCGTCGTTGTCATTGAATTTGATGGTGATAAGCAGTACCCTTGTACCAATTAATTAGAAGCCGGCAATTCACTTGCTTGTATCGCGATAACATCGCACTGGAGAGGCCGCGTCGAAGGTCTAACAATGACATCTTGCTGATCGATTCCATATCCCAGTGGAAAAGGATCTATGGAAACGATATGTTATTTGTTGGAGTCTTCCTGTAGGTCTTTTCATTCATTCATACAACCTGTCTCGGCCCAACTCTTCCCACTGGTGTGTGTGTGTGTGTGTGTGTGTGTGTGTGTGTGTGTGTGAGGAAAGTTATTCAATGAAGATGTTGTCAGTGTTTCCTGACAGCGTTTCTGTTTTTCTGGCCGGCAGACAATGAGATTTTCTACCGATGATACCATCAGAAAAAGCCGACGAAAATACTGGCTGAATGCACACGACGTCTGCTCAGTTATATACACCACTGGTTAATAATTCTTTTGTCTTTTAAATTTGGAGTTATTTACTAAGCTTGGCTGAGGATCTGACACTATGAACACAAGGAAGAAGATATAGATCGAACTCAGTACAGTATTATTGATTGTTTACAAAGCGTTGCTGAGAGTCTGATGCCATGAATACGAAGTATCCTATATGTATGGGAAAATGGACTCTTCCGTCAATTTTGACGCACGAGGGTTCATCCAATGAAAAAACTACACAGAGGTTTGTTTATAGTGGTGAAGGCTTGTGTTGGACCATCCGCACTTTTTTACACAGTCGACAGGAAAGAATTGGTGCACAAGGAATGCCACAAACCCAATCAACGACTGACCTCAGGATTTTCAAATTCAGTGTTTTCCTTCTCCTAGACTGGTTACCTATCCAAGTTTAAAGAGCCCAGTCTCTTTAACTATTTTACCCATAGCTGGAGGGAGAATATATAGATTCATACCTTCCCAAGGGTATTAGCGCTATGTGAAATGCAAGCAGACTTGTCTAGGATTTGAACTCGGGTCGACGAGTCCATTTCCTACGACTCTAACCATTATGCCACGTGTTTCCACGTGAATAAAATCCCTGCAATTGCGAAGGTTTAGCTAAGTTTAGAGTCTGACGCCATGAACACGAATTATCCAGTGTGGGTAAGAATGTACTTCAACACTGATAATTATTTACTATGCTTAGCTGAGGGTCTGACGCCATGAATACAAAGTATCCTGTGTGTACAAACTCAGTACAGTAATAATAATTATTTACAAAGTTTAACTGAGCGACTGACATAATGAACACGCCTGTGTCCAGTGGCTCGGCCTCTGAACCGGTGAAGTAATGTTAACGGCGTTGATCCCAGGGGGAAGGATCATCCACCCAGGCAATACCTGCATTCTTGATTTAAATTGACAGAGCTGGGTTTATCGCCCAGTGTCTGAGGCAACCACCTTAAAGGGGAATGCCTACGAGATCAACGTATTTTTGCACCCACCATCCCATGAGCTTCGGTTCGTGGGTGGCTCCACATAAAAAAATTCCTTGTGTCATACACACATAATTGGGATGCGAGGTAAATATTCTGACATCATGAATCAGTGTGGATCAAAATCAACGCAGAGATAATGATTATTTACAAATTTTAGCTGAGGATCTGACGTCATGAACTCGAGGCGTCCACCGGGGATCAAAATCACTGTAGCAACGTGTTTCCGCATAGCCAAGTAAATATCTAACCAATTAGTTAATATGAGGAAGTTTTTACGCAACCTTGTTTACTATTTATAATATTTGTACATATTATATATACAAAGTCTTATCATAAGGGAGATTGTGTGTTTGTCTGTCTGTAACCGAAACTATATCACTAATCATGTCACAATTCCCTTAGTTATTTACGTCACATTCGCCATTATTTTATTTATATCTAAACCTCAATGATCAATAGAATTGTTTTATATTATTAATACTGTTGACAACATCAACATACTAATAACATGCAATTGTATTTATATATACAACAAAATAGAGGTTTACAGTGTAAACGGGAAGGCTAATTTTCATATTGATATTACAAATTTGATTTTAATAAATATGTGTTTTCTATTATTGATTTCAATTTGTTTGGTTTTATCTTAATGAATATGATAAAAAATTATCTTCAATAAATCTTAAAAGAATTGCATTAACAAGAAGAAATAACTGTAATTTTATTCTTTACTTCCTGTTTTAACTAAATCGTTAAATTATGAACATGTGACAATGAATGATGGGGTGATGGAAGAGTAAGTTTCAGTCGTTCTATTTTTCGATCATACACCCCCTCAGTTTCAAATCTTTTCATGTGCATTCTTATTTAGTTTCATTAGCCTTTCTAATTTAATATGATATTATATTACATTAAAACTTTAGTACTTGCACCCGGAGGGTGCATATATTTGCTAGTAATAATGACTATTATTAGTGTTATTACCAAGCTGAGGTTTTGATGCTATGAACATGAGGCAGCCAGTGCAGATCGAACTCACAACAGTATTATTATTATTGTTTCGCTCCATTAGATCTTTTCACACTTGCTTAGCCAGTGGTTTACTGGGGACTGAGTGACAACAAGTTTCCTCAGGTCTCCAGGATTCTTCTGAGTAGTCTAGCTGATCTTAACAATGCCGTAGTTTGGATGATCTCGATTCTTTCTCTAATATCCAATTCACCCAGAATCTTTAGGTGCTTGGGACCGTTCCAAGGGCACCAATTATAATTGGTACGCCAACTATAATTGGTACGCCCTATACCGTGATGTTCCACAATTTTCTCAGTTTTATGGCAAGGTCCAAGTATTTGTATATATTTTCGCTTTTTTTTTACTTTCACTTGGCAAAATCCACGATATGCCAAGTTTCCTTCTTGTTAATTAACGCTGTCTGGTCTTCTGGCCGGAGTTTGGTGATCCGTCTGTATCTCAAAGTACCAGAGAATCTAATGCGTCTCATTCTCCAGGACAGATTCGGGTTTGTGCATATACCATTTATATGCATGATTATTATTTACACTCCATTTGAGTTTTTCAGCGTTAGCTGATGGTCTTTCACTGGAGTCTGAGTGACAACAAGTCTCCTCAGGTCGCCAGGACTCTTCTGAGTATTCTAGCCGATTGTAGCAATGCTGTAGTCTGGATGGTCTCAATTCTTCCTCTGATTTCCAGGTCCTCCAGTCTTTTCCCCCAGTTTTTAGGACTGTTCCAAGTGCACCAACTACAATTGGTATCACTTTCACCCTCATATTCCACAGCCTTTTCAATTCTCTGGCAAGGTCCAGGTATTTGTCCATCTTTTCGTTTTCTTTCAACCTCAACTTGTGATCTGATGAAACCGTAAAGTCTACCAGTTGGTACGTTCTCTTTTTCTTTTTTTTTTGTTAATCAACACTAGGTCTGGTCTCCTGGCTGGGATGGGGTGATCCGTCTTTATCTCGAAGATTATTATTATTATTATTATTATTATTATTATTATTATTAAGAATTGTTTATTCTCTTTTGAACTAACTGATGATGATTCTTTTCGGTCGCCGAATTTGATTCCGATGAATTTGAAGGCAGCAATTGAAAAATAATGAAGATATTTCATTCTCCCATAATCCTCTGTCTGTATTGAAATTTGCTTGCAGTGTCTCCTGGGTCAGAACCAATTTATATTCCACTTAATTGACTAATTTATAATTAGTGATTATCTTTCTTTATGCTTTCCTGATTTATATTCAAATGTTGCCCTTTTGTTTACGAGATTTGCAAATAGCGGCCAGACAGGCAATTACACACACGCACACACACACACACACACACACACACACACACAAACATATATATATATATATATATATATATATATATATATATATATATATTGATAATGGAAATTCAGTCTCTATTTGTCTGTAACCGAAACTACGTCACTGCTTACATTCCAATAACGAAAATTGTCAATACATAGAATAAGGAACACCGCCGTAATCCGTTTTAAAAATATTTTTAACTCTCACCTTTTTTTCAGTAACAAGAGGTTAGTTACAAGTTTACAAATAAATACATACCTATGATTTTGCGTAAAAAATATGTGTAAAATATTCAAAATAATTATTTGATTAATATTTAATAGATGCGTGCAACAATTTATTTGACCCCCTCAGAACTAAGTTTCCATTTCAAATTGTTTTATTTCACTTTACTCCTTTAATAAATTTGATGATTTTCCATAATTAGGATACAAACGCTCTGACATTAAATTTTAACTCCCATCCCCCTCAAGCAATGTATTTCAAAAATTAATTTTTAGGAGTTTCCTTCTCCTAGACTGGTTATCTATCCAAGGTTAAAGAGCCCAGTGTCCTTAACTATTTTACCCATAGCTGGAGAGAGAATATATGGATTCATAACTTTTCCCCAAGGTATTAGCGCTATGTGAAACGCAAACAGCCTGGTCTAGGATTTGTGACTTTTGTAGACGAGTCCATTTCCTACGACTCTAACCATTATGCGTCCATACATACATACATACTTACATACACACCACTGCCCTCTCCAATCCAGCGAATGAGTAGTACAGTTATGATCCGTGCAGTAAATTGAGTGTTGGTGGTAAGTGTGAAGCTTCACTTCGGACGCAAAAACAATCTCCCTGGTCTGGCGCAGGCGGATACCAGATAGACTTCCTAGTTGTTCGGCTGATACCGACAATAAGCCACTCCGCATACTTTACTTTAAGCATAAGGAAATAAAAATAAAAAATATGAATAAGAAAATGTAGAGGAAAGGGTGGAATAATATGAATAAAGCAGAAACTGAATAAAAAGGTCCTAATTTTTAATCCGAAGTAATAATGAATGCTGTGTAATGTATAGGTGGATAAAAGTGGCTACCCGGCGTCGCCTGGGTAGATGTTTTTTTAAGTTAGTCTCGCAGATCCATTATTACTAATCGCGAGTGAGATTCTTGCTGGTTACCCCATAAAAATCCCCGTGTATATATTACAATATAGTAAGAAATTTCCATTCAATTATTTACAATTTAAAAAAAAAAGAGGATATAGATGATGCAATTAATTCAATCAATCAATATCATTTTCAAAGCGAAAAAAAATATACAAAAGAGATAAACAAAATGACATGCAAACTTTTCCTTCTGTTACTTTTCAAATTTTAATCTCTGGTGATATTTAATGTGCCTATATATTTACTTTGTCGTTAATTGTTTTATTTTCGCAGTTTCCTCCGGACATACAGATACACACAACTGTCCTTTATATATGTACTGGCAGTAGCTACCCGGCGTCGCCCAGGTAAAGGGGGATTTTTTAAAGTTAGTCTCGCAGATCAATTATTACTGAATCGTGAGTTGAATCCTCGTGGGATGCCCCATTTAAAGCCCTATGTAAAAAAAAAATAGACATTGCATTGATCCACCTACTCTGAAAAGAAATGTTAATGTCTACTATCTAAAATATTAAATGAAAAAAAAAGCTATGCTGTTATCATTTAAATTCGATTTTTTAATTATCTTCACGAATATTAATCAAATCTCAATTATTTTTGGTCAAAAACCAAGCACTGGTGATATTCAATGTGTATAAATATTTACTTTGTCGTTAATTGTTCTATTTTCGAAGTTTCCTCCTGACATACATATATACACAACTGCCCTTTATATATGCATAGATAAATGGGACCTTACAGGTAATACAATTCTGGGTCAGAGTTAACCTGTGATTAATGGCAACGGACAAATGCACACGACGTTTGCTCAGTTATATACGCAACTTGTTTGTAGTTTTTGTCTTTTAATGTTGCAGTTATTTACTGTTATGTTATTAGCAGTTATGTACTCAGTTTTATTTAGTTAGCCACACGGCAGCCTCCGTAACTTATCATTTCATTGTGTTGAATTTGTCAAATATTTCTGAAAACATTTCATCCTTCTTTGCTAATTAGATTTCCAGACGAAACCCAAGCAAAACGTGCATTTTGACAAATTGAAAACTTGTATTCCTTATAGAGACGATGCAACATTTTCTTAACAAAATGGAGGAAGCTGGAGAAAGATGTTTCTCTCACCGGAGGGAACTCATTGCAAAGCTGTAATTACGTTAATCTTTTTAGAGATAAAATTTGAATGGAAAAAAAAAAACAAAAAAACAAAAACATATTCATTTGCTTTGACGTCAATTTCTGGGAACCAATAATCAAGTTTTCTGCTTTGCAAAATACCAAGTTTTATCGGAAGATCTACCCAGGGTAGCTTACTCGGTAAAAGCATTTTTAAATGTTACTTTTTGGTGTTTGAAATATAGGGGGTTATTGAATTATTATACCATTTCTTTCTCCAAATCTTTCCCTACCCTGAAACAAAACCAAAAACCTAATATACGAGGGTAATCCCAAAATTAAGGTCTCCAAATCGTTGCGGACGGAGGGAAACCGTTCGTGCGGCTATTAACAACACTGTCGTGTTCATGATTTATACGCATGCCTTGAAACGGGTTTTAATATGTTCTGTTTTATTTACTTATTCATTTATTTATCTACTTATTTATTGGCGGGGTGTTTCAATGAAATGAAAGTGAAAACGAAATGAAACATTAAACACACAAGAAAGAACTTTTCAATTTGGAAGTAAATATAGACTTTAAAAATAATCTTTATTTTTTTGAGAATATACATAGATATTACCAAAGGTAAAGTCTTCAATGAACTGGGGATGCAGAGTAATTGCTCGTGTGGCTATTAGCAACACAGTTATGTTTTTGAGCATGCGCCTGAACCTGTCCCTCGCGGGCCACGCGCAGTATTGGCTAGGCAGTCGTTTCTGATAGAGCTCCCAATTGAAGCTATTGTGGCCAAGTGTGAAGTTCGTGCAATTATTCGGTTTTTAAGCGCAGCATGCATTAAACCATTTGAAATTAATCGCCATTTGATAAAAGTGTAAGGCGAGTCGTGCATGGATGTTAAAAATGGTGTAGGGAGTTTGTAACGACAGCGAAATTTAATGCTTCCTCAGCGATATGGCGATGAGCTGGTATGACATGGGCATACAAAAACTACCACACAACATAGAAAAATGAATCGACCGAAATGCCGATTATGTATAAAAATAGGTACTCGTTCAAAGTTTAAAATGATGAAAACATCATTGACAATAAACAATAAACGTTTCTGTGATTTTTAAATATTTTGGAGACCTTACCTTTGGGATTAAGTTTGAGGTTTTCCAGACCAACGTAAATATTTGTATAAAAGCCGATCTCGGAATTGGTCAAACTTTCATTTACAGTCCGAAAACCATTAATTCTTTTAAGCCAATTGTTGTGTCTAGTCCTTTCTATTTCATCAGAATTTCAACTTTACACAATTGATTGATTGAATTTAATGACACATCAACCTGTCTAGGGATATTTTATAACTAGCGGTCAATGGATCGCGTTTAATGTATCTTCATATATGCATTTTTTATGTAATTGTTTCTGAAGAGTCTTTTTGTACACTGTCCTATCAAAATCAGACCAATACAAATCTATTTGACCCAACAGATACAGCCACTTTGGGTTGAGTGGACCTAGGAGTAATGACAATGAAGCAGTATTTCACACTTCCCAGATCTCTAGAACTGGAGCCATATCATCAGATGCATGTTAGTATTATACCCAGGACATCCCGTTTGGGGGGGGGGTTTTCTCTTCTGTAGGAGATACAGTCAGCGTATTCTAGGTCTCGCTGACAGGGCTACCTGAGAAATGGTGATAGTTTCAGTGTAGAAGAGGAGCCGAAGTCGAGTTGTAGTAGTAGTCGTTAGTAGTAGTGGTCGTTGTTATTTCAGAAACAACATACGAAAGTCGTATAGTAAAAAAGGGGTTGTTTATTTCTTTCTAGGCTCGTGGGTTCTTTTCAGAGAGAGAGAGAGAGAGAGAGAGAGAGAGAGAGAGAGAGAGAGAGAGAGAGAGAGAGAGAGAGAGAGAGAGCTGTTCTATCGTAAATCACGTTCATCCGCGCTGTTCTTTGCTACCCTAGACATGTCACCACGGAGCCCCAAAACACGTCCTATCCTTATCGGGCCCGGCGAAAGAGAGGCCGAATTTTCTTTACTTCCGTTTGGGTTTCGGGGTGGGGGGCCACATCCCCCCCCCCCGCACAAACTGCGACTTCCGTTTTTTTTTTAACTCTAGTTCCGGGGTCATTGGTCAGCCAATGCCTGGTCCCCCTTTGAGTGTCTACCCTTCTAAACTTTAACCTCTTCTTGTTCTTATTCTTTTCTTGTTTCTTGTTTCTTTTTCCTCTTTTTCTCCAGAAATCCGATTACCTTTTTCTTTTCAATCCCCAAATCCCCGATAGATCATGATAATTACGCTACAGTCAGTAAAATAAGTGAATACTAGAACGTGGCATTGAAATGTTTTGTAGAATGGAACGCAAAGCACTCCGTGTCGCTCCTGAATAAGTATCAGCAGGTGTGTATTTTCTGGTTTGTCATGTCTTAGTTGATAACCAGTGCATATAATTTCAATTGTTTTAACTGTGTCAATGCAGACGCTTCAGAATCCTGTTTTGCTTCTTAATTTTTAAAAAAAAAGAAATTATTGTATTTCATTAAAAAAAATCTTATCTTAAGTATTATATGGTTTGACTTCTGTTTTTAAAAAATAGGTCTAAAAATAAATATTAACATAAAAATGACTCGCAGATTCAAGGCATTTGATAATTACTGTCTACACAGCATCCTTATGGATGGTTGCACTATTTACTATCAACAGCACTGTGCGTATTCGGTGAAAAATCAACTCGGTTCAGGAAGCTATGGTGACGAGACATCTGTGCTGTTTCGGTCATGCTCTCCGTCACCAACCTGGAGAATACATCCGTGTGGCGATCGCCCCAGACCACTCACCGAACTGTAAGAAGCGTCATGTTTGTCAACGAAAACCTAGCTATTGACGATGAGGACAGATCTTACCGAAATATCGGCCTCGGATAGCGCCGCTGAACCGTGACTGGCTGGAGTTCTCCCATTTGCTCGCCTCGGATCGACAAGCATGGTCGGTCTACGTGAGATACTCAGCAAATTCTGTAGATGGAGCCGGCACAAACCATCCCGAGTGAATGCTGCTACAACCATAACAACTCCTTATGGGTTATTTAATGCCGAAATTTGATTTATTTCTAAATGTTTGATTACATACATTTTCCATTCCATTGCTTGCTCTTAATACAAATAATTTATATACAGTTAAATGATTGCAGGTCTTTCTAACATTAATAGTTATATTTGATAATAATCATTTCTTCGCACACAATTATAAGGTTTCATGTATTCGTATAATTCTAATGATCTATCGTCGACACAGGTTAACTTTGTTTGAAACTGTGTGTTTGTTTTCATGTTTAATAATGCCTTATTCTGCGTGGCATAATAATTAGAGTCGTGGGAAATGGACGCGTCGACTCGAGTTCAAATCCAAGACAAGGCTGTTTGCATCTCATATAGCGCTAATACGCTTGGGAAAGGTATGAATCCAATTCTTTCTCCAGCTATGGGTAAATAGCAGTGCAGACTGGGCTCATTAACCTTGGCTAGATAACCAGTCTAGGAGGAGGAAAACTCTGAATTCAAACCTGTTAAACTAGACATGGCTGTTTGCGTTTCACATAGCGCTAATACCTTGGGGGAAAGACATGATTCCATATATTGTCTCTCGAGCTATGGGTAAAATAGTTGGGCAGACTTGGCTCTTTAACCTTGGATAGGTAATCAGTCTAGGAGAAGATAAATTCTGAATTTGAAAAAAATGAGGTCAGTCGTTGATTGGGTTTGTGGCATTCCTTGTCCACCAATTCTTTCCTATCGACTGCAGATGGTCCAACACAAGCCTTCACCACTATAAACAAAACACTGTGTCGGTTGTTTACCGAATGAACACTCGTGCGTCGAAAATCGACGAGAGAGTTCATTTTTCATTTCTTTGTTTGTTTAATTATGTCTTAGTATTATTTCAAATTATTCGTATGTGTGTGTGTGTGTGTGTGTGTGTGTTTGTCTTTCCCATGTATGTTTATGTGCTTTATGTCACCGCTTTGTGGTGATCGGGACACTGTCTTCACCCATCTTTTCGGGGCGGGTTAGGTCCCATTCATCTGTATTATTCCCTATTCACTTTATTTTGTTTACAGAGTCATCTATCTTATTTTTGGCTTATTTATCTGTTGGGTAATTCCATGTCAAAGTAAAAGGTAAAATTGTCACCCACCGCCTTCAATTTTTCTGAAATTTTTTCCGGTGTGGACTATCGTAACGTTAGACAATCCCCAAAATATGAGATTCAATTCTAAAAATTGGCGAGTTATGTCGATTTTTAACTCGCCAAATTTGGTGGGGTAATCAAACTATCTCTTTGGTATAAATAAGGTTCAATATATGTGAAATAATAATAGAATAAAGTGTTGTCGTAGACACAGTGCCCCATTGGGATATTGGTCTTGCTATGAAAAAATCAGAAATCATCAATAACTTAAAATTGGCTGACTTTAAGATCTTTTTGATAGTATTTCTGGAATCCGTGGAAAAAATGCTTTTATAAACCATTTTTAGTAGTAGGGAAGCTCTATAACTCATTTTACAGACAAAAATAGGTTACAAAAAGTCGCCATTTTTCGCACCCTTAAATTTGGAGAGATAAAAATTTTTCATAACTCCGCCAATTTTTGGAATTCTAAGCTCAAATTTTGGAGATTGTCTAACGTTAACATGTTTACACTCAGATTTGAAATAATTTTTTGTACACCAATCCTGGAACTTTTCTGATATACCACGTATACATCCAACTATTATCGCTCTAACTAAGAGTAAATAGAAGGGCAAAGTGGGCTCTTCAAGCATGGCTAGGAGAAGGAAAACTAAATTCAACCTGTTAAATTCCGCGTAAGAAATTGACCTTGAGTCGCATCCTGCTCTTGCTGTGGGGTTGGTAAATATATATACAATGTGTTTTTTGAGGGTTTGTAATTTCAGCTAATTAATTACTTACGGTCGTCTTAAATGGGCACACCATGGTGCAGCTCTACCTGCCCCCACACATTTCTTTCAAATTATATCACTTCATTTGTTTCATGTGCATCCAGAAAGCGATGTCGAAATAATGGCCGATTCTTTTCTCCTCAGTTGCCGGCAATAAAACTGACCAAGCGTCAATTATTCAATGCATTCATAACGAATTAAGGACTCTGCGTTGCTTGATAAAGTGAGAGATGGTGATTAATTGGAGAGAATTCAAGTGAGGTTCGAGGTTAATATCGAAATTTCATTGGCCACTGCGTCAAGTTAACAAACGGGTGACCAATTAAAAACAGTTCTTCGTATTTCGGCATAGAACGTGAACTTAGGGCTAAGTGTCACGTGACAAGAGCGTCAGAAGAGAAAAGAGAGAAGGGTGGGTGTGTGAGAGAGAGAGAGAGAGAGAGAGAGAGAGAGAGAGAGAGAAGAGAGAGAGAGAAAGGTGGACATGCAATTAACTTTCAAGAGTGTTATTGATTCGTGTTGAATAACTAATAACTATTGCAACAAAGAAAGAAATAATAAAAGCAAAGAAACAAAAAAAACTACTTTTTTTTAAGATAAAGAAGGAAAAATGTAAACGTAAAAGGTGATAAAGAAAGAGTTGGGCATGGATTTGAAAAGAAAAAATGGGGCGGGGAATCATGATTTATACGCATGCATTGAAACAACTTTTTAATATCTGTTTATATTGTTTTTATTTTTGTCTTAGTTTGTTTGTTTGTTTGTTTTTACTTCGTTTTTTTTATTTTTTTGGCGGGCGTGTCAATAAAATAGAATTGAAGAACGAAACAAAATATTAAACACACAAAATTTTTGATATATATATATATATATATATATATATATATATATATATATATATATATAAAGGTGTGTAAAAAAATATCGATATTTTTTGTACTTTTTGACACACCTTGTATTCTGAAAAAATTAATGAATGGAACGTTATTTTCTTCAGAATACAAGGTGTGTCAAAAAGTACACACACAACACACACACACACACATATATATATATATATATATGTATATATATATATGTTGATATATATAGATGTATATATATTTGAATATACATTATATATATATATATATATATGTGTGTGTGTGCGTGTGTGTGTGTGTGTGGAAAGAGGATTGGAATGAATCCGACTGAATGTGGCAGAGATGTGAGGAACAAAAGAACAACATTCAGACAAAAGTGTGTAATATATATTTCGCTAGAGCTTTGAGCCCGGCATTATCAGTCGTTTTAATGAATTATCAGGTCATCATACAAGTGTGTTATAGAAGGGGTAGTGTGGCGGGAGGAGGTGAATAGGAGAGGAGCTCAAGTGAGTGGGTAAGCATTAGTGAGGAGAGGTTTTGAATGGTCAAGCAGGAATCATTGGAGTGGAAGAGAAGAAAATCAGAAGGGGATAGAGATAGATATAGTGAGCAGGGAGAAAGTAGAGAGAGATATTGTAAAAGAAACAGGTTAGGGGCGGGCGGGTGGCTTCTTGGAGAGAAATTTGATCAAAGCAGCAACAAAAGGGAGTAATAAAAGGGGAGTGGTTGGGTAGGGGAGGGTTAGGGCAGAGTAGGTCACTGAGTGTGAGGGAAGGGGTCAGGAGAGGAAGTTTCGTTAGTTGTAGGGGATTGGGGGAGTGGTTAGGGAAAGGGAGAGGGCAGGGTAAGGAGGGAAATTTTGAAACATAGGCAAAAAAGGGGAGAAAGTCAAATTATGGGTGAAGAATTTTTTTAAATTTTTGAATTACCTATTTTCAATATTAATTTTAATTTTTTGTTCATGTGTGATAGTTTTTGCGACAGATAAGTCCAGGTTAAAAAAATCCGGGTCTTAGTTTTATAGTTTCAGTGCGGGCTATTATAGCTGATTCGCATAGGCGTCTAAGTCTTTTTCTGTGTATTGGTTGGATAAGTGAAGCATTGCTGAAATTAAATGTACGGCTGACTATAACCATAAATTTAATTTCAGCAATGCTTCACTTATCAAACCAATACACAGAAAAAGTCTTAGACGCCTATTCGAATCAGCTATAATAGCCTTCATCACCAATATCCCCAGGTCCATTCTGACCAGGAGTGGCTGTTAGGGTCCTATCTATGGATTTTATAGAAAATTTGTTCACAAAAATATTTAAGTTTAAAAAATGTTCTTCCAAACTATCGCAACGAATCTTTCAAATCTTTGCCGGCATTAAATGAACCATCATGGTTGATATGCCGTAAAAAAAAAAAAAACAAACTAACAATACTAAACCTTAGTAAACGATTATAGCTTCAAATAACTATTCTTGATATAAATGGGTACCTGTTAGAGTCCCATCTATGGTTTAAATAGAAAAATGTGTATATAAAAAAAATTGAGTATTCATTAAGAACGAATTTATTTAAAAACTTTGTCGGAATTAAATGACCCGCTGAGGTTGATATGCCGTAAACCAAACCAAACCAAACCAAGCATTATCCAAGGTCACCAGAAAATATTTTTGTATGGTAGGTCGTAAAAGTGAACATTTCCTTTTTCGATTTCATTGTTCAGATTGGTTTTGCATTCTAATTATCTGATCAATGGAATGAGAGACAAGAGTCTTTAATCTTTGGATAAATTCATTAACAATGCGCGCCAATTCGGTAATTAGTCTTTTCTTTTCTTATTCTGATGTGTTGCTTGCTACATTATCTATTTTGTTGGTCGGAAATCATGACCTTGCAATTAGAACAGGCTCGAAAATAAATAAAAAAAATAAGAATACATTAAATAGTAAAAATAACAGACAGATCGTTCACTCACAATCTTATTACAATGAAGATTGTATTTCTGTCTGTCTATAACCTAAACTACCAGCAACTTCACAATTCTATTAGCTATTCACGTGATATTCCCAAAGGTTATTAAATAATCATTGTTATTATTAGCAAATATATGCACCCTCCTGGTGCAAGTATTTAAGTTTTTATGTAACAAAATATTATATCAAATTAGAAAGGCTAATGAAACTAATGAAGATAAAAAAATTTGAAACGGAGGGGGGTATAATCGAAAAATAGAACAACTGAATCTTACTCTTCCTTCACTCCTGTCTTTCACTGCTAAATTTTGCTAATTTAACTATTTAGTTATTTCTTCTTGTTAATGGATTTCTTTTAAGATTTATCCCCGAGAGTTTTGCTCATATTCATTAAGATAAAACCACATAATTAGAAATCAATTATACTAAGCCCATATTTATTAAAACCAAGTTTTTAATATCAATATGCAAATTGCCCTTCCCGTTCACACTGTAAACCGCTATTTTGTTGTATATATAAATACAATTGCATGTTTTTAGTATGTAAATATGGTCAACAGTATTAATAATGTAACATATTTTTTATTGATAATTGAGGTTTAAATAAAAATAAAATCATGGAGAATGTGACGTAAATAACTAAGGGAATTATGACTTGAGTATAATATAGTTTCGGTTACCAACAGAAAAACATACAATCTTCCTTATGATAAGATTTAATCTTAATTAGCAGCATATTTATAAACAATGTGAAAAGGGGATAGATTCCCTCTCTGTCTGGCTGATACCGACATTAGGCCGCCCCGACAACTTTACTCTTACTCATAAACAATGTCTCTATTAAGGTCTAGCTGAGATAGGTTAGCCTAAAAAAGACCATGATTAATGTGCTTAAAATTCTGCGATGTGTGCAATATATCATTAAGAAATAAATGCTTACAAAGTATATCGTGTGAGTAATTGGCATACCGGTTTTAATAAAACCTTGTTTAATACACGGGGTAATTGATTTCTTATTTTATTGTTTTATTCTCAAAAGAATTAGTTAATCCTATGTATAATTTTCTATTGAAATCAATTAGAATATAGTAAAAATAAGTGTAATCTTTTTTGTGTTCGTATTTAATTTCATTAGTCTATATATATTTAATTATATTAAAACTTAATTACTTGTGCCTGGAGGGCGCTTTTCTTTTGCTAGCTATTAGAACTACAGTGTTACCTTGACCAACAAGTGTCCCAACTTATGAGTTTTCTGGATTACGAGCTGTCGCTCTGTCGATTATTTTGCTTTGTGTTGTGAGCTAAAAGGTAGAAGTGAGCTTCAGATATGCTTATGTTAATAAGTTCACGTTCCCATGCTAGGAACTAACAAACCCAGTCTCCACCGACTTCATTGTAGGTGTAAGCATAAGAAACTAGAACTAAAAAAATATTTACCAAATACCACATAACAGAATGTGCCTTGTATTTGATTATTTTAGGTTTACTCAATATATATATATATATATATATATATATAAATATATATATATATATTGTTTGTATTATTTGGATTATTCGGACTATTGTCCTTATCTTTATTGTTATCTGTACAACGTTTCGGCCGATGTACCTTCCTGCCTTCTTCAGATATTTCTTGTCAGACTCGGGAGTCTTCTCGAACTCGGGAACCTGTTTTTCAAACTCGGGAACTTCTTTTTGAACTCAGGAACCATCTTGTCGTAATCCCCTGTGCTCTAATGAAGAGATTCTATGATCAACACAGAAGACTCACGACTTGTTTCATGCAATCAATCCTCTATTTCTACCCACACATGTCCATTACTCCCGATACAAAAAATACCAGAAGAAGGCCGGAGCCCACATCGACTGAAACGTTGTATAGATAACAATAAAGATGAGGACAGTAGTCTGAATAATCTAAATAATACTAATTATCAAGCCTCATCTAAAAAATTTCAGAGAAATAATATATTTTGTTTTATATATTATATGCATTGTTTTGTTATATATAGTTTTCTTAGGATCCATGAATAAGGGTTAAAGTAGCCGTGAAATAAAGAAAAAACACAAACGAAGCGAAGAATTTGCACAAAAACAATATCAGACGACACTCGTTCAAGATATCCACTGACGCTAACTGATGCTACTAGGTAGATTCGACCTGCCGTTCGACCATTTTGGTTTTCCTTTGAAGCCATTCGCGTGACTTCCGTTTTCATCGGCTCGACGCGTGTGTCGAGGTCCAAAAATTTGTTCGACAACTGAGGCATTTTTTTTTACTCAAATTCTTTGTTCGACCTCTGAATTGTTCAACTTCAGAGTCATTTTGACTACTATCACAATAGAACTGGATTGGCTTAGAACGAAAGATGAGGAAATACAGACGGTACGAATGAAAGATTTGTCTTGGATGGAGTCTCGGATTTGAGCTGACAAAGATGATCAACCTGTCCCTAATTCGCCTAATGTATTGGGTTCCATCATCACTGAATAACCCATTACTGTGACCTTGTATTGGAATATTTTATAATATAAGGTGTCCTGAAAATCCTCATCATCATCATCATCATCATCATGTCACGCATGCAGCACGGATATCCATGACAATCTCTCGCCAACCTTCCCTATCATTCATTGAACCTGGGAGGTCCTCTGCGGAGCAACCAGTATCTTCGCATAGCTGGTCAATGTAGGTCCTAGTTGGGCGCCCCACACTTGCATGTCCATGTGTTGGCTTCCACAGGAGAACGTCGTTTATTAGCTCATCCTTGCTTCTCCAGCAGTGTCCTGCATGCCTTGTCCGTCTCACTCGGATAGTTTATGAGATGGGGGGGGCAAGTGACCGTACAGCTGCTTCCTTGTGGGGTGCTGTTTCCACGACTTGTTCAAGACTGCACACAACATTCATGTGCAGCTCCCATCTAGCTTATTGTCAAGACGCTTCGTTAGGGTCCAAGTGGTGCAGCCATACAGCAGCACTTGATATAACCACAGCCTGGAAAAACTGCAGCTTCAGCTTGTCAGGGAGATCGGGCCTCCATATGACATAATTTATTTGTGGCCGACCATGTCTTTGCTATTCGTGTATTAACACCGCTCTTGTGGAGGAGATATTAACTACTAGGTACGTGAATTGTTCTACTGGCTTAAGAGGCTTGCCGTTGAGTGTGGAGATGTTTCAGAGTCCTGCAACACGCCACCTAAATTTATAGCCCCGACAGGGTCACGTAGTCTATTCCTCCGCCAATCAACAGCCATAATGCCTGGGTGATTGACTACTTAAACCCTGATACTTTCATAGTCCATTTGCAATCATTGACGAAGGAACTTACAATACTAAGGAGAACCAAAGGATTATCAAGGATTTCCGCTGGACAAGCACTCTTGCTTGAAGGCTAAAGGATGGCTCATAAAAACGTAACACCTTGTGCCTGACAAAGTGAAGCTTAAAAAATGTTCGTGGCCAGTCTTGCGGTTGAAATGGATATGTCTCGCCTGTGCCTGAAATCGGCGATGTCTGAGTCTAAAACAAAAGCAATATATCAAAAGTTGATTTTCCAGACAGACAATTCTACTATGCTTGGGAAATTAGATTAAACAAATGTCTTTCTTCTTGTTGGTCGAATATTTTTTAATCCCTAAGTTGCACTAAGGTAAACTTTTTAAATCCCTCTCCCATGCAAAAACATTTGTTGCGGTAAAATCAACTCTCACCCGGGCTTGAACACAGACTTCTATCTATCTCACTCGGTTTCTTATTTATTTGTCTTTCATTATCTATCTATCTATCTATATATATATATATATATATATATATATATATATATATATATATATATATATATATTCTGTTTATAATCTGTTTCGTATCTCCCTATCTTTTCTCCTCTCCCCCCCTCTCTCTCTCTATCTATCTATCTATCTCATTCTGTTTCTAATCTTTGTATTGCATTCCATTTTTTATTTTTCTTCCTATATATCTCAGTCTGTTGCTTATTTTTCTATCTTTCTCACTCTGAATATTATCTATCTATCTATCTATCTATCTATCTCATTTATTTATCTATCTATCTATCTATCTATCTTTCTCATTCTGTTTATTATCTATATATCTATATATCTATCTATCTATCTCATTGAGTTTCTCACCTTTCTACCTATTTCATTCTGTTTTGTATATTTCTATCTATGTGTCTATCTCATTCTGTATTATCTATCTATCTATCTATCTTATCCTTTTTCTCATCTTTCTACCTATCTCCTTCGCTTATCTCTCAATCTCTCTCATTCTGAATATTATCTCTCTCTCTCTCTCTCTCTCTCTCTCTCTCTCTATATATATATATATATATATATATATATATATATATTATATATATATTATTCTTTTTTTTCTTTTCTATCTTTCTATTTCGTATCTTTCTATCAATTTATCAATTTGATTCTGTTTATCTATCAATCTATCCTTCTCATTCTGTTTAATATCTATCTCTCTTATTCAGTTTTTCATCTTTCTACCTATTTCATTATGTTGTGTATTTTCGATCTATATGTCTATCTCATTCTGTTCATTATCTATCTGTCTATCTTATTCTCTTTCAACCTATCTCCTTCGGTTTCTTATCCCATCTATCTATTCATCCTTTTTTATTTCCTCTCGTCAATATAGTCCCTCTGTCATATTTCCAACCCTGTTGGCGAGGTTTAGAATACACTGAGAAGAGATAAGACTTTCTCCAAATGGCGTATCCAAGGTATGACACTAATCTACATCTAGAGGTGAAACTCCTTTCTGGTACTCAGGGGGAGTGTGGAGTAACCTATTGTTACACTTACTCCCCAGCCCACTCTAACCCGGAGTGGTAGTACGTGCTAGTGCCCCATCTATGGATCAAATAGATTTGTTTAAAATTATTCATATTAGATTAGAATACTTGATGTCATATAAATGTGTATAAATTATTTATATTAAAAATAGTTACTAGAAAGCCATAATCGTTTACTAAGGATAAGTATTATTAGTTTTTTTTTATTTGTTTTTGTTTTACGGCATATCAACCATGGTGGGTCATTTAATGCCGGCAAAAATTTGAAAGATTCGTTGCAATAGTTTGGAAGAAATATTTTTTTAACTCGATTTTTTTTGTAAACAAATTTTCTGGAAAAAAACATAGATGGGACCATAACAGCTACTCCGGGTCATGGTCGACCTGGGAGCAATGATGATGAAGGGGTGCTCCACATTCGCCAGACCTTCAGAACTACAACCTCGTCACCAGATAAAGTTTAACATCATACCCAGGGCATTAAGACCCTCAATCAAGCGCCTTCTAGCACCAATATGATAAAAAGGCTTGGAGCTTGCCATTAGGGCAATAGGATTGGGACAATCATATAGGTGCTAGGGATTGACGTGACCAGCCGATTGATCGGGGGCCTCTCTGACCGACCGTCTAGGCTAACTAAGATCTAAGTGGAGTGCTGCATGTCATGGACTGTTCATCCACCAGGATTTCGTCCTTAAGCATCATTGGGTACCATCCACGACCAACAGGTGGCCCCATTTGGGAGGGGGGGTCTTACCCTTCTGCCGGGGTGCAGTCGGTATATTCAAAGGTTATCTGTTAGGGTCCCATCTATAAGTTAAATACAAAAATGTTTTCATCAAAAAAATTGAGTATCCATTAAGAATTAATTTTTTTCAAAACTGTCGGCATTAAATGACCCACCGAGGTTGATATGCCGTAAAACCAAACAAATAAACAAACTAATAAATAAGGGCCAGCTAAGTGAGGTAACTTATAGGGGATATAAAAAAGTGTGTAACACGAGAGAGAGACAGAGAGAGACAGAGAGAGAGAGAGAGAGAGAGAGGGGGGGGACAAAACAACATAGATTAAGCGTTGATATCAGCACGAGTTGGAAAATATAAAATTATTTATTTATGATAACATGACGTCTGCTACGGAAGCTGGTGTTGGTCCTCTATATTGTGATACAAATGATTATATTGCTTTTAAGTATTCATTTCCTTTTTTTGTTTAATCTTTCAGGCGCATGCGCGATAGAAATTGACCAAGACAAGGGAGGTAATCTCCGAACTACAGACGGCCATTGTAAAGTGAACAATATTTCCTAGATTCAGAACCAATAGAAAGAAAATGTATTTATTTATTCTTACTATTATTTTTTAGATAACCAAATAAGCGAAATTTCCTGTCAGACTCAGCAGAAGAACTTTCTCACAATATTTAGAATCGCCATCTTTTTTTTAATTCTTTAACAGGATTAAGCAATAGAGAACACCTAGACGCCATCTTACGACAAAGACTTTATTATGTACTCGGACACGCACATTTTGAAAACTAAAATCCTTTCCACGTTATCATATTTCTTACCGAACAATACGAACAAGATATTTCCTTTTTTTAAAAAAACATATTCGTGACAAAAAGCTCAATTATGAGACTAAATATTAAACGACGTTAAAAAGTCGTCGAGGTGGCCTGAAGTCGGTATCAACCAGACAGCGAGTGAGTCTATCCCTTTTCACTAGACCAAGGAGATTGTTTTGGCGTCTCAGGTGGAGCGCCACACCTAGCATCAGCTCCTCATTTTATCGCACAGATCTCTGTGCTATTCATACGCTGATTTGGCGAGGGCCGGTATCGAACCCGAACTTGTGATTCCTAGTCGGACGCACTACCGACTGAGCTCTGGACAAATATCATAATATTGCGGGTCACAAATATATTGCGTCCTGTGTATGATGCTTAAGGATGTAACCCTTGTGACTAAGCAGTCCATGAGATGCAACACACCATTTTGGCCCTTGAGTAGCCTAGACGGGCGGTCGGAGAGACCCCTACCATCAATCCGCTGATCATGTCAAGCACTAATACCTATATGATTTCCCTAACCCTATTGCCCTTATCGCAAACCCCAACCCTTTTTATCATATATGTACTAAAATCGATGGGTCAATACATACATTAACTGTAATTTAATCTTGGTTTTAGAATGAAGGCTCCTTTAAGAAGGAAGACGACAAATTAGAGCCTTAATCTCTAAAGACCAAAGAAGGAACTGTGATCAACACATTTTTCTAATTTTTCAAATGTTTCTTGCATAAAAGAATTTGCAATTTTATGTAAAACAAAGTGATAGTAATATGCTCGTTTCCATTTCAGATACAAATTAAAACAAATGAATTAACAGTTGTAATAACGACTAGCCTAAATAAGTGCCGAAGTGGAGTGTTGCATGTCATAGACTGCACAGACATCAGGATTCCGTCGTTAAGCATCATGGGTTGCCACCAACGGCCAACAGGATGCCCCATTAGGGTTCTTACTCCTGTGCAGAGGCGCTGTCGATGTATTCTAAAGCCCCAGCCAACAGGGTTCTGAAGACATGAGAAGACTTACTGTCTCCAGTTAAAGACAACGAACTAACGCTGGTGTGAAAACCCACAAAAGAGTGAAATAATAATAATTTATAATTGGTTAGTTTTAAAGGTTTCTTCCTTAGATAAAAGTTCAAATTGTTAAATTGAATAGAAAATTAATAGTTTTAATTCCATTATTATCGACAAACCTATGATTTGCAAGGGTAGCAATGGGTGGGTGGACTACAGAGTGCTCCGAAAGACTACCCCCTACATATTTTAGAAGTAAGGTGATTACATAATACAAGCCGAAATTCTTGAAAATAATTTAATTTTTGAATTTCTGAAGATCCTTTTTGAGGTAAAATAATTACATGACTAAAATATCATATTATTAAAACAAAAAGATAATGAAAGATAATGGAAGTTAAACCAATATAAGAGGGTGACACAAGACTTTCGGGCTATAAAACTTAAGAAGAGAGGAAATCTGCACTCAGAAGAAAGAAGAAGAAGAAGAAGAAAAGAAGAAAAGAAGAAGAAGAAGAAAAATAATAATATAAGAGAAGAAAAAGAAAAAGAAGAAGAAGAAGAAGAAAGAAGAAGAGAGAAGAAGAAGAAGATAAAAAGAAGAAGAAGAAGAAAAGAAAAAAGAAGAAGAATAGAGAAGAATAGAAGAAGAAGAAGAAGAAGAAGAAGAAGAAAGAAGAAGAGAAGAAGAAGAGAAGAAGAAAATAATAATAATAATAATAATGATAAGAAGAAGAAGAAGAAGAAGAAGAAGAAGAAAGAAGAAGATAATAATAATAATAAAAAAAGAAGAAGAAATAATAATAAATAATAATAAGAAGAAGAAGAAGAAGAAGAAGAAGAAAATAATAATAATAATAATAAGAAGAAGAAGAAGAAGAAGAAGAACAACAACAACAACAAACAACAACAAATAAGAAGCAGAAGTAAAATGAAGGGAACAAAGAAGAGAAGAGATGAAAAGAAAGAAATGATTTTGCCTGTTTCAAGTGAACATAACAAAAAATACGAAACGAAGGAAAGACAGAAAAAAAGAGAGAGAAAGATTTAAATCAAGATTATTATACTTTTTACATATTGACAGGGATCGCTTTAGCTCAGTTGGTAGAGCAGCCTACTTAGAATCGCAAGGTTCTGAGTTCGAGACCAGTGTATGAGTAGTACATATTGTTAATCTGATCTGTGCGGCAAAGTGGGGACCTTGAGGTAGGTGTGGTATCCCACCTTTGTCTAGCACCATCGAAAAGGGGGGTAGACTCCCTCGCTGTCCGGCTGATACCGACAATAGGCCATTCCGCCAACATTACATATTGAACTATCGCAATAGCTCTTAATTGGTTAGTTGGTTGGATTTTACGACATGTCAACCCATTGGTTCATTTTATGCCGAAGACATTTTGTTTCATAATCAGTCTTGATGGGTACTGGATCTTTTTTATGAAACATTCTTTAAAAACTCATTTTGACTATTTAATCCATAGATGGTACCCTAACAGGTACTACCAATCCGGTCAGTGTGGACCTATGGGCAATGGCAATAAAGGTGTGCTCCACATTCCCGATACCTCCAGAACTGGAACATCACCATCAGTTAGAGTTTGATATCATACCCAGAACATAATCAGTATCGCCTTCTATGATAAAAACAGTTGAGGCTTTCCATAAGGGCAATAGGGTCGGGACAATCATATAGGTGCTAGGGTTTGACGTGACCAGCCAATTGCTCGGGGAGGGTATCTCCGACCGCCCGTCTAACTAAGTCAGGACAAAGAGGAGTGTTGCATATCATGGACTACTCATCCACCAAGATTACGTCCTTAAACATCACGGGTCGCCACCGATAGCCAATGGGTAGCCCCATTAGAGGGGGTGCTCATCCCTCTGCTGAGGTGCTGTTGGTGTATACTAAAGCCCCAGCCGACAGGGCTCAGTATCTCTTGAGTAAACATATCAAACGTTGAAATAGACAAATTATCATAGCGTGGTATATCCACAGTTCCTGCAAGTATAGTAGTAAGTCGTCGTTGGGGGGGGGGGTGAATGAAGTCGGTATCGGCCAATCAGCGAGGGAGTCTATCCCTAGCTCTAGACCAAGGAGATTGTTTTGTGTCTGAGGTGGAGCGCCACACCTACTATCAGCTTCTTACTTTACCGCACAGGTCCCTGTGCTACTCATACGCTGAGTTGGCGAGGGCCGGTATCGATCTAGGAACCTTGTGGTTTCTAGCCGAACGCTCTACCGACTGAGCTAACCCGGCCCAGTATAGTAGTCATAAGGATAATCCTATCAAGTCTGCAACTAAATTGTAAATTCTCATTCAGAAAATCTCGGCGTAGATATTACTCTTACCGTAGCGTGAATTAAGTCATCTGCTTTGTGATTTTTCGTGTCTTGTAGTGAACGTCTTTGCAACACGGAATATACAATTGAGTGAAATTCATATTCTGACGGGTCGGGGTCTCCACGGCGAACAGATTTGCGTTTGGGGAAATGCTTCTCACACAATGCCACCATAATACGCATTCATACCTAATTTTTCTCTCAGACGATATGCCAGTGTCTGTGTGCCTGCTTTGCGTCATGACGTCAGTATTTGTGTAAGTGTGTGTATCATAATGTTTACATAAAGCTCAACACACGTGTGTGTATCCATGTTTAGTGTATTGATTTTAACGTATGTATTGGCTTATATTTGTTCGTGTCTGTATTCAGTGTATACGTCCTGTTGTGTCTATGTACCCATGTCTATGTTTATGTGTGTATTGAAAACTAACCGAATGTGAATATCTATCTATCTATCTATCTATCTATCTATATATATATATTATATATATATATAATATATATATACGAAGATAACCCACCTGTAACGTTTCCAAAGTGCTGGGGAATTAAGGAAACTGTTCGTGCGGCAATAGGCAACACTTTTGTGTTTGTCGGGTCTGCGTCCGTGCCGGCGCATGCACCTACTCCTGCACGCACCTCGTTGCTACGGTCACTCTTGCCTTAGCAGCCGTTTCTGATGGAACTCCCGATTGGCGCTACCGCTAAGTGGGAGTTCGAGCAGTTATTCAGTTTTAGAACGCAAAGGGAATTAAAAAGATTGAAAAATCATGACCAATTAACGACATATATATATATATATATATATATATATATAATATATATGCGTGTGTGTGTGTGGCGTGTGTGTGTGTGTGCGTGTGTGTGTGTTGTACGAGTAAGGATGTGTGGGTGTATGTGTGTGTGTGTGTTTGGATATGTATCTATGTGTCCGTGTGTGTACTTGCCCAGCTCAATAATTATGTAAATGACTGATTTATGTTAGCGTATGTGTATGTCTGTGTGTATACTTGTGTATGTGTGTGTGTAAACTTGTGTATGTGTGTGTACCTAAGTGAAATTTGTTGGAACATATATGTTTGTGTTTATGCTTGCGTACGTTTATGTGTATAACCATCTATATATGTGCTTTAATTCGCCTAATTGTGTTGATATATTTTCGAATGTGTCTGTTTACCTGTGTGTGAAGTCATGCGTAATCTGAGTATGTGCATATATATCAGTATCTTTACCTACGAATAAGTAGATGTGTGTGTGTGGTGTGTGTGTGTGTGAGTCTGACTTTACATTTGTATGTGTGTGTATCCAAGCAAAATCTAGGCGAGCATATATGTAAGTATATCTGCTTGCGTGTGAGATTACCCATTTTTGTGCCTTAATGTGCATGCATATACCCGAGTGTGTGTAAGCATACGAAAGGTCAGTATAAGTGCATATATATCAGTATTTTTGCATGTATGTGTCTGTACGAGTAAGGATGTGTGCTTGTGTGTGCATGCGTGTGTGTATGTGATATATATATATATATATATTTATATATATATATGTGTGTGTGTGTGTGTGTGGATATGTATCCATATGCACGACCCCGTATGAACTAGCCTAGGTCTATGTTTATATAAATGTCCAGGTGAGCATTTGTGTGTATATGCAAGTGAGCGATAGTACGCGTATGTGTGTGTATCCGAATTAAATCTGTGCAAGCATATATGTATGTGTTTCTGCGTGCGTGTGAGTTTACCCATGTATATGTGTCTCTTATTGTGTATGTGTGTGTACCAGTGTGTGTGTAGTCCTGCGTAATGTTAATATAGGTGGATATATACCAGTATTTTTACATATACGTGTCTGTACGAGTAAGGATGTGTGCCTGTGTGTGCTTGTGTGTGGTGTGAATATATATATATATATGTGTGTGTGTGTGTTTGTGTGTGTGTGTGTGTGTTTGTGTGTCCGACCTGCGTGTATTAGCTCAAGTCTATGGTTATGTAAATGTCCTAGTGAGTATTTGTGTACATATGCATTTGTGTGATATTAGGTGTATGCGTGTGTATCCAAACGCAACCTTTGGGAACATATATGTATGTCTTTCAGCTCGCGTGAGATTACTCATGTGTGTGTGTGTGTCCGAGTGTGTGTATAAAGTTAATATATGTGTATATATACAGTATTTTTACATGTATTTGTCTGTACCAGTAAGGCTGTGTTTGTGGTGTGTGTGTGTGTGTGTGTGTGTGTGTGTGAATATGTATCCATATGTCCTGGCCCAGGTCTATGATTACGTAAATATCCAAGTGAGTATTTATGTGTATATGCATATGTGTGATAGAACGTGTATGTGTGTGTATATGTAAGAGAAATCTATACATATACATACATGTATGTGCTTCTGCTTCCATGTGAGATCACCCATGTGTACGTGTGTCTTAGTGAGTGTGCGTGTGTTCGGTTGTATGTTTCCGTGTGTGTGCGTGCGTGTGTGGTGTGTGTGATGTGTGTGTGTGTGTGTGTGTGTTCGTGTGATATGTATCCATCTGCCCTAGCTTAGGTCTATGGTTATGTAAATACCCACTTGAGTATTTATTTGTACTAGCAAATTATTGCACCCTCGGGTGCAAGTATTTAAGTTTTAATGTAATAAAATATTGTATTAAATTAGAAAGGCTAATGAAATAAATAAGAATCCAGAACAAAAGGTTTGAAACAGAGGGAGTATAATAAAATATTTGAAACAGAGGGTATAATAAAAAAATGGAACCGCTGAAACTTACCTTCCATCACTCTCGTCTTTCATTGTTATTTTTTCTAATTTAAGTTTAGTTAAAATAGGAAGTAAAGAATAAAATTACAGTTATTTATCTTGTTAATGGATTTCATTTAAGATTCATTGAAGAGATTTTGCTTATATTCATTAAATAAACAAACAGTTGAAATCAATAATACTAAGCACATATTTATTAAATTCGATTTTTTTATATTAATATGCAAATTAGCCTTCCGTTCACATTGTAAAGCGCTATCTGTTGTATATATAAATATATTGCATGTTGTCAGTATGTAGACATAGTTAACAGTATTAATAATGTATGACAATTTTATTAATAATTGAGGTTTAGATAAAAATAAAAAATGGAGAATGTGATGTCAATAACTAAGGGAATTGTGACTTGAGTAGGAATATAGTTTCGGTTACAGACAGAAAAACACACAATCTCCATTAATAATAAGATATGCATATGTGTGATAGTACGTGTATGTGTGTGTATATGTAAGTGAAATCTATGCATATACGAACATGTATGTGCTTCTGCTTGCAAGTGAGCGTATGTCCCTCTCTCTCCTCTCTCTTCTCTCTCTCTGTGTATGCGCGCGCGCGTGTGTGTATCCGGGTGTGTGCGTCCAGGTTTGTGGGGATGTGTGCGTGTGTCCGGGTTTGTGTCTATGTGTGGGTGGGTGTGCATGTGTGCGTGTGTCCGGTTTGTGTGTGAGTGTGTGTCTGTGTGTGTGTGTGTGCGTATTCATGCGCATAAAGCTGTCATTCTTAGCGAAGTCTTCGAAACGATTTTCTGTGGACGCTCAAAAATGGCCCCCGGGGAAATCTTTTGCTCTTTGAATACCGCGCCTGTTGTGTCCATCTTTCAATTCGTCCATCTTTTCACAGAAACCAATTGTCTTCTCCTCGCGTTTCAATCTCTTTCTTTCGCTCAGTCTTTCGTTCTTTCTAAGTTTTGTTACGACTGCATTGACGTGATTCAAAATATATCGCAAGAATCACTTGCTGAAAGACATTTCAGAATTTGGCTTTCTACACACACACACACACACACACACACACACACAACAACACACACACACACACACAACACACCACACACACAACACACACACGTGTGTGTGTGTGTGCGTGCGTGTACATCGGCGCATGCGCATATGCTTTTAAGCCTTTCCTTCTCTTTTTCTCGCTGATTTTTTTGTATTCACACACTTGGTTTTATTTATATTTTTCGCAGACCGGGATACACGGAGAGGTTTATTATTATATCCTCATATTACAATATTTTAGCATTAATCTTTTACACACACACACACACACATATATATATATATACATATATATATACATTATATAATATATATAATATATATATTATACATATATTATATATATATATATGTATATATATATATATATATATATATATATATATAAACAAGAAAAATACAAATCTATATCTCTTTATCTCAATCGCATAATAGATATTCATTTTTAGTATCACTTGGTGTGTATATATATATATATATATATATATATACACCAAGTGATACTAAAATAATGTATATATATATATATATATATATATATATAATGTAGGTGTGTGAGAGACAGGTGCAAACCGAAAATATATCTTCATGTCAATCCATCGTATATTTTTTAAATATTTTAGAAATATAAATATATATATATATTTATATATATTCATATATATATGTATATATATATATATATACAAACACATATATGTATACCCATGTATGTATATACATATATGCCTGTGTGTATATGCATATATATATGTTCAAGTGTAGGTTCTATGTATGATTCTTTTATAGATGGGTGACTATTGTATGGCCTATAAATTTAACTAACATAAATCAAAGAAAATATTGAAAAAATTAAATGTACTTTCTATTGAAGGTCGTAGAAGGTGAAGCATAATAAGAAAATAAATTTGATAGTTGCAATATTTCTGGGTAGACTTGACCCCTTCTTCAGACGCAGGAAATAAAATCAAAACGAAATGGTCGCTTTAAACTGGAAGTAAATCCGTTATGAGATTTTTTTAGTCAGTTTCTTAAAGGGATGAAAATACTACTCAAACAAATGATCCAAAAACACATCCATATATTAATACTCGAAGTACGATCGTTATCATCTTGCGACACCCTCTAGTTAAAGAATGAGACCGTCCAAATCATCCAAGATGAAATACAAAAATATGTAAATCCTGATTATCGGGTCTTGCTTATCCACCGAATTCTTATGTCTTATGAGTATCGTCACCTCAGCTAAATAATGGAGAATTACATTTTTATTATAAAGGGAAAAAAAGGAAAGAAAAAGAACATGCCACATAGAAAAGTATAATAAGAAAGAAAGAAAGAGTGTAAGGGAAGATAGAAAGAGTTGTGAGCATGCGGAAGCGATTACGCTAATTTGTTTCAATCGAACACAATGAAAAGATGAAAAGAAGGAAAGAAAGAAAAAAGAGTGAAAGAGAGTTAAATCAAGATTAATATACTTTTTACATATTGAACTATTTGGCAATAGCTCTTAAGTAAACATATCCTATGTTGTATTAATCAAATTACCATACTGTGGTATATCCACAGGTTCAGCTAGTCAGTTAATAAATTCATGACAATTCAATTTCTTAAATGGAGTTTAATGTCTGAATTTAGAGTTTTCCATCTCCTAGACTGGTTGCCTATCCAAGGTTAAAAGCCCAGTCCACTCTACTATTTACCTCGTACTAGTTCGATGCATGCCTTTCAAGGGTATTATCAGTATGAATCATGCAGACCCCTTGTCCTGGATTTGAAATCGTCTCGCCGTGTCCATCGTCAACGACGATAACCTTCACTCCACGCACCTCCAGATTGGATACGATTATGGCTTCAAATCATTATTCTTAATAGAAATAATCTGCACACAGTTATATGGTTTCAAGTGGATGCGCGTGGTGTAATGGTTAGAGTCATGGGAATGTACTCGTCGATCTGAATTCAAATGCCTCGCTACCATTACGATTTTTGTGGTCATTTTAGGCTTCAATCGAGAGCACTTCCAAGCGGAGATCCCTTGTGTTAAGCAGAATGCGATCCTTAGTGAAGAAATCTTTGGTTACTCCTTGGTGTCCCTCAGTGTTGGGTATGATCTTTTGGTTGTTCCTTGGTGTCCCTTAGTGTTAAGTATGATCCTTTTGTTGTTCCTTGGTGTTGAGTAAAATCATTGCGTTCAGCAAAGTCCATCGTTGCATATGGTTTAACGATCGTCGCATTTGTTTTGGCGCGAAAAATTCGGAAGGACAAAGGAATTGAAAGCAAAGTGATGAACAATAGATAAAGGAGTCAAAGAAGAACGGAACTAGAAGGTTCCGATAGAGAACAATGAATATGTCAGCGTTTGGCGGGAAATCCAGACAAAGAGGAAATTGAACAAAGAAAACAATAGATAGGGTTGCGCTTACTTAAGCAGTCAGCAGTCAGTTAGTCGACAGTCAGACAGGAGACGGCGAACAGAGCATAAGGAGTAACCGTCGACACGGGCCATCGCTGCCAGCGGGCAGTGAGGTTCAGCCACCCCTCCACCTCCCGATCGCCAGCCTGCAACATTAGTAGTTCTCATTGTCAAGCTCACTACCCACACGCACCCGATGGAAATAAATAAAAGTTCAATCTCCTACTACATACAGCATGTCTTGTGTCTTCGTTAAGCGACCCCTACATATATCGTCTAAGGGTTAGAGACGATATCCGCAGTATACCAGCAACGTATACGATTCAGAGTTGCGAAGAAGGCGCTACGCAACCGTAGGTCCGTTCGTCAATGTCGAATTACGTGCAAGTGAACGGCAGTAAATATCGGCGATTAAATAGTTAACTAACCACATATTCGAGCTGTTGATTGGCTGTGGTTTGATCCACGTGACAGTGCCGAGTCTCTAAGTTTAAGTTGAGGATTCTAGCACGCCTTATATACACAAAATAATCCAACACACTCAGTCTTAGCTTTGTCAGTCGTTTCTGATGGAACCCTCTATTAACACTACTGCCAAGTCTGAAGGACGCGCAGTTATTTGGTTTTAGGGCACAAAAGGCATTAAACCGATTGAAATTCATTGCCAATTAATGGAAGTGTATGGTGAGTCGTACATGGATGCCAAAAACGCCCGCAAGTAGTGTAGGGAGTTTACAACAACGACGACGAGGGTCAATGTATTCTCAACGACATGGTGGTGAGCTGGTATCAGATGGGCATATAAAAAAACGTCATAGCGCCTACAGAAATTCATCGACCGAATTATATAGAAACATAGATACATATTGAAACTATAAAATTATGTAAACACCATTGGCAATAAACAATACACGTTTCTGTGATTTATAAATATTTTGGAGACCTTCCCTTTGGGATTACCTTCGTACAACACTCGGTAAAATAAATGTTGCAACGAAAGCAAAAAAAAGAAGAAAAAAAGACTAAATATTTCGGGGATTTCTAAATATTTTGGAGACAATTTTTGGGATTACCTTCGTACAATGATCGGTAAAATGAATGTTGCGTCGAAAGCAGAAAAAATAAATAAATAAAGACTAAACGTTTTTTTTTTATTTCTAAATATTTTGGAGAGCTTAGCTTTGGGTTTACCTTCGTACAACGATCATTAAAATAAATGTTGCAATGAAAGGAAAAAAAAAACGTTTCTGTGATTTCTAAATATTTGGCGACCTTACCTTTGGGATTAGCTTCGTACAACAACTTCGTGTAAAAGATTATCCACCTTTTTACCAGTCTATAATCATTGATAATAAAGAATAAACGTTTCTGTGATTTCTAAATATTTTGGAGACCTTACGTTTGGTATTATCTTCGTACAACGATCGTTAAAATAAACGTTGCAACAAGAGAAAATGAAGTAAAAAAATAGTTAAATGTTGCGACGAAAGCAAAAAAAAAAGACTAAACGTTCTGTGATTTCTTATTTTGGAGACCTTACCTTCGGATTACTTTTGTATAAGATCGTTAAAATAAATGTTGCGACGAAAGCAAAAAAAGTAAAAAAATAAAGACTAACGTTTCTGTGATTTCTAAATATTTCTTACGTTTGATATTACCTTCGTACAACGATCGATAAATAAACGTTATGAAAAAAAGTAAAATGTTGCGACGAAAGCAAAAAAAAAAAGAGACGTTTCTGTGATTTCTATATTTTGGAGACCTTACCTACTTTTGTAACGTTAAAATAATGTTGCGACGAAAGCAAAAAAAAAGTAAAATAAAGACTAAACGTTTCTGTGATTTCTATTTTGGAGGTCTTACGTTTGGTATTACCTTCGTACAACGATCGATGAAATAAACATTGCAACAAGAGCAAAATGAAGTAAAAGAAAATGTAAAAAAAAAACCCAAAAAACAAAAGAAGATAAAGAAGACAAAATGTAAAAGAAAAAGACAAAACGAAGAGACTTGTTCAAGCTTTCAATGAAATGTGCAGTTTTAAGCATGGTCAATGTCAGAATTGCAAAACAACTTAAGCATCATTATAACTTGAATCTTAAACTGAAGAACATTTGTATCGATTGAATATTTGTCATTTTTGTTTGTTTTTTTTTATTTCTATTTAATTCTTTATTATTTTTAATTGTTAACGATATTTCATCAATTAGGACTTTATTTTTATTTTACTTCATTGATAAGGACTGATTATAAAGAAGCTGATCAAACTACAAGCTTTGCGAACAAGAATTCAAATAAAACAGACAAAATAAAATGACGTTTCTCACTAAGAATAGATTGGCCAAGATGTGTTGTGATGAAAAGAAAAAAAAGAAAAATGGTTTCAAAATTAAAATTGTTTTCAAAAATGAAGGCACTTCATCTCTGAATATCAAAACATATTTGATTAAATGTTAATACTGCATATTTTGAAGTACATTATTTTTGCTCAGAAACAAAAACGAAGTTTGAACTCAAATAAAGATTAATTGACCCTGTCGATGTGGCTTAGTATACGCCGATTGCATTCTCTGAATTTTTATAGCAAAAATCATCTCCAACGCAAAAACATCATTACTAATGCATTTTTATTGAAAAAATCATTTGCAATGCAATTTTATAGTAAAAATAATTTTCAATGCATTTTTATTGAAAAAATCATTTCCAATACAATTTTATTGTAAAAATAATTTTCAATGCATTTTTATTGTAAAAATGATTTCAAATGCCTTTTAATGCAAAAATAATTTTAAATAATTTTATTGTAAAAAGTAATTTCTAGTGAATTTTTTTTATAGCAAAAATCATTTCCAGCGAATTGTTATTGTAGAAAAATCATTACTAATCCATTTTTATTGAAAAAATAATTTTCAGTGCATTTTTATAGTAAAAAAAATAATTTCTAATGCAATTTTATAGTAAAAATAATCTTTTACAATCTTTTATTGTAAAAATCATTTCAAATGCATACATTTGATTTCAAAAGAATTCTATTGTAAACATAATTCCTAGTGCATTTTTATAGTACAAATCATTTCCAATGCATTGTTATTGTAAATGTAAGACAATCATTTCCAAAGTTCCTTTTATTATAAAAATCATTTCCAATGAATTTTTATTGTAAAAAATAATTTCCAATGCATTTTTATAGAAAAATCATTTCCAGCGCATTTTTACTGTAAAATTCTTTCCAGTGTATTTTTATAGTAAAAATCATTTCCAATACCTTTTTATAGTAAAACATAATTTCCAATGCATCATTATTGTAAAAAAAAATCAATGCATAATTATTGTTAAAATAAATCATTTCCAATGTATTTCTATAGTAAAAATAATTTTCAATGCATCTTATTGTAAAAATAAATTCTAGTGCATTTTTAGAGTAAAAATAATTTTTATTCTAAACCTGAAGCGACTACCCGGCGTCACCTGGGTAGAGAAGAGAAAAAACAAACAAGTGGTATAATGGTTAGCAAGCTAGTCTTGCAGATCTCTTACTCCTGAATATCGAGTTTAATCCTCGCTGTATGATCCATAAAAATCCATACGTAAAAAAACTTTATATTAATCCGGCCTGAAAAAAATGATTGTTTCGCGCTTTCATTTGATTTGTTTAACTAAGTAGAATTTGAATGCTATTTTCATTTTTAAATATCTTTGCGAATATAAATCAAATCTTCATAATTTTACATAAAAGGCTAGACTCAGTAACAGTGAATGTGTACATGTATTTCCTTTGTCTTTAATCGTTTAATTTTCGTAATTTCCTCCGGACATACATACACACAACTGACCTTTATATATGTATAGATAGATAATCATTTCCAATGCATTTTATTACAAAAATCTACAAATGTTAATAAGTTTTAAACAGGTCTATTTGACTTATAGATGTGAAGTTTTCAAAGGATATTAGTGTGAAGTGAAAACGCAAACAGCTTTGTCGAGTATTTGAACTTGGTCCACTTGATATAACAATTACACCACCCATACTTTCATGCAACATGTAAATATTATGTGATTATATTCCCAAATCATATTTGCCAAAAGTTCAAACACTGAATGTCACATTTCCATCTGTTATTAAACAAATTAGTTATTATTAGTGAAATAGATCACTAATTAGGTTTGAGCATATTCTAGTAGTGACCACCCCAAGCGCGGTTTAACAGGTTTGAATTCAGATTTTTCCTTCTCATACACTGGTTGCCTAACTGTTGCATAGCGCGTCGTCACTGTACTAAATTGCAATAGTTTTATCTTCGTTGTAAGGGATGACAATAACACCAAAGTTATCCTCCAGAAGTTTATTGAAATAAATTCAAGCTTCTTAACTTCGAGAGAGAGGGTCAGTTTAATTAATAGATTCAGTCTTTACACTTTCGGTCCTTCAATTAAATTTCTGGGCGACAAGCCTTTCAGTTGGTAATATTAAGGTACTGACCGATCACTCACTCTCTCTTCGCTCTGCCTCACTGATGTCTGAAGCCCTCGGTTCTTTTATATTCATAGGCTGATAATTCATATTTCCGTTTGTACATATATAACATAACCAAGGTTAAAGAGCCCAGTCTGTCCTACTATTTACCCATAGCTGGAAGGAGAGTAGTTGGATTCATACCTTTACCAAGGGTATTAGCGCTATGTGAACTGTAGATTCGTCCAGGATTTGAACTCGAGTTGATGAATCCATTTCCTACGACTCTAACCATTAGTCCACACGCCTCCAACTTAAACGGTTTATCGTTTATTTTTTTATGTTAACTCATATTAGACAGCAACATAACCCGTAAATTATTTGTCTGGCTTTTTTAGATGAGGCTTGATAATTTGCATTATTTGTCCAGTTGGCCCCATGGCGCAACGGATATAAAGGTTGTGTTAATACAGTTCTAAGTGACAATCATCCCTGGGTTGGAGGTTCAATCCTGGCCAAGGAAGATAATAACATAGAATACTTACCCTACCTTAACACTTGTACCCGGTCATGGTTAACGGAATTAGAACAGTCTACACCTGTGGATTGAATAAAGGGTTCGGTTCGAAGTTCTGTGAAGACTCCCAATCACGACATGGAGGTTCCCGAGTTCGACAAGAAACACCTGAAGAAGGCCGGGGAGCACATTAGTCGAAACGTTGTGTGTAAAACAATAAAGATGCGCAAAAAAGTCCTAATAATAGAAATTGTGTCAACAAAGTTTAAGAAAAAAAGTCATTAATGTCTTCGTTAACCATTTGAAAGCCTCAAACGATAAAATAAATCACCCGCGTCTAAATTTTGTTTTGTAAATACTGACATTTGGTTTTCTGTCATTCACAATTTAAAAAAGAGAGCAAATGGCCGCTCCCATGGGAAATAAAACAATCGTCTTTTCTTTTAGAGAATGTCTCGTTCAAAGGAAACGATATTGTACTTTTCTTTTGTAAAATTTCTTTTCAAGTTAATAGATGAAACTTTTTTTTATCATAAAGAGAAAATTTTATGACATTTTTATTTTTGCCAAGGGCTGTTAATCGTGAAATTGCCTAACAAAGACTAAAGTACTCAATCAGCCCTACTATTATTTTGGCAACTAAGTTCCCGCCGTTGTTGTTTTGTTTTGTTCTTAATTTTGAAAATTTATTGCGTTTTTAAATTTTGAAATCTTTTTTTTTTTTTCGAGAATTCTATTTTTGAATCTATTTTGTTTTGTTGTTTTTTAGAGTTAATTTTAGTCAAATTTTGTTTATTTTCAGATCATTAAAATGGAATGTCAAGTTTAAAAAAATAAGCAAATTTTGACACCTCGTTTCGTTTTTAATCAAGGTTCTAAGGCCGCAAAAGCTGCTCGCGACATTTGTGCTGTGTATGGAGAGGGTGCCATAGCTGAAGAACCGCTCGTGATTGGTATGCTAAGTTCAAAAATGCAAATTTTGACCTCAAAGACGCACCTCGTTCTGGTCGTCCAGTTGAGTTCGACCAAGAGCGATTAAACCAACTTTTGCACGAAAATTCTCGTCAAACGACAAGGGAACTGACAGAGAAAATGGAATGCTTCCATACTGCTATAGAGAAGTATCTTCCCTCGATGGGAAAGGTTCAGAAGTATGGAGCATAGGTTCTGCCTGCTTTAACTGCCAAAAAAAAAACGGCGATAACTTAGTTGCCAACCCATTATTTACCCATAGCCTTCTTGATACCCAACTACTCCTAGACGAGCAGGATTAGACACAAGGTAAATTTTTAAGTGGTACATCTGGTTTGAATTCAAACTTTTCCTTCTCCGAGATCGGTTACCTAACCAAGATTACAGAACCCAGTCTGCCCTACTATTTATCTTCTTGATATGTATTACCTAAATCTTCTGTGACGAGATGAAGGTGATACAAGATCAATTTTTAAGTGGGGTATAACTAGTGTGAGTTTTACTGCTCCTATGCCAGGTGTCATACCAAGGTTAAAGAGCCCAAGCTACCCTACTATTTACCCATAACTTGAGGGAGAATTGTTGGATTCATGCCTTTCCCAAACGTCTTAGCACTACGTGAAATGTAAACAGCATTATTCAGGATTTTAACTTTGATTCTTGAGTCCATTTCCTTGGACTGTTTTGCCGTGACATGATTTATATCTTAAGTATAAAACTTAAATTTATCTACCGTTTTGTTAAGAGTCTAAGTGCTGCAGCCATATAGTAGTACTGACACAGCTACACCCTCGAAGAATTCTGAGTATAAAACACAAATTTATCTATCGTATAAGTTAGTTTTGTAGGCGCGTGGTGTAATGGTTAGCGTCGTAGAAAACGGACACAGTGAGACCTTGGTAAAACAACCGGTCTAGGAAAAAGAAAATCTCTGAATTCAAACCAAGGGGACTCTCCTCTCTTTAGTTAAAAACTCTTTTGAAAAAATGAGATGCATAAAATTCTCAAGGTCTTTGAAATACAAAAGGGTTCACTCAATCCCGACCACCCTGTCGCCTGGGACTGTAGAATATACCGACTGCACCCCTGTAGAGGGGTAAAGTCCTCCAATGGAGCCAGCTGTTGGCCGTGGATAGCGGACCATGAGGCTTAAGGACGGAATCCTGGTCGCTGAGCAGTCCGTGACGCCCAACACTCCACGTTTTCCCTTACTTAAGGTAGACGGAGAGCTCCCTTTGATCAATCGGCTAGTTACGTCAAGCCCTAGCACCTATATGATTGTCCCAACACTATTGCCCTTATGGCTAACCCCAATCCTTTTTATGCAAGAAAGTGGTGGCTGAGGTTCTTAGTATCCTGGGTATGCCGCTAAACTGCTTCTAGTAGTGAAGTTTTA
>CM042143.1:64632625-64670125 GCA_023376005.1 Doryteuthis pealeii | reverse complement strand
GTGGAGAGACACACCTATCATCAGCTCCTTGCTTTACCGCACAGATCTCTGTGCTACTCATGCGCTGAGTTGGCGAGGGCCGGTATCGAACTAGGAACCTTGTGGTTTCTAGCCGAACGCTCTACCGACTGAGCTAACCCGGCCCTTATATATACTTTATCATTAATTGTTTTATATTCGTAGTTACAGCCGGACATACACACATACATACACACTAACTTCCCTTTTATATATGTATAGATAATCCACCATGTTTGATAATCATTTTCTGTTTGTCTTCGGCTGGTCAATTATGGTTTAAGGACCAGCCATTCCGAAAACAAATTGGTAAGATGTAAATTTTGATTTACCTTTCGAAAATTGTCCATTTCGTTGAAGAATGAAGTCCAACTTTTCAATGACCCTCGCTGGTCTGACAAGAAAGAAAAAAACAGCCAAGACTTTTTCGCTCTATAGTTTGGACATTTCGGTTCAGTTTAACCTTGCAAGTCAATTGGTGGCCTTTCCTTAAAAACTCGTCGAGTAGAGAGAAAAACAAAAAGGTTCTCTTTCGATGCCGTATGAACACTGGATTGAAGCACTTGAAAACTTTCGCGCATGCTCCTGCGGATACACACACACACACACACACACACACACACACATACACACATACACACACACTCACACACTTTCTCTCTCACACACACAACTCGACATGACAGAGACACACACACATACACGCACACTCAAATTTATTCACACATACTTATGCACCAATACAACCGCACACACAGGCTCACAAATGTATATAAGTATATAGAGAACGGCAGATTACAACTGGATAAATATACACACACCACACACACAACACACAAAAACACGTACAACACACACACACACACGTGCGCGCTCACATACACATACACCCACAACATATGGAGAGGTTCATATAACCGAGAAGATATATATATATATATATATATATACGTGTGTGTGTGTGTGTGTGTGTATGTGTGTGCAAAGAAGGGATGATTATTAACGTATTAGTTTGTGATATATATATATATATATATATATTATATATATATATATATATGCACGCAACACATACGTGCATACGCACTTTTATTATATCAAGATACATACACATACATACATTCATATGTAGATACATGCACATACACACATACACAAATATAGACAGGCACGGTCACACAAATACAGACACAAACTACATGAATACATACACAGGCATGCACAAACACACACATGCATAGACACACATATGTACAGGTACATGTACACATGAATACAGGCAGATAGACACACACGCACACATACACAAACAGACATATGGAGAGGTTCAAATAACCACGGACAAGTAAGTGTGTATATGTGTTTGTGTATGCAAAGAAGTGATTATTGGCGTATTAGTTTGTGATATATAACCACACCACACACACACACACACACACACACATATATAATATATATATATATATATATATGAGACTTAATAAAGTTGAAAACAGTATGTACGATATTCTACACACCGAGTAATTCTTTGCGAAATGCACTTGTCATTATTATCTTCTATAATTATCAAATTTTATGTGATATACGCATTGTAATTGCCTTCAAGCAAATATATATATATTAATATATACTTTATCCAACAATGCTTCTAAAATAAACAAACATCCACAAATCTTAATTATATATATAATATATATATATATATATATATATATATATATATATATATATATATAAGGACCAACCTGAGTCAGACACCATCTATCTAGGTTTCACCCAAATCAGGAGAATTCTGACAGAAGAATGTTATTACAAACGTCTTTTACTATGGGATTGGGTATATGAGTGGGTAACAATTAACATAAAAAGTTAAAGATTCGTATAAAGGTTGTGTTACAACTATTTTTATTTTTTATTGGCTAAAGAGCGATGCTTTTTTTTATGTCTAAATGCGTTTAGAATTCCGGTTCTTTGGTTTAATAATTCGCTTGTTGTTTTTGTTTTTTTGTTTTTTTGTAATTAGTTGTGGCGAGTTTTTCATCCGTGCAGAATCAGCAACATTTGTCTGTTGCTTGCTATTTATTAAATTTCTTTATAATTTCCCATCTTAATATGGGGTCTATTCGTATTTTTTCTTTTACTTTCTACACATGGTTAGATAAACTATTGCGTCTATATTTTTCGTTTATGAAACTACTCCTGTGGTTGTAGTATCTAATTTTAAAGGCTCCTTGTGTGGATCCCAAGTATACATTTTGTTAAAATTATTCCTATTTTTAACGCTTAGTTTATTGGTATATACTTCGATTTTATATCCCACGCACACTTGATGACATTTTACTTCCAGGGGACATTCTGTTTTGTTAATGCAGTCACAATTAGGGAGCTTATTGTTTTGGTTCGTGTTGATTTTTTACAGTTGTTTTTGTTAATTAAGTTCCCTACGTTGGGCATACAGTTATAGCTTAGTTTGACCGTATTTCTGTTGAGGATTTTATATAAAATTTTAGAGGGGAGAGTATTTTTTATAGTTTTAAAAAATCCCTGACTAATCTATTATCTATGGGTATGTTAAATGGTGTTGTAAACCAGAGGTTCCTTCTTGGTCTATTTTTCCTCTTATTAACTATATTGGGTGTTTCATTTGGGTTTTTATATACTAGTTAGGTTTTATAGCCACTATGCATAAGTGCTTTTTCGTAGTCTGTTTATTCTTGTTGAATATACTGTTATTAGACGAGTTAGTTGATAGTATATTCGTTATTCCATTGGGTATATTTTCAAATACGTTTTGTGTGTGGTTAGAGCCTACGTTAATGTAGCTAGGGTTTTGATTAACTTTTCTTGTGTATTAAATGTTATGTCTAAGTAATCTGCAATTTTTAAATTGGTTTGTATATCTAACTTGAATCCAAATTTACCAAACAACCAATTTATTTTTTTCTTAATATATCTCCTTTTCTAGGAGTGTACTCATCCATTATTAATTATGATCCCATCGTCATGATAAAGTTCATGGTTATCGGTGTCAATAATGTCGTTAAAGTTTTGGCCACTACATACAATTTTGATTAATGAAAAAAAAAATTAAATTATGAACGAAAAGGGGGCACAGAGAAAGAAAAAAAGAAAAAAAGATTCCATAAAAAAGGAAAAAGACAAAAAGTAAAGAAAAAGATTCTCTAAAACAAAAAGAAAAAAGAAAAAGAAAAGAAACGATAATACAAAAATATAAAACAAACAATTGCAACAAAGTAATATTATTTAATAACTAACATGACCTGTGGATATCCCAAAGTATGATGATTTAATTATTACAACGTTTGATGTGTTTACTTAATAGCTATTACAAAATAGTTCAGTATGTAAAAAGTACAATAATCTTGATTTAACTCTCTCACCCATTTTTGTTCTTTCTTTCCTTCTTTTCATTATCGATTGTAATAGATTAGCGTCATAGTTTTCGCGTTCTCACCCACTCTTTCTATCTTTCCTCTACTTTCTTTCTTTCTTCTTTTCTGTGTAGCTGTCCTTTCTTTTTTTCTTTTTTTTTTGTTCATATAATAAAAACGGAATGGTCCATTATTTAGCTGAGGTGACAGCATTCATAAGAAATAGTAATTCGGGGGATAAGCGACACAAGATAATTAGTATTTACATTTTTGCATTTCATCATGGACGATTTGGACGGTCTCATTTTAAACCAGAAGGTGTTGCAATTACGTAAATTAAGGAAGACAAGTATATATAATATATAATATATATATATATATATAAGTCATCCACAGACACGTGTTTCGGCGTTTCACGCCTTTTCAGTGTGGCTAGACACAACTAACTCTGATATATATATATATATATATATATATATATATATATATATGGGAGAATATGTGCTTAATTGAAGTCGTACCGAATTTTGAAAGTTAATTAATTAATAATTAATTAATTAGGCGGGCATACCTATTAAATGTAAGGCTAAACAAATCGAGAAAAATCAATCTCTGTATGTACATTTCGGCCTATTAGGCCTCATCAGCAGAGCTATAGATAGGAAGACCATCTTGTGCGTGATTCGAAACCCGACTGTCAAGCTGACAGGCGAGCATCTTAACCCCTACACCAACCAGACTTTCTTAGATTTTTCGTTTTGTTTAGAAGTAGGTTATTATTCCACAAGGCGGTCTTCCTATCTATAGCCCTGCTGATGAGGCCTAATAGGCCGAAATTTACATACAGAGATTGATTTTTCTCGATTTGTTTAGCCTTACATTTAATAGGTATGCCCGCCTAATCAATTAATTAATTAATTAACTTTCAAAATTAGGTACGACTTCAATTAAGCACATATTCTCCAAAACATTGTCGGCTAAAAAAAAGCCATATCATAAACACATCGCTTGTGTATTACTTCTCATATATATATATATATATATATATATATATATATATATATATTGTATTAGTGAAGTCAATACATACATAGAAAAGGCATCAACTGCTATAGAGAGATTATCGATCGTATAAAAATCTGATCTCTATAATAAGATAAAGCTATGGGTGTTTCAAGATGATAACGGTCGGAAGATTAAGGAACACCAGTATTAATATATAGATTTCCATAGGGAAGGGAAATAATTTTGGACAGAACTAATTTTTAGAAAAATCTATAACCATGAACATAACAGATCAAAACTTCTAAAAAAAAACAGGAAATATTCAAAACTAAATACGGAATAAACTATTTATGGCAAATTCAATAATTACTTGCAAATATTCGCATTTCCTTATACAAATATTCAGTAGGGGTGAATAACTCTGACACCAATTTATATATATATATATATATATATATATATATATATATATATATATATAATATGAATAAATATATATATATGTCTATATACATATATATCATAAATTTATATGTATACAAATATACGAAGGAAATATATACATATATATATATATGTATATATATATATATATATATACATATGATTTACACAGACATATATATATGTGTGTATGTGTGTGTAGGAATATAATATCTACATACTATATTAATGTAAATACATAGATCTTATATATACGATCACATATAAACATATATATGGTACACCTTATACTTAGGGAGGTGAATTTGAAATACACCAATATTTTAGGTTTCGTATTCTAAATTCAGGGTTAATGAACGCACAACTACCCACATCTATACACATTAATGTTATATATATATATATATATATATATATATATATATATATATATATATATGTGTGTGTGTGTGTGTGTGTGTGTGTGTGAGAGTGTATGTGTGTGTGTGTGTCTGTGTGTATATATATATATATATGTATAAATTTTGATTTTTAAACGATGGTTGTTGAACTTTTGAAAAAGCACCGGTCGAAAGGGCCCTTAAGTTTCTATCTTCTTTCGCCTTATTTTTTAATTAATTCGTTTATTAGCTGATCCTATAATAAAAGTACGATACTGTTCAAACTTATAATATAAGATCATTAATCATCTTAATGCACGTATCACTCACTCTTTTCCCTTCTTTCTTTCTTTCTTTCTTTCTCTCAATTCCCCCATCTCTCTCTCTTTCTCTCTTTCTCTCTCTTTCTCTCTCTTTCTCTCTCTTCTCCCCCTCCCTCTCTCCCTTTCTCTCTCTCTCTCTCTCTCTCTCTCTCTCTCTCTTTTCTCTTTCTCTTCTCCCTCTTTTTACTCGTTGCTTCACTCATTTGAAACTTTTTTTTTATCTCTACAACAGAACTACTCAAACAGGCACGCGTATACACACACACACACACACACACACACGCACACACAAATACTATTTTCTTTCTGGTTCGTTGTTCTCTTGTTTTACAATGGTCTTTGCAAAACCAAGTAATTTTTGTTTTAGTTATGACTTTTCCCCAGAGATTATCTTCATGAATACCTGGCTCCCGTCGGAGCTAAACGAGTACATTCTATTGATTATAACTATGTTCTTGGGTCCCGTACATTCCTGGTACTTATTCGTCTAATTGAGGATCTACAAAACTAACTAGTGTTGCAATTCATGAGAAGTCATAAAGTGTGAACAGACCTGTAGCTAGGAATATTTTAATTAGGGTCTGTTGATTTAGAATCAAGGGGTCCCCCTGGAAAATTACCGATGACTGTTAATAAACTTTGACCCTTAGAGGCAGTGATTGCGTGTAATGACAGACACGTGATTTATTTCGTTAAGCTGATTAAACCCAGTTTTGAAAGAGCGTAGAAGTATTGTCAGCTGTGGGTCGGTGTCACCCCGCGGCGGAATAATCAATATGGGCTAATAAAACTTGATCAAGTAAAACTAAGTCTAGTAGTTTTGCAATTAAGACAATGACCAGACCCGACCAAAGAAGAACTAACAAAGAAATCAACACTCAACAGAAAGCCAGCCTTTGAATGGAAGTCAACTAGATAAAATGGCGGACTACAAATAAGACGAAGAAGAAGCAGTTAGCAGGAATTAGTCCACAAGCAGAAATGAAACAAAGAGACAAGCAAGCGAAGTTATGAAGATCTACCATCTACCATCCCTATCACTATTTAATCTGTCTGTCTGTCTGTCTCTGTCTCTGTCTCTCTCTGTCTGTCTCTCTATCTGTCTCTATATCTCTCTCTGTCTCTCTTTGTCTCTCTCTCTCTTATATACCCGAATATGACAGAAGGGTATATATGTATATATGGTATATAACACTAGAAGACTAGTGGGTTCGAACCGGCGGGAAGATTTTCTTCTGTTTCTTTGGTAACTTATTTCTAGTAGTTTGTTAGATAATTAAGACAATGACCAGACCAGACTAAAGAAGAACTAACAAAGAAATCAACACTCAACAGAAAGTCAGCCCTTAAATAGAAGTCAACTAGATGCCCCCCCTCTCTCTCTCTCTCTCTCTCTCTCTCTCTCTCTCTCTCTTATATACCCGAGAATGACAGAAGGGTATATATGGTATATAACACTAGAAGACTAGTGAGTTCGAACCGGCGGGAAGATTTGCTTCTGTTTCTTTGGTAACTTATTTCTAGTTCTTTCTCACAATAACATACAAAGATTCTTGGCAAAAATGTCGACCGTCAAAACTTGATAAATCAGAGAGGCCAAACCTGGAATGATAATAAGACATTGTTGGACAGACACACACCCATAAACACACATGAACACACATAAACACAAGCACACACACACAGACTTACACAGACACACACACACACACAGAAATTGGAAGACATAAGGCACAAAACAGAATGGACAATTCCTAGCAACAGCTGCAGACTTTCATAAATCTTCTGACGAAGAGATCCTTGTCTCGAAATATTAAGAGAAAATCAAAGGTAAACAAACAAAATCACGTGTCTGTCATTACACGCAATCGCTGCCCCTAGGGTTCAAAGTTTATTAACAGTCCCCGGTAATTTTCCATGAGGACCCGTTGATTCTAAATCAACAGTCCCTAATTAAAATATTCCTAGCTACAGGTCTGTTCAAAATTTATGACTTCACATGAATTGAATTAGACGAATAAGTACCAGGAATGTACGGGACCCAAGAACATAGTTACATCATTTTTCTTTACACTTGCATTGTGATAGCCTTGAAAACCAACCAACAAACCAATATAAACACAATGATTCAAGCAAATTATAAAACACTTTTAGAGACTAATACTTTTTTTTGAAGCAATTGAATTACTGAATGTATTTGTGCTGCTTCATATGTAATTGTAACAAGTCAATAAAGACAGAAATGATATAAAGTGTATTATATTTGTTTAATATGACTTGCTATTGTTTATTTAAAAAGGGGTGCTTGTGGTGTAATGGTTATCATCATAGGAAATGGACATGGCAAAACGATTTGAAATCTCGAATAAAGCTGTTTGCATTTCCCTTAGTGTCAATACTCTTGGGAAAGGTATGCATCCAACTATTTTCTCTCCAGCTATGGGTAAAGTTAGTCTGGGACCTGTCTAGAAAAAAGAAAACTCTGAATTCAAACCTGTTAAACTCCACTGAACACTATACCGCATATGCGACTGGCACCATAAAAGAACAGAAAAAATATATTGGTGTAAAAGAATTCTTGCGTGCCATGAACAAAAATCTATAGAATTCACTGTGAAATTGTTGCTGTACGTATCGAACATGCATGTTGGTTGGTTGGTTGGCTTGTTGATGGTTGGTTTGATTTTACGGCATGTCATCCCAATTGGGTCATTTTATGCCGAGGATGTTTTGTTTTACTCATTATTATGGTAAGGGTTAAACAAATATCTTTAGAGTTGAGAACTGCAGAGTATAAAAAACCGATTAGTTTTCTAGTTTTTCAACGTATAGTTCTTCTTCATTCTTTCCTTTATTCATTTTCATTACATACACACATACACACACACACACACACATATATATATATATATATATATATATATATATATATATATATATATGAAGAACAATTGTGTGTATGTATGTCCGGAAATAAAACTATTAACGAAAAAGTAAATACATATACACATTCACTATCACCAAAGCTTGTTTTTAGTGCAAAAAGAATGAAGATTTTATTTATCTGTTTGAAGATATTTAAAAATTATGATTTGAATAGTAAGAGAAAGGGAAGTCACTTGTGGCGTTTGGGATTAAAACATAAACAAATCAATGGAACTGCGAGACTATTTTTTTATCCCACCTCTACACAGGCAACGCTTCTAGTATATATATATATATATATATATATATATATATATATATATATATATATATATATGAAAAGTTTTAATTTAATTTATCAGATATAAATGTATTTGATTTATTGATTTGGTATGCGATCTAAACAGTGACAGAACAAAGAGGGAGGGTTCAGGTAAAGGCAGCTTTCTTTCTTATATATTTTCTGTGTAGCATATCCTTTCCCAACTAAAGGAGGGTGTCCCTGTGGCACGGTGACTAATGTGCTGGACTATAAAATTGTAGTAAGCGAATTCAAACTTCAGCCACGCTATTATGTTCATTTTCGGAGTAATACTCTTGTGAAGGATATAGACTCCCCCTTCCCCCATCCATGGGTTGAATAGCACCACTACTGCTCTTCCATATGGATGGCTTTGGCATTAAATAGCCCATGAAGGTTGATATCCCATTAAACAAATAAACCAAACCAAACCAATTAAAATATGTTGGATTATTTTTGTATATATATATTTACCAACTCCACCGCACGAGCAGGATGCGACACAATGTCAATTTCTTAAGCGGGGTTTAACAGGTTTGAATTCAAAGTTGTCCTTCTCCTAGACTGGTTACCTAGCCATGGTTAAAGAGTCCAGTCTGCCCTGCGATTTACCCATAGCTGGAGGGAATATTGGATTCATACCTTTCCCAGGGATATTAGCGCTATGTGAAATGCCAGCAGCTTCGTCTAGGAATTGAACTCGCGTTAACGAGTCCATTTCCTACGACTCTAACCATTAGACCACGCGCCTCCATCAATTATTTTTGTATATAGTTATTTGCTAAGCGTAGCTTAGATGCGGCACAAGGCCAGAAGTATGGGACACCCAGTGAAAATCGAACTCACTACTAATGGTCTGCTAATCTAGCTTGCTAACCATTACACCACATGAGGTGCCCGGGTATTTATTAAGCCTCGCTTAGATGTGACACAAAGCCGAATGTATAGGGCACCCAGTGAGGCTCGAACTCACTAGTCTTGGTTTTCCAGTCTACCCACCTCACCATTACACCCCGAGAGGCGCCCAGAATATTTTTATATAAGGTGTGCTACAATACACTACTTGAATTTATAGACTAAGCAAAGTCACGTTGTTTAAACCTCAGCCAACCATCAGCCCGAATACGTGGCTGGTTGACTACTTAATCACTGATACTGAAAGACGTTCATCTGCAATCATTGACGAAGGACTTATTAGACTAAGGAGCATCAAGGAACAACCAAAGGATTCTTCACCAAGGATCGGGCGCTGCTTAACACAAAGGATCTCCGCTGGACAAGTGCTCTTGCTTGAAGCCTAAAGGAGGGCCACTAAAATCGTAACAGTTGAGAACAAAACATGCCCCAATATAACACTATACAAGTATTGGACATCCAAGGTAAGGAACTTGGATGGACAAAACTACTTTATTGCACTCGCTACAAATTAACGAAACTTGACAGCTTTGTGTTATCGATTAACGCTTTGGCATCGATCAAAGGCCACAGAAAAATCAACGGATAAAAAATATGACAAAGTAGTTACTACTTTGTAATGTCTCTTGCCCGGATAGTTCAGAAAGGATTTATTAAACAAATAGATCAAAAACTCTCACTCACACTAATCTTTACACGCGGTAAATCGAGAGAGTATATATAGAAATTATAGACCATTATTTACAATACAAATTAACTGGAAAATAGTTTAACTCTTTGCCTACCAAATTTCCCACCACGGCTGTGCCAAATTTTCTTGGTATTATTATTATTTTTTTTTTTACCTGTATGATGAGATATTTCAAAGTTCACTATCTATTCACCTCAGAACTCATTCTATTCAAATAAGTAAAGTAAGTAAAGTCGTCGGGGTGGCCTAAAGTCGGTATCAGCCAGACAGCGAAGGAGTATCTCATTTTCACTAGTGTTAGACCAAGGAGATTGTTTTTTGCGTCCAAGGTGGAGCGCCACATCTACCATCAGCTGCTTACTTTACCGCACAGATCCCTCTGCTATTCATACGCTGAGTTGACGAGGGTCGGCATTGAACCAGGAACCTTGTGGTACCTAGGCAGACGTTCTACCGACTGAGCTAAACCGGCTCTTAGTCCCATTATTATGGTAATCTGAGTCTTTCTGTTCAATCATAATGAACTAGCCATCATTTTTTTGTATTTTGTTTGGGTGTAGTAGGAGAGCCGCTGTGAGCTGCTTAAAATAGGTAAATAGTTAAGTATAACTGGGCTTTAGCAGAGAATTAAAAAAAAGGGGGTGAAAACTATTATTGAATAGAGATAATTACTTGAAAACCAAATTTTATTAGTAGTATTTGGATCATACGGACGTCCTCATCTTTATTGTTATCTGTACAATGTTTCGGTCAATATGCCCTCGGGAGTCTTCTCGAACTCGAGAATCGGACACATAATATAGTGGATAAAGGAGTTGGGTTAAGACAGTTCTAAGTGACAGTTATCTCTATGTTGCAGGTTCAATTCTGGTCAAGGGTGACAGTAACATAGAATAATAATTAATACAGCTTAACACCTGTGTCAAATCGGCAGTCAGCTGAGTGGACTTATTAAGTGATATGTTAGTTGAAAAATACCGTGAAAATAGAGGTTCCAATACTTGAGTCATGGGCTTCCAAAATGTTCGCTATGAGGGCCTTAAACCTCATTAAGGTGTCTTGATATTGAAATTTGCTGAAATCTTGTGAATAGGCATCATATCTTGTTATTTACCTAGGGTTTAAATTTCATATAAATCGAAGGGACAAATTCAGTAGCGGTCGTGATTAAAAAGAAATATACTTAACTTTTACCAAATACCCTGGGTAATGTAGTTTCAGACTATATATAGGTACAGGGATTATCGCCTCGGTGGAGGTCGTGAACGAACAGACAGAAGAAAACTACACCTTAATGTATACAGATGTTGCATTGTATTTTTTGTTAAATTCACATATTTATTTGTCTATTGTTTCACGTATCGAATCTTCTATATATTAATACTCTTGTTCCTTAATCTTCCGACCGTTATCATCTTGCAATTGTTGTATACCCTTTTCTTACTTCTTACTTCTGGTCGTATTTTCTTCTGGCCGGCTTTGCTATTTCTTCATCTATCTTGGTATGGTCTCTTCTAAGGTCTGGACTTTCTTGGGGACTTCGGGTCTGGGTTCTGTTTGGGATTTCTCCTTATCAGAAGCCCTGTGTCATTGTTAGTTTTTAGGTAATAAACACAAGACTTCGATTTACTTTGATGTTACTTTATTTTCAATCCCCAACCCAGACATCTGCGCAGGTGAGACTTACATCCTACGAGCTCGGCTCCTACCTTCTAACTGACTGAAATTTACTTACTATCTAAACCGGAAGAGAGGGTTCTCTCTACCGGTTCTCACGGTATCCACCGGAAGGTTAGGACTGAAGTCAAGCCTTGTCACTCATCCTTCAAGGCCGTGGGCTGTATCTTATAATGGCCATTTTGATTTCTACACTATTGCCATAAATATTAGGTATTTAATAATTATGTAACACAACACCCTTTTTTTTTAAATGAGACCGTCCAAATATTCAAAAACGAAATTTAAAAAAATGTAAATCTTGATTATCTGGTTTTGCTTATCCGCCAAATTCTTATTTCTCACGAGTGTCGTCACCTCAGCAAAATAATGAACCATTCCGTTTTTATAAAGAAAGAAGGGGAAGAAAAAGGACATATTGCACCGATAAAATATGATAAGAAAAAAAAAGAAAAGAGAAAGGGAAAGATAAAGACGGGGGGGGGTGCTGAGCGCGTTAATCTGTTTCAATCGAATATAATGAAATTATAATCTTTATCTTCAATAAGGAAAGAAAGAAAAAGAATCAGCGCGAGAAATTTAAATCAGGATTGTTATACTTTTTACATATTGAGGTATTTTGAAATAGCTCTTAAGTAAACATATCAAACTTTGAAATTATTAAATTATCATACTATGTACATACGCAGGTCCTACTAGTACTAATAATATTTCAATGGAAATATTTGACTAAACAATATCCCTTAGTAAACAACTAGAAGCGGCTACTCGGCGTCGCTAGGTAAAATCGGGGAGGGGCAAAAAGTTAGTCTTGCAAGTCTATTATTACTAAATCCTGAGTTCGATCCTCACAGGATGTCCCATTAAAATCCCTACGTAAAAAAGACCTTGCGTTGATTCGGCCTGGTGGGGTGTCAGAAAAAAATTCAGACACTCTAATAAAAAAAAATCAGTGTCTCCCATTTAAAATATCAAATGCAAAAAAAAATCAATGCTGTTACAATTTAAACTTAAATTTTCAATTATCTTCACGAATATAAATCAAATCATTATTTCTTGCTCAAAAAGCAACATGTGGTAATAGTGAATGTGTATACTTATTTATTTTGCCATTAATTGTTTTTATTTTTGGAGTTTCAGCCGGACTTACATACATACACACAACTGCCCTTTATATATGTATGGATAGATTATAGCTTCAAGTAACTATTCTTGCTACAAATAATTTACAGTTGTGTGTATTTACCCAACCTCTCCGTCTCGAACAGGACAATGTGATAGACACATAGACAGCCAATGATAGATAGATAGATAGATATTCACATTCGGATAGTTTTCTATACACATATAAACATACACATGGATATATAGACATAACAGAACGCATACACTAAGTACAGGCACGAACAAATATAACTAGACTATAAATAGATAGATAGATAGATAGATAGATAGATAGATTGATTGATTGATAGATAGATAGATATTCACATTCGGATAGTTTTCTATACACATATAAACATACACATGGATATATAGACATAACAGGGCATATACACTAAGTACAGGTACGAACAAATATAAATAGATAGATAGATAGATAGATAGATAGATAGATATTCACATTCAGTTAGTTTTCTATACACATACAAACATACACATGGATTTATAGACATAACAGGACACATACACTAAGTACAGACACGAACAAATATAACTAGACTATAAATAGAAATATAGATAGATAGATAGATAGATAGATGGCTTGACCAGACGCATTGAAAAGTGGCGGCAGAATTTTAGTATTGGCGACCAGCTCTAGCTGATCGATACGGCTGTGTGTCCATTGGTTGAGCCTTAAGCGTAACTCAGCCGTGATTGTCGGCAGGCGAATAAAATGCACCATAGTGTCGATCATTAAAATCCATAACGTCTGAACGGAACACTATTTCAACTAACTGCGTTGTAAAGGAAAAGCGATATAATGACTGACGCCTTAGCTTGGAGACATGCCAATATGACGCTGTCCTTTCTCGTTCTGCCTCTCTTCTTCTTCCAAGGACTGTTTGCTTAACTTGTTCATATTCGGTGTTTACGTGTCCAGTCCATTTTGGAAAAAGGAAGTTGGTAAAAATGGCTTTAGAGTTCACTTTGCTACTTTAATTAGAGACGTTGTTGTAAACTTTGTTTTGGTCAAAGCCGGATCTTGTCTTACCTGGGACAACGCTGACAGGATTCAATTCATAGTCGTCGCAGGGACGTGTGATGGTTCGAGTTCCACTTCACGATCGGAACTCTCTTAATATTGAACATTAATGTGTAATCAGTCCACATATTTATCAAACCCTCCGCACGAGCAGGGTGTGACACAATATCAATTTCTTAAGAGAAGTTTAACAGGATTTAACTTAAAGTTTTCCTTTTCCTGACTGGTTGCCTAACTATGGTTAAATAGTCCATTCGGCCCTACTATTTACTATAGCTGAAGGGAGAGTAGGTGAAATGCAAACAGCCTTGTCCCGGATTTGAACTGGTGTCGGCGAGTCAATTTCCTTCGACTCTAACCATTACACTACTCGCCTCCACAATTCACGTTATATGAAGTTAAAAAAATTGATACCAAGACAAAGTTTCGTCAAAACTTCATGACAGCATGGATTCCCATGACTCCCTAGCTTTTGCAAGCCGTCCCTATCGATCTTGTCGGATTTCGTCTTGCCTGCGATAACGGTAACACAATTCAATCCACAATCGTCTCAGTGACGTGTGAGGGTTCGAGTTCTACTTTAAGATCGAAACTCTTAATATTGAACCTTAATATACAAACAGTTCACATCATTCATATTTACCAACCCCTCTGCATGATCAGGATGTAACACAAGGTCAATTTCTTAAACGGGCTCTTCTAAGTACTCTAACTGATCTAACAGTGCTGTGGTCTGGATGGTCTCTATTCTCCCTTTGATCCTTAATTCCCCTAGTCTACTTTCTGTGACGATATACATTCACCCGATTCGAAGCGTCTGTGTTGCCTGGCGTGTCTGACTGCTCTTTGCGAGATTTCCCTCCAATCAAAATAAGCTCTAGTTGAGAGCGGCAGACAGGGGAAAGAAATGAACATTCTTCACAATCACATCATGCGACGCAAACCCTCGTCTTCGTCTAGAATCAAACGTAGATCGTTTTTCGTAATTTCTTTTTATTTATAAATTTCATAATTTTCTACTTCGTAATGTCGTTTTTCGATATATAAAGAGGTAAGACATCTCCCGAAAATAAGCCCTAGTGTTATATTTCGGGATGAAAATTAATATAATCCCCGATTTATTTTCGGGGAAACGCGGTATTCACCTGTATTGCCGCGTATATTCATTTGCTTTTTATCCTGTTTACTAGCAAGAATATGATACCTCCGGGCGCAGGTATATAAATTTTGATGTAATGAAATACATTAAATTAGAAAGACTAACGAAATTAAACAAGAACGCATAAAAAAGATTCAATTATAGTTTAATTGGTTTCTATATAAAATCATTCATAAGATTGATTTTAATACGTTGGAGAATAAAACAATAATATCAGAGATCAATAACACCAAGTAATTATTTATTAAACCCGGTTTTGTTAAAACCAGTATGCAAATTACCCACATCAAATATTATGTACACCTTTATTTTTTAGTGATATATAAGACACATTGCAGGATTTTAAACGAATGACATGAACTGTTTTGAGGCAAATCCAATTCAGATTTTCATAGAGACATTGGTAATAAATAAGATTTATTCTATGTATTAATGATTCTGATTATTAATCAAATTCTCATTGATAAACGTACAAAATTCCTGAGGGTATTGTGACGAGGGAAGGGGCGTGGTCTCGGTTACAGACAGACAGACAGACACCGAATATCCATTATAATAACATATACTAGGTATGTCAAAAAAAGTTCCAGAACTGGTGTCACAAAAAAATTAATTAAATCCAAACTACAAACAACAAGTTATCCCCTTCAAATTAATCCCCCTGTAGTCTAATGCACTTTCCATCCTTCTCTGTCACGCTTGCATGTCCTTATAGAAGGATTCTTCCGGGATTCTCGGTAGCTCTGGCGTCACGCCCTTTTTGATGTCGTGCACATCCTCAAAACGGTTTCCCTTGATGACCCTCTTGAGCTTGGGGAAGAGGAAAAAATCACATGGAGCCAGGTCGGGCGAGTAGGGTGGTTGCTCCAGCACAGTGATGTTCTTCAGGGCCAGGAACTGCTAGGGCCAGGAATTCTCACATAATCAGGGCAGTGTGGGCAGGTGCGTTGTCATAGTGAAGCACCCATGAGTTGTCCTGCCACATCTATCGCCTCTTCTCGCGCACTGAACGAAGCAAACGCCGCACTATCTCTTTGCTGGTTGATCGTCTAACCCTGTGACAAGAAGAATAAGAAATCAGAATAAGAAATTTATTTATCAATAGTAGGTACAAGTAAAAGAAAAACTTTATTTTTGTTAAACTACTATTGAAGGGGGGCCATGCCTAATAGCGTGAAGCTAAGCCAATGGACATGACCACCCTTGGATGCTCACAGGAAACGATACAAGACACACCAGACAGACAAACATATAGATATATATCATGAGATAAATTAGCCGTGTGATAATCTAAATGCAAATCTGTTGTTTATAAGAGGCAATAAAATGCTTTTTCAAAAGTTTTTTAAGGACAAAATAATTTACCGAAACAAGCTTCACCTTTTCCTCCTTTTCTTCATCAAACAATACCGACTGAACAGTGTTCCAGGAATTAAGTGCATTAAAACGAATCGAATTATGCCCAAAACTAACCGTGTTGATGATAGGGAAATTAAACAAACCAGTTTGGTCAGCACGAGTGACATGAGCATGGGTGAAGTCAACTGCAAAAGCATTCTGAACAGAAACAGGCATTTTATCGTGGAACAGTTTATGTATGAACAAAATATTTTCACAATGGACCATATCAGAAAATTTGAGAATCTCCAGATTTGCATACAGGTTGTTAGAAAACTCGCAGTGGACGATGCCCCACACATCTTTTGTGATGTCACTTCTGGAACTTTTCTGACAAACCTCGTATAGTGGTGTGTACACGTGTTTGTATCTGCTTGTATTTTTCCGTGAATGTGTGTGTGTGTGTGTATGTGTGTGGTTGTGTGTGTGTGTGTGTGTGTGTGTGTGTCTGTCTGTCTGTCTGTCTGTGTCCCTCTGTGCATATGTTTCACTTTGTGATCGTAAAAACTTTCAACGAACAAAGATGAAATTGTCCGGGCTGTTGATTTCTTTCTTCTTCCCGCATTTTCTTTTTGTTATGACAACGTTTCAACAAATGTCTATTTCAGAGTTTTTACCATGTGCACAATGCGAATGGAAAACAAATATTTCTGTCTTTCTTTCTTACACTTTCCTTTTTTTTCCTTTTTTTTTGGGGGGGGGGGGCGCTCCATTTTTTTTTTTTTTTTTTTTTTTTTCGAATCCTTCTTTGGTTATTATTTCTTTAAATATTTACTTATTCATCTATTTATTTACTTATTTATCTCTTTTTTTATTTTTTAATTTTTTTTTTGTTTTGCTTTTGTTTTGTTTTTTGTCTTTCTTTCTTATTTTCCCATTCCTCTTTTTTTCTGATTTACATTGTTTCTTTTCTTTCTTTCTTTCTTTTATCATTATTATTATTGGGTTTTCACACCTGTAGTAGCCGGTGGTTCACTGGAGGCTGAGTGACAGCAAGTCTCCTCAGGTCTCCAGGATTCTTCACGATCTTAACAGTACTGTAGTTTGGATAGTCCCGATTCTTCATCTGATTTCTAATTCACCCAAATTTTTTTCCAGAGTTTTGGGGACCATTCCAAGGACACCAATTACAATTGGGACGACCTTCACTTTCATGGAACATAGAAAAGGATTACATTTCATTACATTTTACGGAAATACCCGGAATATTTGAGATGCTAGAATTAGGGTTAGGGTTAGGGTTAAAGTCAGTGTTAGGGCTAGGGTTATGGTTAGGGTTAGACTGCTTGGGGAGTTTCCGTAATCTAATGCTACTTATACGTAAAATGCGATACTAATGATATTATATCTCACGCGCTATTCTGCATTTGTACCCAAAAAATTCCTTAATATCGAAACGTGCATTGTGTTTGTTAATAACATGAACTAACTATTTATTTAATTTACCATAAGTGCAACATCTATATAAACTTCTGATTAAAATTGTCTGTTGGTTTGTTTACAAATATTTGAAGAGCGGAAGTTACCGGTCACGAGTAAAAATGTGAACCTTCCATTACCTTGATAATTGGGGATGCTTATTGGAGACTTGATCCATAGTTTTTTTTCAATTCTCTGCCCAGGTCTAAGTATTTGTCTATCTTTTTGTTTTCTTTTATTTTCCCTCTGTGATCCGCCGAGACGAAAAAATCTAAGAGATAAATTATTTTCTTTTTAATTAAAATTGTGTCTAATTTTCTGGCCGGGATTAGGTGATATGTGAGCATTTCCATGTCCTAGAGTACTTTATGCGTCTCATTTTCTACGATAGATTCCCGTTTATACATATACCATTTGGTAACATGGTCAAAATTTAAGTTCTTGCACACTTCTCAGTGGATCACCTTTACCACCAAGACGTGCGTAGTCTTGTACTCACTTTGCGCTAGTTTGCTGCGTTCGCTTATGATTAACCATTTCCTCTTTGTCTCCACACTTTCTACATTTGCTATATATATATATATATATATATATATATATATATATATATATATATTATAACTATGTATATTTATATATATCTATATATATATATATATATATATATATATATATATATTATATATATGGGGAATCCATGTATGTGTGTGTATTATGTATATATATTTTCTCTTTCTCCCCCTCTCTCTCTCTCTCTCTCTCTCTCTAAAAAGGTATTATTTATATATATTATCTCTCTCTTTCCATGTATATATATATATATGTTATGTATATATATTATCTCTGTCTCTCTCCTTATATAAATATATATATAAGTGTATTATATATATGTATATATATATATATAATATATATATATATATATATATATATTATTTCTCTCTTCCCTACCTCCACCTGTCTGTCTGTCTGTGTCTGTGTCTGTGTCTCTCTGTCTCTCTCTCTCTCTCTCTCTCTCTCTCTCTCTCTCTATATATATATATATATATATATATATATATATATATATATATATGGGGGATGTATGTGTTTGTGTGTATTATGTATATATTTTTCTTTCTAACTCTCCCCTCTCTCTCTCTCTCTCTCTCTCTCTCTCTCTCTCTCTCTCTCTCTAAAAAGGTATTATTTATATATATTATCTCCCTCTTTCCATATATATATATATATCATGTATATATATATTATCTCTCTCTCTCTCTCTCTCTCTTCTCTCTCTCTCTCTCTCTCTCTCTCTCTCTCTATCTATCTCTCTCTATCTATCTATCTATCTATCTCTGCCCAACATATAAATATATACATATAAGTATATATATATATATATATATATATATATATATATATATATATATATATATATATCGTGTATATATTATTTCTCTCTTCCCACCTCCACCTGTCAATTTGTCTGTCTGTCTGTGACTCTCACTGTCTCTTTCACTGTCTGTCTGTCTGTCTGTCTGTCTGTCTCTCTCTCTCTCTCTCTGTGTTTCTGTGTCTCTGTCTCTGTCTCTCTCTCTGTCTGTCTCTCTCTGTCTGTCTGTCTGTCTGTCTGTCTCTCTCTCTCTCTCTATATATATATATAAATATATATATATATATATATATATATTACATAATATCATGTATGTATATCATCTATATATATATATACACATATATATTATATATATATTATACATATCACTCTCTCCCAATATAAATATATATATATAAATATATATATATATATATATATATATAATATATATATATATATATATATATATATATTATATATATGGGGTATGCATGTATGTGTGTGTATTAGTTAGGGTAGCGTAGACATGAAATCAACGGTGCTTCGTAACCGACTGTTTGTCGCCTATGTGATTTTCCAATCCAGTGAATATTTTTGTTTGTATTTTCTGAAAGATCTAACCCAAAACACAGAAAGATATACAATTTGTAATGAAAGCACCTGGAAACATACAAGCTACACACACAAGACATAATTTAACAATAAAAAATATGAACGCAGCAACACACTTTCTAGACACATTTGTGAAAGCAAAAATACAATAAAAACACGCCAGAAATCACCTGGAAAATAAGAGAAATAGTACTGGCTTACAACAGCTTAACAAAATACTGCAACCTTTGTCTAGAAGTAAAAGTAGTCATAATTACCTTCCCAGACCAAACTACTTAACAAATGATCATAAATCATATCCAAGTGTAGACACGAAAATAAATTAATATCAAGCCAGCTAAAAACTAATGACTACAAAGACTAAAATAAATTCCTAAAAACCTTATGAAAACATTACATGTATAGATAGATAAATGAATAGATACTTAAATTATTGTATAGAAAATAATAATAATATTGAGATGAAGATGATGAAGAAAATAATAATAATATCGAGATGAAGACGGATCCCCCTATCCCAACAAGGAGACCAGACCTAGTATTGATTAACAAAAAAGAGAGAACTTGTGAACTGGTGGATTTTGCGGTTCCTGCAAACCACAGGATGAAGATAAAGGAAAACGAAAAGATGGATAAATACCTGGGCCTTGCCAGAGAATTAAAAAAAAACTGTGGAATATGAGGGTCAAAGTGATACCAATTGTAGTTGGTATACTTGGAACGGACCCAAAATGCTTGGAAAAAAAGAATGGTGAATCTGGAATTTAGAGGAAGAATTGAGACCATCCAGACTACTGCATTGCTGCAATCGGCCAGAATACTTAGAAGAGTCTTGATAACCTGAGGAAACATTTTGTCACTCAGACTCCAGTGAAATACCATCAGCAAACGCTGGTGTGAAAAACTCTAATAATAATAATAATAATAATAATAATAATAACACCAGCAATAAAATGAGCTAATATTGTGGCATCATTGAAACTATATTACTCATATTCACAACAAAAGACAACGACAGATTTTTGAAGCCTGTGCAATTTCGCTTTTGCCCTCCCTTAATAATCGACATGGATTTGTTAATATATCACCGTTTCTAGCTAAAATAGTTTTAAATAACTACAAAATACCAGGCTTCATTTAATTATTTAGTTATCATTCCCACTTTGTTCCCTTTGTTCTCATAAAACCAGTCCATTAATACTTTTTCTTGTCTTTTGTTGAATGCATTTCTTCGAGTTGCGTCACGCGTCATGACATCTTCGCGTGCGTGGATCGCGACTTGTCTTTCAAAAATATAACGCTGATCAAATACAGTTACACAACAAAAAAGATTTTATAAAGATTTTCATCTCCTGTCATCTTTAAACCATCCATCAATTTCTTCACCCCAAGATACATCCAGATGAAGGTTTAAAGAAACCGAAATGTTTAAACATCGATAAATAAATTCATCCTATTTTCGGAACATTTGTTTTTTCAAATTTCTTAATATTGTCGGATTTATTTTCCATATTTACTCCCATATATATATATATATATATATATATATATATATATATATATAAATGAAACCCAAATAGGAAAAATAATGTAGCAAATCAAACTCAATAAAGTAAAGTTCCATATCACGAAATTGATACGCAGATTAAATGGCATTTCCTTGAATACTGTACAACAGAAAACCAATATTCACTGTATGCACCACACACTGAACCAATAACAAACGAATCAATTATTCGCTCTGTGCACCACACAACAGCATATAAGGAAAAAATACAAACAAATAAATCGACTTGGTTTGAAAATCAATAACATTTGAATACATGCTTTCATATCTTATGAATCAACTGGTAATAGTTCATTATTTATCTGAGGTGATGACTGGGCATAACACACGTGGGTAGGTATTAGCGTATCAATATATAGATAGATATTTGTGTTAATTTTGCAATGAATAACACACAAATATACATTAACCATCTATATGTGCACTGTCTCCGTATTGTTCTAAAATCTTTCGATGAATTTCAGACCCTGACACACTTTCCGACCAGAAAATTGGGTCATTTTTTTGTTGCATACTGGTAGTGGAGTGGGCATATTTACACAGTAAAGACAGCTAGCAAAATGGCGCGATCAGGCTCAAACTTTCATTATGCGACTACAACAGTGACAACTATAAGCACACGTAATGTTGATTGAGTAGGCAGACAGCGAGGAAGTCTATTTCCTTTACATTAGCGCTAGACTAGAAGGTTTTTATTTTTTTTGGTTTTTTTGCTTGGGTGGAGTGGTACACATATCGTCAACTCGCCATTTTACTGCACAGATCAGATTACCCAGCTACTCATGCGCTGAGTTAGCGGGGCCCGGTATCGAACCCGGAACCTCGTGGACATCTACCGATTGAGTTAAACCAGTCACTCGTGAAGCGACAAAAATTGGACGTCCTTGACATAATGTTTTCCTGGCAATCGAATATCTATGGTACACCATAGCGGTCGTAATATACCTGTTTGTATGAATGGGGGGGGGTCGGCTGTGTGTGCACGCATGCGCAGAACAGTTTGTATGTTTCTCTTTGCATCGGAAAACAGACAACACGTTTGTTGAGCCAAATTGTGAGATAGAAGGAATTTTTTTCTTCTTCTTAAAAACAGAAGAGAAATAACATGAAGACAAAAGTATAACCCTAAATTTTACGGCTTAAAAATAAAATTTAACCTAATTCCCCCAGGGACGAGAGGTTTTCTCATCGTTCCTATTATTATTTATTTATTTATTTATCTCTATTTTTTTTTCGTATTTTATTTTCTTCGCATCCACTTCGGTTTTGCTCATTGTTGTTTTCTGTTGGTTTTGCATTTCCTTTTGTTTTTTTGTTTCCTTTTAGTCTTTCACCAAAAACCTATCGACCACCTGTGACCCTGCTAAGAGTTTCCTTTGTTTCAACGTATACAGCACTGACTCTTTGCCACCTGTGCTCTATCCGCAAACTTGTTCTATTCTCTTTACAAAACTTCTACAAATTGTTTTTGAATTTATCATTTATTATAGCTTTCTTTCTTGTTGTTATTGCTCTTGTTGTTTGTTTGTTTTTTCCTTTTTTCGCGAAAATGTTTGTTTATAACGAAATAAACAATAGAAAACTTTCAAATAACGATGGCGGAATACGATATAAGATTAGAGTGCACCAAAATTGGAAGCTAAAAAGGTAATTCCATTTGCAGTATAGATATCTAATAAAATCTAAGACCTATGAACGTTTTATAAGAATCGGGAAGAAAAGGCATTACAGAATGGCTGTAAGAGAATCTTCGAGAATTCAGGGTGGAAATTCCCAAAAAGTAAAAAAAAAAAAAAAAAAATAGCATCTATATATTAATACGCTTTCTCTGAATGTTTGAGATGAGGCTTGATGATTAGTATTATCTGAGTTATTCGGACTATTATCCTTATCTCCGACAAGAAATACCTGAAGAAGGCCAGAGGGCATATCGACTGAAATATTGTACAGATAACAATGAAGATGAGAACAATAGTCCGAATAACGCAGATAATATTAATACGCTTGTTCCTCAATCTCCCGTCCGTTATCATCCTGCAACACCTGGTTAAAAATGACATCGTCCGAATTGTCCAATGTAAAAATGTGAATCCTGATTTCTTATTTATCCCATTTTATTTTCACTCAATTTTTAAAATGAAACATTCCAAAAGATCTAGCGTCGATTAAATGTCCAACGTAAAATTAAAATGAATAAAAAAATAAAAAAAGAAGTTACGTGTTTGTTTTATTTGTAATATTGAAATTATGAATTACTGAAGATATTTTGGTAATTTTGGAAGGATTTATATCTAAGGAAATTGCAAATGATCGTTTCTGGTTTAAATAGCTCCTCTTGATTTTTGAATCGTTTCGTGGAAATTCCACCGGTCCTGCTCGTCTATATATTTATACCCCTGTTCCTTAATTGCACGTCTCTCAACACCCTCTCGGTAAAAACGAGACCGTTCAAATCGTCCATCACGTAACACTATAAATAATCGTATCAGTTGATAATATATCAATTGCGAAAATTTCGAATTTTCTTGAGCTCCATCAGCTGAAAGCACTGTACAGCTTTTCATAATTACGTGTTTGTTTTATTTGTAATATTGAAATTATGAATTACTGAAGATATTTTGGTAATTTTGCTATGATTTATATCTAAGGAAATTGCAAATCATCGTTTTGGTTTAAATAGCTCCACTTGATTTTTGTTTCGTTTCGTGGAAATTCCACGGGTCCAGCTAGTTTATATATTGATACTCCAGTTCCTTAATTGCACATCCGTTATCCTCTTGCAACACCCTCAGGTTAAAAATGAGACCATCCAAATCGTCTATCACGTAACACTGTAAATAATCGTATCAGTTGATTATCTTATATTATAAGTGCGAAAATATTGAATGTTGTTGAGCTCCATCAGCTGAAAGCACTGTACAGCTTTTCAGAATTGCTACCTTATTTCATATTCTACAGTTTTGAAGAATTATAGCTTTATCTTATCAGAGAGATCAGCTTTTCATATGATCGATAATCTCTTTATAGCAGCCGATGCCTTTTCTATGCGTGTATTGACATCACTAATATATATAAATATATATATATATATATATATATATATATATATATATATATATATATATATTATTACTTGTGTTCCTTAATTGTACATCCGTTATCATCTACCAACACCTGGTTAAAAATGATACCATCCAAAATCGTTCAAGATTAAATGCAAAAATGTAAATCCTGATTATCTGGTGTCGGTTAATCGCCAAATTTTTATTTCTCATGGGACCTGAGCTAAATAAAGGACCATTCCGTATTTATTAGAAAGAAAGAAACGGAAGAAAAAGAACATGCTACACACCCGCGCACTCAAATACACCCATACCCCCCCACACACACACGCATATATATATATATATATATATATATATATATATATATATATATATATATATATATATATTTAAATATATAGGAAAATTTGAAGACTTAACGGAGAATATAAAATATCGAGTTAGTCACAACGTTGATGAAATAATTAACAGAATTAGACGGGGTTATGAAGACTGTAAGAGTGCTCAATACGTTTGTAGATTTGATTTAGTAAAATGACATTGTCATATAACCTACTTGAGTTTCACCATGAGGATCATCAGGGTTATCTGATGAATTAATTAATCTCATTGTGAGACTCGAGTAGGTTATTTTAATAAACTATTTTGATATATATATATATATATATATATATATATATATATATATATATATATATATGTGTGTGTGTGTGTGTGTGTGGCTGGTAAAATAAAAAGGCTTAAAAATCGGTCGTTTTGCGGTTATAAATCTATTCTACTCACAGGTATCTGTGTATACCTATGAGTTTCATCAGACTGCTAGCTTTATTGAAAATGGTAAACAGAAAATTCATGGGGTTTTATATACAATTTTTCTGGGAAAAACTGAAAGGTTTCGGTTTCAGTTCTCCTCATCGTCTTTGGGGAGGGGGGTATTTATGACGGGGGATTAATTAACCACGGATAATATGAAATAAAAAATATAAAATATAAATATAAAAGTATCGAGATTGAAGCTGTATTTACTAAGATAGAAATGAACAATGAATGGAACGTTCATTTTTTCTTAGAATTTAAGGTGCGTCACAAAAGTGCCGAGTTTGAAAGTGTTTTTGCCAAGATTGAAATGAACAATAAATGGAACGTTTTTTTAATTTTTTCTGAATACAACGTGTGTCAAAAAGCACAAAAAATCTCGATAGTTTTTTGACACACCTTATATATAATATATATATATATATTATTATATATTATTGCTTATATTTTTGAAGGCAATTACAATGCGTATATCGTATAAAATTCGATAATTATTGAAAATAATCATGACAAATAACAAGCGCGACGTGGAACACCGTACAGTTGTTTCAACTTTGTTTCGATTTCTGTCGGAGGGAAATCGTAGGTATACACCGCTGATGAGACTTAATAAAGTTGAAACAGCTGTACGGTGTTCCATGTCACGCTCGTTATTTGCCGAGTTTGCTTCTCATGATTATTTTCAATAATCATCCAATTTTATATGATATACGCATTGTAATTGCCTTCAAAAAATATAAACAATAATATACTTTCTTAACAATGCTCCAAAAAGCAAATTTTCAAATTATATATATATATATATATATATATATATATATATATATATATATATATATATATATATATATATATATATATATATATATATATATATATTTGCCGTTAAAATTAATCAATCATTTCTCAGATTTCCGAAGAGCGGAATAGATTTTAAATAGAATGTGACAGAGAAGAGACTTTTGAATGAAAAATCTGCCCTTACAGTAAATTATAGCTCCAGCTTTTCTCAATTTTCAAATCAAGATTGGTATCCTCATTGTCAGATAACGGTGACTTCACCCTGCGGTGTCATTCAGTTAAGGGACACGTGACCCGAAACTTTACGTTATTGTAATGATTTCCATCGTTCGATAACGCTGACCCCTGCAAGTGTCATGCAGCCAACAGATTTGTGACCCGAAACGTCGTGGTCTCAGTGATTGCATCATTCGATAAGGCTGAACACAACCCTAAAGGGATATCATACGAGTAAGGGGGCTGGATTGTCGTAGCGATTGGATCATTTGATAAGGCTGACCAATGAACCTGCCCTTCAGTGTTGTACAGCTAACAGACTCGTGACCCAAGACTCGACCTCCGTAGTGTGCGAATTCTCAGCTACCTAGTAGCGCGGGACTTAATGAATCAGCTCAAAAATTTCAACTTTTTAATAAATTCAAATACTTGATTAATTGATCTGAACAGTATGTCAAACAATATAGGGTTATTTTATCCCTATAGGTTAGGGAATCACCTTCATCGTACATTTATGTAAGTTATATAATGGATAAGTTAAGCCTATTCCTTTAGTAATGTACTGGGTGATTAGAAAGTAACTCCCTTCCATGTTTTAAAAATCTTATAATTTATTTCTGAATCATTATTTTTACAAAAAATGAATATAAAAAGAATATGTGTGACATGGATTTTTATTTAAAATTCTATATGGGCACCGGCATTTGCCTCCAGCTTCTCAATCTGCTCGGGAATTGTATCTACTGATCTTCACAGGAACTCTTGTGGAATGGGAGAAATAAATTATCGTATTAGGGTAGGACTTAATGAATCAGTTCGAAAAAATGTAACTTTATATAAATATATACACCTTAAATATCACCAGTTTTGTTTTTTGTATTTTTTTTTTAAGTAAAAATTACGAAGATTTATTTATATTCGAAGATATTTGAAAATACTCAAAAGTAAACAAATCAATACACCAGGTTTTCCCCTTTCTACCCAGGCGACGCCGGGTAGCCGCTTCTGGTAAGTACATATAGAAATAACTATTTATTTGTGTTCATGATTTAGAAGAAAAGATGAATGCAGAAATATACGGCCCGAGATGATCCGAGACGAAGACGAGGCCCAGTGAACACAGCATGATCAAAGAACTCAAATAAGCCAGAAGAGACTTAGAAGTAAAAATGTTGTTGGCATCCTTTCGTCTGCAAAAGACGATGGAGTAGGGTCCATTTTTGGTGGGGAGATTACATAGCACAGGCGGGTTGTTTTGGAGGATGTGCTGTTACCCAAGCAGCAGACCCCCTCTCCACACTGTCGCTGTGGTCCAAAGGAAAGGTAAGAAACCAATGCAGTTTGGCAACGATGTATGTAATAAAGTTTTCAGCATGTATCACTGACCACAGCCTTTACCATCACTCCACCACGCTTAGTTAAGCTTTAATCATTTTCTGTATTTATAAAATATTCTATTCATACTCAAGAGAAACTGATGATTTAGCAAAGGTTCTTGCAATTTAAAAAAATCTAACATATGTTCAAATTTTAGTCATACATTAAAAATCAAGAAGAAAGAGTGTTTCTGTATTTACAAACAGCTGCGTACATTTCCTTTGACGGTAACACAACGCGCCTCCACATACCTGATACCTAAAATACACCCACCCAGGGGGCCTAAATTCTGCAATTTGGAATCTACCATCTTCAAGAGAGAAAAGAAAACGGCAAAATTTCGCCATTTTGACGGACACAGATTTTGATTTATAGAATTCTCCCGTTTTAAAGACTGTAAAATAATCATTTTTAGATGTGATTTAAAAAAAAAACACTTTCCCTTCATAATACAACAAAAAATAACGTTAAGCTTCATTCATTTTGTCCGAGGGTTGTTGAATTTTAATTAAAAGAACACGTAAAACTTTGGCCATACCTAACACACACACACACACAAATATATATATATATATATATATATATATATATATATATATATATATAAGTGTTTTTTTATCAGATTTTTAGAAGCATTGTATGTATGTGTAAAATATAAATTTGAAGGCAATTTACAATGAGGTGTTAAATGATGTTTATTTACCTAAATATTTTCGAGAAAACTCATCATCAGAGGCAGAAGCATCCATGTTTTTTTTAAGCACCGCGCCGGCGTAATCTTTTGTTGTTATAACAACAAAAAATTACGCCGGCGCGGTGCTTAAAAAAACATGGATGCTTCTGCCTCTGATGATGAGTTTTCTCGAAAATATTTAGGTAAATAAACATCATTTAACACCTATTACATCGCATTGTAAATTGCCTTCAAATTTATATTTTTATATATATATATATATATATATATATATATATAGAGAGAGAGAGAGAGAGAGAAGGAGAGGCGCGTGGTCTCAATGGTTAGAGTATGAGGAAGTGGACTCGTCGAACCGAGTTCAATTCCTGGACGAAGCTGTTTGAATTTCACATAACGCTAATACCCTTGGGAAAGATATGAATCTAATCATCCCTCCAGGTATGGGTAAATAGCAGGGCAGACTGGGCTCTTTAACCTAGGCTAGGTAGCCAGTCTAGGAGAAGGACAACTCCGAATTCAAACCTGTTGAACTTCGCTTAATAAATTGACCTTGTGTCACATACTACTCGTGCGGAGGGGTTGGTAAATATGTATATGTATATATTTACCAACCCCTCCGCACGAGCAGGATGTGACACAAGGTCAATTTATTAAGCGAAGTTTAACAGGTTTGAATTCAGAGTTTTCCTTCTCCTAGACCGGTTGCCTAATCAAGGTTAAAGAGCCCAATTTGTCCTGCTATTTACCCATAGCTGGAGGGAGAGTATGATTCATACCTTCCCCAAGTGTATTAGCGCTAAGTGAAATGCAATTACCACGTCCAGGATTTGAACTCGGGGCGACGAGTCCATTTTTCATGTCTCTAATCATTACACGACGCGCTCTCATAACTAACATATACCCACACTAACAGCCTAATCTCTTAAATTTGAAATCTTCCTTCTACCTACCGCGTTGCAAAAGGATGAAAAGAATGGTGACTTCTAGTCACTGAACTTTAAAATCTTCAGTCTTCACGTCATGTTGCTGTGGGACACTCGTTGGCTGGATGGTATAAAGATTGATTGAAATGATTTTCAATAATGGCACACCGATGTAAGTGAAGAAGAAGAAGAAGAAGAAGAAGAAGAAGAAGAAGAAGAAGAAGAAGAAGAAGAAGAAGAAGAAGAAAATAAAATTGCTTGCGGAAAGCATTTTTAGAGTTAAATTTATAATGTTTATTTCCCGCTTGACCGAATCAGACGAGATCATGATTTGTTATACATATTATTTTTCAGACTGAATAAAGAGAGAGAGAGAAAAAAAAAGCCCAGCTCAAAACTGTAACTTTGGCCCGAAGAGATCATCTTTGTTCAGAAGTTATTTCTTTCATTGACTTCACTTCCCCTTGGCTCTGTCTACAGTGTAAATAAGAAACATTGAATACAGATGATTTTCGTGCTTAGCTCGGCATAAATATTTGTCTACGCTTTTTATTCCATTTTATCATCTTTACGCAAAAACGGTATCTCATAAACTGAGGAAAAATGGCAGAGTTTGAACATCTGTACGCTTCGTATTCGGTCCTTATCTTATATACTAGCAATATATATATATATATATATATATATATATATATATATATATATATATATAGGTAATTATGAATTTTAGTTGACCAAATTCCTAGCATAAAACTATACGTGTGCATTATCTTCTTTATCCAATTTGCTGGTATTTTTTTCTTATGAGATTTTCTTAAACAATTGAATAAATAAAAATACATTTCATTCTTATCGACACATATGAACTTTAGTTGGCCAAATTCCTAGCATTAAATTGTGCGTGCGCATTATCCCCCTTAACAAATTTGCTTGTATTTATTTCTTATACGATTTTCTTAAACAATTGAATGAATAAAAATACATTTTATTCTTATCGACAAATCTTTGTTTGTTTGAGAAATAAAATTTTATTTCTCAAACAAACAAAAATGTGTTGATAAAACAGTTCTTTGTTTGAGAAATAAAAATTATATTTCTCAAACAAACAAACAAAAATGATAGGCTACAAACTTATTGATTCGCCCATACTATCTGTCGTTGCCACTACTGAGGATGCAGAGTCTTATAAATAGATATTAACTTTCTGGTATTTCGATCCGTTGATTTCGACTGCTCTCGTACAGCGTAGGAAGGTTCTTAATAACGAACACAAGACGTTGTTATTCTTTTCAAAGCTCTTTATCTTTAGTTCAAGACCTAAGTTGAAAAAATGGTTCTTTTTGGACGAGACGCCATCTTGTCTCGACACGCAGCCATATCTCTCCGCCTGTCTCTCTCTAAACACCCAGGCAAAAATATCCAAACTCTTCTCTCTCTCTCTCTCTCTCTCTCTCTCTCTCTCTCTCTCTCTCTCTCTCTCTCTCTCTCTCTCTCTCTCTCGTTCTCGCCCTGTGCTAACCAATCAGAAACCGACACGTCATCCCAAAATTCTGTTCGCACTCATCGAGCAATCAGAAACTAGCAGTTCAACTTTTCGCACGTCATCCCCAAAATCTGAGTAACTTTCTATCACATAACGTATAACCAACATTTTAGGCCTTTCCACATCTCTTTATTTTACACTAGAATCGACTACTTGCAGATCCGTTACTACTAAATGGCGAGTTTAATCCTCGCTGGATGCCCCATAATAATCCCCACGTAAAAAGACCTGAATTTAATCTGGCCTGAAATAAATGATTGTTTTGTGCTTCCATAATGATTTGTTTAACCTTCAATGGAAGCACAAAATTTTTAAGTAGAAATGTAATGCTATTTTCATTTTTAAATATCTTCGCGAATATAAATGAAATCTTTATAATTTTTACACAAAACGCTAGACTGAGTAACAGTGAATGTGTATATATATTAAGGTAGGTCGATTTTTCACTTTTTTAGAATATCAAATTGTCCATCTCTGCGAAAGTTGTGTGTTAGTATACTGAATACTGATAAAAAAATAGATTTTTTATTTGCACCATTGTTCAAAGCTTGATTAATGAGGTAAAAAGCGGCATATCAGAGGTGTCGCTGGTGATGGGGGGGGGGGACATTTTCAATTTGAATTTTATTTAAGATATTTAATTCGTTTCATTTTAATAAAATAGAATAACATTTCTGATTTAAATATTGATAACGGTGAATTTTCTAATCAATTTCCAGGTTAAATTTTGCGAAAACGAGGATTTTCAGTGCATTTTAGTAGACGATCTTTGATAAACTTTCGCTTAGATGGACATTTTGATATTTCAAAAAAGTGAAAAATCAACCTACCCTAATATATATTTACTTAGTCGTTAATTGTTTTATTTTTGTAATTTCCTCCGGACATACATACATACACACAACTGCCCTTTATATATGTACTAGAAGCGGCTACCCAACGTTGCTTAGGTTGAGGTGGGATAATAAAAAGTTAGTCTCGCAGATCCATTGATTGTTTTGGTCTTACATAATTGATTTATGTTTTAATTAAGAACGTCACTATCGACTTTCCCTTTTCTTACTATTTAAATTTTATTTTTTAAATATCTTTCCAGATATAAATAGAATCTTCATTATTTTTACACGAAAAGCAAGATCTGCTGATAGTGAATGTGTATATATATATTTACATTGTCGTTACTTGTTTCATTTTCGTAGTTTCCTCCGGACATACATACACACATACACACAACTGCCCTTTATATATATATTTACCAACCCCTCCGCACGAGCAGGATGCGACACAAAGTCAATTTCTTAAGCGGAGTTTAACAGGTTTGAATTCAGAGTTTTCCTTCTCCTAGACTGGTTACCTAGCCATGGTTAAAGAGCCCAGACTGCCCTACTATTTACCCATAGCTGGAGGGAGAGTAGGATTCATACCTTTCCCAAGGGTATTAGCACTAAGTGAAATGCAATTACCACGTCCAGGATTTGAACTCGGGGCGACGGGTCCATTTCCCATAGCTTTAACCATTACACCACGTGCTTCCTACAACTGCCCTTTATATATGTATAGATTGATAAGTATCTCACTATAGATATTGTACAAAGGTTGATATCTTTTATTAGATTTCTACTGGGTATTTCTTTCTCATACTACTGAAATTGTTCTTAATTGTTCGTTCATTTCTTTCCATTAGTTGAAGGCGTGTTCAGGTTCTTTGGAATCAATTGTTTTTGAAAGGCATCATTTATGAACGTGTTCCAGGAAGTCCAGGACATGAGAAACATAATTCTTCAGTGAGGATTTGGTAAACCAATTTATTCTTCATCTAAAAAGAGTAAAAATTTCTAAGTATTCATTAACCACACACACACACACACACACACACAGAGAGAGAGAGAGAGAGAGAGAGAGAGAGAGAGAGAGAGAGAGAGAGAGAGAGAGAGAGATACATACACACTCACACAAACTCATACGGAGTCAACACATTCACACGCACATACACACGCATACACACAGAGTCAATACAAACACACACACACACACACCAAAATCAACACATATACACATAAATACACACACATACACATTCTCTAAAAACACACACACTGAGTCAAGACATTCACACACAAATACACACATAAACACATATACACACAGTCAACACATGCATACACATTCACACATACACATACGGAGTCAACACATAGCAATAGCATAATTTTTACAGATCAGTGCCGTCCCTCACAATCCTATAACCCCACCACCAGAACCTTTCCTCTCATACACACAAGCATACACACACATACACACAGTCAATACACATACACACACACACACAGATATTCAACACATACACACACACACATTCTGTACACACACACATACACACAGAGTCAACACATGCATACATATTCACACATAAACATACAGAATCAACACATACACACACATACACAAAGTCAACACATGCACACACGCATGTACACATACACACATACACACAGTATCAACACATACATACATACAGAGATTCAACACATACACACATACACGTTCTGTACACACACACACATACACACATACACGCTCATACACATAGTGTCAACACATACACACACATAGAAACATATATATATACACACAGACACACACACACAGACACACACACACAGACACACACACATACATACACCAAACGCCCGCGTTTTTATTAAACTAGATTTTATCTATTTTTATCTGAATTTCATCCGAGTTTAAAATCGTATAATCTTCAAAATTCCGTCCATTGAAGCCTGACACATCAAGTTATCGATTTATCTGTCAGTTTATCTATCTATATATTATACTTACTGTGTCTGTACATATATATATATATATATACATATATATATATGTATATATATATATATACACCCACCCATATATATATATGTATACATCTAGGCATATATATATATATATATATATATATATATATATATATATATATATATATATATATATATATATATATACACACACAGACATATATATACACATATATATATATATATGAGGTATAGAAATAGAAAAACTATAATTAAATATTATGTTAACAGATATCTGTTTCAATATTTAAAATTAAAATTAAAGACAATTGTGAAAGACCGAAATGTATATTTCTAAAGACTTTATTTGAACCTCTCGTGTCAAACGGTTAAATTTTCCTCCTTTTTTCATTCATCAAAAATATGTGCTCTGATGAAGACCAGTGTTTGTCTTTCACAATTATCTTCATTTTAATTTTAAAATGATAAACTTTGTAAACCTCACAGGTTGAAACAGATATCTATTAGCATAATATTTAATATCATTTTTATCTTTCTATACCTCATTGGATTTATTCCATTTTTTATATTCTTTTCATATACATATATATATATATACACTAATGTATATGGATTCATAAATATATATACACATCTATATACATTCACACATACATATATATATATATATACACGCGCGCATATATATATATACACGCATATACATACACACAGATATATATATATATATATATATATATATATATATATATATATATATATTTGAGGTGAATGTTAGTATTTGTGTCCGTTTTAGGAGATATTTATACCAGGTTTAGGCTTAGGTATAAGTATCTCCTAAAACGGATACAAATACTAACATTCACCTCAAATATATATACGCACCAGAAGCATACGGAGACGCAAAATCTACAACATATATATATATATATATATATATATATATATATATATATATATATATATATACGCCCATATATATATATATATACATAGATGTAGATATATACTCATATATACATGATATATACGTATATATATTAACATATATATGCCTATAAGCACACATACATATATACACATATTTATATAAACACACACACACGTATATATATATATATATATATATATATATATATACAAACAAACATATGTACACACAAACGTACATATATTAAAATATGTACAGACACCCACAGAAATAAATATACACACACACATATATATATATATATATATAATATATATATATATATAATATATACCCACACGTATATATGGAGGTGTACGAGTGAATATGTGTATCTTCCTGTATATGTGTGTATATGTTTTTATTACTGTTCATACACACTTGCGTGCATAATTATCAATTCGTTGGTATCTTCGTTGCAATGCCTGTTTACACACACACACACAAACACACACACACACACACACACACACACACACACACACACACACACAATACTAATTTAAGCTTCTCTTAGTATTATTTGTATTATCCGAACTATTGTCCCCATCTTCATTGTTACCTGTTCAACGTTTCGGCCGATGTGCCCTCCGGCCTTCTTCAGCTATTTCTTGTCGGACTCGGGAACCTTCTCATTGCCCAGCATCTGAGGCACCCCCTTGAAGGGGAATGCCGACGGGATCGACGCAATTTTTTGTGCTTACTGCCTATGAGCCGAGGCTCATGGGTGGTCCCACATAAAAATGACCTTGTGTCCAGCCCTCATAAGTGGGATGAGAGGCAAATAAACTCGGGAACCTTCTTTTCGGACTCGGGAACCATCTTTTGGAATTCGAGAACATTTTTGTCGTAATTGGGAATTAAGATGAGGACAATAGTCCGAATAATACAAATAATACTAATTATCAAGCCTCATCTCAAAAATTCAGAGAAATTGTAAGCTTCTCTTCTTCATAACTCCGAATGATTATTTATTTTTTCATGTTATGTATGACCAAATATGAGTAAAGTATAAAATTTATTTTGTATACAAAGAGCAGGAAAGAATTTGTTGATGAGGAGGGCCGCGAGTACAGCTAGGTGTAACTCGTTGGTTGGGGATGCCAGGATAGTGAACATTGAGGGCTTATATGCTGCAGCACAATCAGGATTATTCAAAATTATAGCAAAGTAAATATTTGAAATTTGAGATTATATAAATATATTTCTAATTCCTTTCACTCTTTCTTTGTTCTAACTTCCCTTCTTTTCAAACCGACGAGAAAAATATTTTAGGTCCATACTCAAAATATTCTCTTTTTAATTCAATTTCCCCTCTAATTCCGCTATCCCAATTTATCAAACATTTCTTAATATAAGTTCCAATCACAATCTTGACGTTCGTTTTCGCATGTACCAATCACGTCATGAACATGCAATTTGAATGCTAATCATTGAACGGTTATGAACCTTTTCTACATATTTCCAAACCCAACTCATACAAAATCATCCATCACTATTTTAACAACAAAAATTTTTTTCTTTACTTGTTTCATAGACCTGAAGAAGCTTTCTATATAAACCGAAACGTTTGACTGTCGACATAATACATTTTCAGCCAGTGTTTGTCTACATTTCTCCACGCACACACGCCCTTCTTACCTTAGAACTTTCAACCGTTTCGTAGGTTGTAATGTGTTTCCTTCTCATTTGAATCTATTTGTTCTTTTATTTATGGTTCTTTAAAATTGGGAGAGTCTATTATATTTTGGGGGGTTACTAAGATTAGTGCGTTAGTTATTGAAAATGTTTAGTATGTTATTGCCAGTCGATTGCGCTACCCCGCACCGGCAGACACTTAAAACTGTAAAAAGAAAACGTCATATCATTACTGGCTGCACTTCAATCGAAATCCCTATCCGACTGCACTTCTGCAGAGAGGCAAGAACCCCCCACGCACACACCAATGGGCTACCTGTTGGACGTGGGTGGCGACCAGTGATGCTTTAGGATTGAACCCAAGTGACTGAGCAGTCCATGACATGCAAGACTCCACTTTGGCCCTTACTTAGGCTTAACGGCCAGTTAGAGAGGCCCCTCCGATCAATCAGCTGTTCAACTCAAGCCCTAGTACCTATATGATTGTCCCAACCCTATTGCCCTTATGGCAAGCCCCAAATCTTTTTATCATGTTTGTGATAGAATGCGGTGGCTGAGGGTCTTTGTGTCCTGAGTATGACGTTGAACTCTATCTGATGGTGAAGTTTCAATTCTGTTGCTCTGAGTAATGTGGAGTACTCATTACTCATTACACCATTACTCCCAGGTCCACTCTGATCCGGAGTGGTAGTACCTGTTAGGGTCCCATCTATGGGTTAAATAGAAAAAATTAGTTTTAAAAAATGTGTATTAAAAAATTGAGTACCTTCAAGAATGAATAAAACAAAACATCTTCAGCATAAAATAACCCAACATGGGTTGACATTCCGTAAAATCTAACCAACC
>CM042143.1:64615125-64625125 GCA_023376005.1 Doryteuthis pealeii | reverse complement strand
ATATATATATTAAAATAAAACAAACTATATATAGATATATAATACCAGTCATGTATTTATTAAAACTAGTTTAAAAAACAATGAGGACTGTCTAATGTTACATGTTCAAATTTTGAGTGTATTTATTCTATGTTATGACGATTTTGGGTCAAAAAACTACGTCACTGCTTACGTGATGTAAGCAGTGACGTAGTTTTTGTTACAGACAAAAACCGGAAGTGAATATCCATTATTAATAGATTTTGTAAAATACGTCTATGAGGTAACAATTGGTGGTACATAGTTCGATACCTCCCATCTCACAAACCATCGAATAAAACGAATAAGACATGCTTGGGTATTGCTGGAGAAGTAAGGACAAACTCACAAGTAACATTCTGACATGGAGTCCTACACATGGAAGGGTTCTCCGTGGGGTAGTAGGTCACGTACAGGACAGCGACATCGTTGAATGCTATAACGTTCACTTTCGGACTATTGCCCTTAGAAAAGGTATGAACTCCCTCATCCACCCAACTATGAGTTAAATAGTACTGCTACTGTTCTTCAACAAAGATGGCTTTGGCATTAAATAACCCACGAAGGTTGATATGTCATTAAACTGAGAAACCAAACGAAACCACAAACTAACTCCAGCATATTCATCATTGATTTCTATATATATACAAAATCCACCTAGGTAGTAAGTAAAGTAAAGTCGTCAGGGTGGCCTGAGGTCGGTATCATCCAGACAGTGAGGGAGTCTATCCTCTTTTTACTAGTGCTAGACGAAGGAGATAGTTTTTTAGCCTCTGAGACGGAGCGCCACACCTACTATCAGCTCCTCACTTTACCGCACAGATCCCTGTGCTACTCATACAATTAGTTGGCGAGGGCCGGTATTGAACCAGGAACCTTGTTCCCAGCCGAAGACTCTACCGACGCAGTTCTAAAAAAGATGGTTTTGGCATTAAATAACCTATAAAGGTTGATATACCATTAAACCAAGAATCCAAAACCTACACACGGACACAGTTATGTTGGTCAATCAACCCTTCCTTAAAATTTAGAAGTTGCGTGTTGGTGTGTGAGTCGATCCACCCGGAAGTTTCAATTGCAGTTGGCGGTACGATGAACCCGTCTGAAGGAGGCGCATATTTGGCCAGTTTGCAATCATCGGCATCTCAAGCGGGCCGAACCCAGTTTCAGGATGGATTACTTATAAATGCATCGCTGCATGTGGAATCTCATACTAGTGAGTCAGATAGTTGGTTAGATTTTAGTGCATGTTGAATTATTTAAGACGTTTTATTTTATTCATTCTTCAATTATTTTTTAAAACTCAATTTTTTAAACTCATTTTTTTTTCTATTTAAACCCATATATGGCAGTGAAGGCCGGTAAAGGAGACACATATTTGTTGGTTTGCTGGTTGGATTTTACGCCTGTCAATCCTTGTTGGGTTATTTTATGCTGAATAAGTTTTGTTTTATTCATTCTCCACGGGCATTCATTTTTTAAGATACATTTGTAAAACTTATTTTTTTCTATTTTACCCATAAATGAGACCCTAACAGGTGTCACCACTCCGGGTCACAGTAGACCTGGCACCTGTGGAGACTGTAGAGTACCTCTTTAGAGATACTCCACAGTCCACACTGCTCCAAAATGGGAACTTCACAATCAGATGCAGTTTAACGTTATACTTAGGACATTAAGACCCTCAGCCACTGCCTTCTAGCAAATATATGATAAAAAGAGTTGGAGGGTTGTTATAAGAGCAATAGGATCGGAACAATCATATAGGTGCTAGGGCATGACTTGACTAACCGATTCATTGGAGAGGGTCCCTTCGTCCGTCCGTCTAGCTTAAATAAGAACCAAAGTGCTGTGTAGTATCTCATGGACTGCTCAGCTACCAGTATTCCGTCCTTAAGCATCACTCTGATCCGGAAGAATAATGCCGATTAGTCTCATTTATAAATGGCTTACGATCAACTGACTTTGAAGGCATCGCTTTTCACTACGTCACTGAAGTTAAGCAGCGATAAGCCGGTTCAATACTTATATGGGTGACCATTTAAGCAATAGCAGCTACTGGAAAAAGTAAAACCAATATCAAAATGACTTGATTCGGCATTAAATGGTCCGAATGAGGGTTGATATGATGTAAAACCAAACAAACAAACATCTATAAGTCAAATAGATTTTTTTAAAGTTATTAGTATTTGATAGGAATACTTGATAACATATAACTGTAAATTATCTATATTAAGAATAGTTACTTGAAGGTGTTATTCTTTGCTAAGAATTATTATTAGTTACTTGAAACCATATAACAGTATATGAGTTATTAGTATCAAATAGGAATACTTGAAAACGTACAATTCTTTGCAAGTTATCTATATTAGATAAAAATACCTTATGGACACTCTCGACGATTTATACGCATGAGGGTTTATCCAATGAACAACATACATAGTCATGATGGCTTGTGTTGGACCATTCGCACTTTTTGGCACAGCCGATAGGAAAGAGTTGGTCCTCAAGGAATGCCACAAACCCAATCAACGACCTCAGGTTATGTGTGTGTGTGTGTGTGTGTGTGTGTGTGTATTTGATCCTCAAAAATATATAATCAGTATATGTCAATCAATCTGTCAAATATCACACATACATGCGCATGTGCATACGTAAATATCACACACACACACACACACACACACACACACACATATGCACACACATAAATATTTATTGATAGTATCGAATTGCAGTCTCGGAAGACTATATAATTATTGTGCCTCTGAAGTTACAGCGCCTCCTGTGACTGCGAAGTCCAATGTTCGAAACACAGCCTTGACCACAGATGTCGCAGTTGAAGGTTGTCACTGAAGATGTTGATGTGCCGGTGCTTTGTTGCCGCCGCTTTCCTCTGGACCTCTTGGCTTCATGGTGTGGCACCAGGGTGACTTCAGACAGGAACAGTCCGCTATGGGAAGCCAGCCGCCACCTAGGACGGTCCTGGGCCAAATTTTCCCAGCTGAAAAGGGTAATGCCAAAACACCTGAGATCATTCTTGCAGATATGTCCTCAAAACAAACAAACAAAAAAAAGTGAGACGTCTCGCATAATCTGAAGTGTTCATATATTATTCTGGAATATATTATTGTTCATATATTATTCTGGAATATATTCATCATCATCATGTCGCGCATGCAGCACGGGTATCCATGACAATCTTTCGCCAACCCTCCCTATCATTCATTACACCTGGAAGCTCCTCTGCGGAGCAGCCAGCATCTTCACATAACTGGTCAATGTAGGTCCTTGCTGGGCGCCCCACACTTGCATGTCCATGTGTTGGCTTCCACAGGAGAACGTCGCTTATGAGTTCATCCCTGCTTCTCCAGCGGTGTCCTGCATGTCTTGTCCGTCTCACTCGGATAGTTTGTGAGATGGGGAGCAGGTTACCGTACAGTTGTTTCCTTGTGGGGTGCTGTTTCCACGACTTATTCAAGACTGCACGCAGCATTCTTGTGCAGCTCCCATCTAGCTTATTCTCAAGACGCTTTGTCAGGGTCCAGGTGATGCAGCCATACAGCAGCACCGACACAACCACAGCCTGGAAGAACTGTCGCTTCAGCTTGCCAGGGAGATCGGACCTCCATATGACTGATAATCTATTTGTTGCCGCCCATGCCTTTGCTATTCTTGTATTAACATCGCTCTCTGTGGAGGAGATATTACCACCTAGGTATGTGAATTGTTCTATTGGCTTAAGAGGCTTGCCGTCGAGTGTGGAGATAGTGTTCATATATTATTCTGGAATATATTATTGTTCATTTATTATTCTGGAATATAATATATAAAATATATAAAATATTCTGGAATGTTATATTATTCTGGAATAGATAAATCCTTATTGTTACCTATCGATTTCATGGAAGAGTTCTTGGTATACTCTGACGTCACTTATTTATGATTATTTTCTTCTCTTGATCGTATTTCCAATGTGGAGAAACATTGTCTCCTTTTACCAATAAAAAACACTTCAGCTCACAACCTCTATAAACAAGAACATTATACTTTTTTTTCATTTCAGTTTCTTTTTTATTTATCATGAGACAGAAGGTTAATCTTGGCAACAGTAGCCAAACTTAACAGCTGTTAAGTGTATCACGTAACAATATAAATAATCGTATCAGTTGATTATATTATATTAAGTGCGAAAATATCGAATGTTGTTGAGCTCCATCAGGTGAAAGCACTGCACAGCTTTTTATAATTGCTACCTATTTCATGTTCTACTGTTTGGAGACATTATAGCTTTATCTTATCAGATAGATCAGCTTTTCATACGATCGATAAACTGTGTATAGTAGTCTATGCCTTTTCTATGCGTGTATTTACATCACTAATAATAATAATAATAATATATATATATATATATATATATATATATTATATATATATATATATATATATATATATATATAAGAGATTTATCCAAAAACTTGGTAGTAAGGGATGATTCTATATGTGATTTCTAAGATCCACTGTACTAATATTGATGATCCAGTATGTATAAATACAGCGAGTCTTTGAATCACTGAAGAGAGCTCAATGTAAAATAACCTTTTAGATTATATACAGAGCAATATTTATCAATAAAGGAAGGAAGAACTCAATACAGTAATCCCATAATAAATTTATTTCGACGAAAATTGGGGCCCATATAAATCTAAGTTGATTTAAACCGGCTCCCCAAATTTTCGTCTCATCAGATGGGTCTCAATTCACTTATGGACAAGCATATCACAAAAAACCCCAAAGAGCTGAATATATATATAAATTCAAACAAAAACAAAAAATAATAAAAAAATATATATATTTTTAACAGTGTAGGATTGTAACCATAGAAACAGGAAGTGAATGAAAAAAAGGGATACATCTCAAGGTTGATTTCTAGGGTGTCCAGACAGACAAAAAGGTGACAGGACAGAAAAAACAGAGTAGTATATTAAAATATAAATAGACAAGTAAAATAAAAAGATTTTAGATTTAAACATTAGAGTATAATGATGGATAAAAGAAAATACTAGTTAAGATATAAATAATAAAATAAATTAATAGTAAGATAATAAAAAATAAAATTAAAAAATAATAAATAATAGAAATTAAAATCAATTAAAAATAATAATACTAATAATAAAAATAATACTCTATATATGCTCCCCATTCCCTAGGGTTGAGCACTCTGGGGGGATCTCGCTGACGGCCGCCAACTCAAGCGTAAACGCAACACTCTTCTCTGAATGGAGCACTCTGTGACGGCCTTTACACACAAAGAGATGTGTGAATTAAAACAGTTAAAATCCCCTTCCCATTCTGTAAGTGAAGACAGTCTATTGGTTAAGGGCCGGACTGACACCCAACCGACCGGAGTTCAATTCCGGCTGTAGGTAGCTTACAAAATGTCTAGCCACACTGAAGAGACTTGATAAGTCGAAACACGTGTCTGTGGATGACCCTAATATATATATATATATATATATTAAGAAATTTGAAAAAAACAAACTGTTCCAAAAATAAGATGAATTTATTTATCGACGCTTAAACGTTTCGGTTTCTTTAAACCTTCATCAGGATGTGTTATGGGGTGTGATCACACAACAACAACAAATTTTATAAAGATTTTTTTTTATCTCCTGTCATCTATAATACATCCATCAATTTCTTCACCCCATAACACATCCTGATAAAGGTTTAAAGAAACCGAAACGTTTAAACGTCGATAAATAAATTCACCTTATTTTTGGAACACTTGTTTTTTCAAATTTCTTCATATTGTCGGATTTATTTCCATATATACTCCCATATATATATATATATATATATATATATATATATATATATGGTATTTGGAAAAAGTGACTTACCGGTGAAAATGGTCACAGTGGTTAATTGATTCAAGTTTCACAATGATAAGACAGCGATATAACAAATGTAAAGTGCTCAATACGATTGTAGAGCAAATTCATTATCATAAAGGTACACGGTAATAACCTACTCAAGTTTCACCATAAGGATCTTCAGGGTTAAATCCACTGGATTAATCAAGATATTGATTAATTGCAGTCGATTTCACGTGTGTATTTTTTCGCGATAAACGGTTGATTTAATCCAGTGGATTTAACCCTGAAGATCCTTATGGTGAAACTCGAGTAGGTTATTACCGTGTACTTTTATGATAATATATATATATATATATATATATATATATATATATATATATATAAACGAATACCTTTTTAATGATTTCACCGTTTTTTGCAAAACAATAATATACACTAGGTTCCGGGAATTTTCAACATGTTAGGGATAAATAATAACACTTTATTTTTGCAATACAAAATTGTTTCTACCATAACCCCTAGAAAAATCAAATATCCAAATTCTAACGGTCTATTTCAGCGTTCCAAATGTGATTTTTTAAAAAATTCTCTTCGAACATTTCTAAAAATTCTCCGTTTTTCCTTAACGAATTTTTTCATTCAAAATAAAATTTCACTCTGATGAAGGTCGAATCTTCACTGTGTGCGGAATATTTTCACACAGATGAACTGACCGAAACACATGTGTAAGTGATATTGATTAAATTCATCTTTTATTATCCATTCTGTTCTTTCTTTTCTTTATTCATTCTTCCTCATATATATATATATATATATATATATATATATATATATATATATATATATATATATATATACTTGTGTTTCTGAATTGAAGATATTTTGGTAATTTTGGTATGATTTATATCTAACGAAATTGCAAATCATCGTTTCTGGCTTAACTAGATCCACTTGATTATTTTGTTTCGTTTCATGGAAATTCCACGGGTTCAGCTAGTCTATATATTGGTACACCTGTTCCTTAATTGTACGTCCGTTATCCTCTTGCAACACCCTTAGGTTAAAAATGAGACCATCCAAATCGTCTATCACGTAACACTGTAAATAATCATATCAGTTGAGTATCTTATATTATAATTGCGAAAATATTGAATGTTGTTGAGCTCCATCAGCTGAAAGCACTGTACAGCTTTTCATAATTGCTACCTTATTTCATGTTCTACAGTTTGGAGACATGATATCTTTATCTTATCAAACAGATCAGATTTTGATATAATCGATAATCTCATTATAGCAGTCTATACCTTTTTTATGCGTGTATTAATATCACTAATGAAATATCTATAAATTAATACTTGTGTTCCTTAATTGTACGACCGTTATCCTCTTGCAACATCTTTTCGTTAAAAATGAGACCGTCCAAAATTTAGCTCCAAGCTATCAATTATGTTTAAGAAAAATTGATATTCGTTTTATAACTTGACCGATTTTCGTTTAAATGATCTCAGATTTTAACAGTATTTGTAGAAACAGCTCAGAATTCCATATTTGATATTTAAGCGCTCGCAGAAAAAGCGAGGGTAATCTTGAACATTAGCTACTTAAATGAGAGTAACCTCCCCTTGCTTTGTTCACTTTGAGGAAACCGTGTGTTTTGTTTTGTAAAAACACGGATTTTTCGACAAATTGGGTATTCCTATACTTTTCTAATATACAGGTACTCTCATAGAAATATTAACGTCTTTTTTTAAAATCGATTGAAAATTGTTAACATCCTCATAGGAATACCTTTAATATATTTTCCAACAGTCTTCAAATCCCTGTCAATATATTAGAATCTCCCACAGGTGATTAAAAAAAAAGATGTTAATATTTCTATGAGAGTACCTGTATATTAGAAAAGTATAGGTATGTCCAATTTGTCGAAAAATTCCGTCAAAAGACCACTCCGCCAACTTTACTTACTTACTTATATCTTGATGGAATGCTATTGACAGGTTATCGATCTCACTGAAATCTGATCTCTCTGATAAGATAAAGCGATAATTCTTTCCAAGCTATAGCTGTGTCAGTGCTACTGTATGCCTTCACCAATTGGACTAAGGAACCGCTTAGAGAAAAGGCTAGTTTGAAACAACACAGAAATGCTACGTGCTGTCTAGAACAAATCCTGGAAGCAGCACCCCACAAAGAATCAACTGTAAAGACACTTACCTCCTATCACACAAACCATTCAAGCAAGACGTACAAGACATACTGGACACAGCTGGTGAAGCAAGGACGTTCTCCTGTGGACACGTACAAATGGACATATCAGTGTAGACCGACCAGCAAGAACATACATCGATTAGCTCTGTGTGCATACTGGAGGACATGTAGAAGACCTGTCGATAGGAACGGGTGGTGAGAGAGACTCATGGAAATCCATGGTGTCAAATATATATGTTTAAAAGTCATTCGTATTCATTAATATGCAAAAAAAAGTCTAACGAAACAACTACACAAAACCTGTAAATATTAATGAGCAATTCTCTACTGATGTAATGAATATGCATACACCTGGGCACCCCTCACAATAATATGGTTGGCTGGTGTCAGCCATAAATACAGAAGTACAATGCCTACAACTACAACGTTGCACCAGTACTATTACTTACCTGCTCGATTGTAACACCCTGTTACCGTGGTCCCACTACTCTGCTACTTCTACTAAATATATCACTTCCCGGAACATATCTGCCCTAGGTATAAAATATAAACATTTATCAAAAACTAGTTTATTCATCTATTTAGCCCATAGATGGGACTAACAGGTACTACCACTCCGGGTCTGAGTCGAACTGGGATTAATGGCAATGAAGGGGTACTCAACACACCAAAGAGCTCCAGAACTGCAACCTCACCACTAGATGCAGTTTAACGCCATACCCAGGACCTGCATTCACCGCCTTTTCGCACATATATGATAAAAAAGAGTGGGGGTTGCCATAAGAGTAATACTGTCGGGACAATCATATAGATGCTAGGGCTTTACATAAACATCAGATTGATCGAAGGGGTGTCAACGACCGCCCGTCTAACCTAAGTAAGGGTCAAAGAGTCATGGACTGCTCAGCCACCAGGGTTCCGTTTTTAAGCATCACGGGTCGCCACCCACGGTCAACAGATGGCCCATTGCAGAGGTGGAGTCAGTGTATTCTGCAGACCGAGTCGACAGGGCCGAGAAGGGGGTGATTAATAACGACAGGAGAAGGAGGAGGAGAAGGAGGAGGAGGAGTTAGAGGCCGAGTGATCGTTATTAGATATTATTTCGTATGGTCTTTACAAGTCTGTTTCTCGCGGGAAGGTCTCGTTTCAAGTCTCTTTTATATCTCGTCCTAAAGAATTCTCGATCAAGGAGAGTAAAAGGATCCAGCACACGCCTTATATCCAAACGAAGTCAACAATACTTTTAGGGAGACTGTTTTTTTCCCTCTGAGGCAAGAATTTTTAATTTGTAACAATAAAAAAAAGAGGTTTTGTGAATATTCAAATAGAATTATCATCATGATTATTATTTTTTAACAATTCATACTATTTACAAGTATTATTTCTCTGGATGTTTGAGATGAGGCTTGATGATTAGTATTATCAGCGTTATTCGGAATATTGTCCCCATATTCATTGTTATTTGTACAACGTTTCGGCCGATATGCCCTCCGGCCTTCTTCAGTTATCTACCCGGAGGTGATGGCTCCCGATTACGACAAGAAAGTTCCCGAATTCTAAAAAAAGGTTGCCGAGTCCGAGAAAGTTCCCGAGTCCGACAAGAAATACCTGAAGAAGGCCGGGGGGCATATCGGCCGAAACGTTGTACAAATAACAATGAAGATGGGGACAATAGTCCGAATAACGCAGATAATACTATTGACAAGTAGTTCAAATTTGTTACTTGACATTTACAAATACTGCATAAAAAAGTGGATGCCATCCATCCAACTAGGAGGAACTAATAAAAACCTTGATGAATATATACGCGTGCAGTTATTAAAAAAAAGATGTGTTCCCACACATCTCTTATTATAATGGAGATTGTGTGTTTTTCTGTCTGTAACCGAAACTAT
>CM042143.1:64605125-64610125 GCA_023376005.1 Doryteuthis pealeii | reverse complement strand
CGGTTTGTTTGACAAACCTTCCTCAGGGCCTTCGTTGGTTTAAAGTAAAATAAATTATCAAGAAAAACAAAAGTCTGTGAGCCTTTACCATACCAAAGCAGAGGCTCGCGGACTTTTGTTTTCATTAATAATTTATTTTTACTTAAATTTTGTTCAATCCTCTCCGCAGTGAACGGGCTGGGTATATCCACACTTGGGTCCCTGGCGTGGTTCAATGTTTAGCAAGCTAGGCTGACAGTGAGTTCGAGTCTCACGTGGCTCCCTTTACTTCCGGCCTCGTGCCACGACTGAGCAAAGCTTAGTAGATAACTACACAAAAATAGACACACGTATATGTATGCAGACATCATTTTAAATTTGTTTCTGCGATTAAAAATCTAAGTAAAGACGTAATAAACTCTGATAATAGCTGTAAAAGAAAAATCAATAGTAATACACACATACTCACGGAGGTGTGTCGTGTAAGGGTTAGTCGTAGGAAATGGACTCGTTGACCCGACCCTTGGGAAAGGTATGAATCCAACTACTATGGGTAAATAGTAAGGCAGACCGGGCTCTTTAACCTTGGTTAGGCAACCAGTCTAGGAGAAGGAAAACTCTAAATTCAAACCTGATAAACCCGCTTGAGGTGGTCACTACTAGAATAGGCTCAGTCCTAATTAGTGATCTATTTCACTAATTTCACACACACACACACACACACACACACACATACACACACAGACACAGACATAATATATATATTATATTATATATATATATATATATGTGTGTGTATAAAAAAGTTTTTGTATTACATGGATGTTTTATATGCGACCTTAGGTTTCATGCATGTCTTTACACGGCAATACGCAGGCAGAACAAGAAAAAATTTGAAAAATTTAAAAAAATTGAGGGTGTGTGCGCGGAAGCGATAACGCTAATCTGTTCCAATCGAACATTAAGAAAACAGGAAAAAGGAAGGAAAAAAAAAGAGATAAAGTTAAATCAAGATTATTATACTTTTTACATAATTAACTATTTTGCAATATTCTCTTAAGTAAACATATCAACATTGAAATTATAAAGAATTTTCCTACTGTGGTATATCCACAAGTCCTGTTAGTATATATATTTGTACACACACACACACACACACACACACACACATATAATATATATATATTATATATATATATATATATATATATCACTTTAAAAGAAAGAAAAACTTAACAAACCGTCACGTTCGTTTTTTGTTGTTTTTTTTTTCGTTTTTTTCTTTGAAAGTTGAATATTGCTCTGTATTTACTTAATCTATTCATCATCATACATTGAGCTTTCTTGGGGATTTATAAAAATCCTTGTATGAATATATGTTTGCACCTACAAGAGCATAACGTATGTTGTACGTGAGATTTCGATGATCCCAAACAGAATTATCCCTTACTTACCAGTCATTTGGATTATCTTAATTATATATATATATATATATATATATATATATATATATATTATATATTGAAATCCAAAAGTCAGAAGAAGAAATCTTCCTTACGACGTAGTAGTTTTTAAAAAAGTGGTAGTTTGCAGAGCTCAATGTGTGCTCTTGCTGTCAGAGACACAGAGCAAAATTATATCAGGAAAAAAATATAACAGATTTAGAAATAGGTTATCTGGGCGCCCAGAAATGGGCTATAAAGCTAAAAATCTAAATCTTCTGTTATATGGTTTACTATATATATATATATATTATATATATATATATATATATATATATATATAGAGAGAGAGAGAGAGAGAGAGGAGAGAGAGAGAGCGAGAGAGATATACTCTTTTGCTGCCATCTTATTTTTGATTACGACTCGTTTTTTTTTCCTAATTTAACTTCCGTTTTTTTTTTTTCTATACTTGATTTGTTTTTGTTTTGTTTTTGTTTTATTCGTTGCTTTTGTTTTGTTTTGGTTTTATTTTTATTTATTTTTTTTCTTGCTTTTTTCTCGTTGTTTTTCTTTTTGCTGACACCTCGTCGACACCTTGCCGACATTTCCTTGTCGACCTGAAGAATAATTCACACCGACTGACTGAAATGGCCCACTTGTCAAGAAACGAAATGGCCGAGGCCCTGCTCGAGAAAAGACAATAATCCATTTGCACGCAGTCGCTTAACAATCACTTTGTGTCCAACTGCGCATGCGCCGTTCAGAAAGTGTTTCCGGGGGAAAAAGACGAAGACAAATGATAACTCATTACGGCTGAAATTTGAGTCTTTGCTGCTTCGACATTTTCCAAAACACATTAGGAATGAAAACAGACACGAAGAAGAAAAATGAAAAAAAAAAAAAGGGTAAAGAAAAGAAAAGAAGAGGTTGTTTGACTTAGAAATTAATCATCATTAATTAATTAATAAGAATGAAAATAATGATGAGAAAGAGAATGAATATTCGGAAGGGGAGAAAGGGAGGGAGGGAAAGACAATAAATAAATAGAGGGTAGAAAGACAGGGAATAAAGTAAAGAAGAGAAAGAGAATGATTAAAGAGAAGAAGGGAAAGTGATAGCAAAAAGGGTGGAAATAGAATGAATAAAGAAAAGGAAAGGAAAGAGAATAAAGAAAGGAGGAGAAAGAGAAAGAATGAAGAGAGGGGGAAGAGAAGGAGGAAAAAGAATCCATAAAAAGAAGGATAGAAAGAGAAGGAAGAAAGGAAAAGAGAGAAAGAGGAGGAGGCAAAAAGAAAGAAGGAAAGAGAATAGATAAACAGAAGAGTGAAAGAGAATGAATAAATAGGTTGCCCTGTTTGTCCACTTACCTGGACATATGCATATCGAGCTCTCACCACGGATGAACTGCATCATTTCAATTACATATCACATGTAATGATCCTAATTACAAAAATATATATGTATACCTATCTCTATATAGAGAGATAGATAGTAAAATAGAGATAGAAATAGATTGAGCGAGAGAGAGACAGAGAGACAGAGAGAGACAGAGACAGAGACAAAGTGACGGAGAGACAGAGAGAGCAAATACAAAAGAAAGAAAAGAGTAACAAAGAAAAAGGAATGATTTATGAAATCCTTAAGATTAATAAAAGAGGGAAAGTTGTTTTAAGAAATAAAAAAATCTTATTAAGAAAATAATTAATGAGATATTCTTGAACCAAACAAGGCATTCCACTTCACCAGTTGATCGCATCATAACTTTGCTAAACATTACAACTACTAACAAAATAAAAAAACACCCTCCGGGCGATGTAAAAGTAGATTTTTGAAACATATTGCCCGAGAGGTGGGAGTTAGAAATTCAATGTCAGCGAGTTTGTACCCTAAGTAAGTAAAATCATCAAATTCATTAAAGGATTAAAAAATAAAACAATTTGAAATGTAAACTTTAAATATGTACTAAAATAAAACTATATATAGATATATAATACCAGTCATGTATTTATTAAAACTTGTTTGAAAAAAAATGAGGACTGTCTAATGTTGGATGTTCAAATTTTGAGTGTATTTATTCTATGTTATGACGATTTGGGGTAATGTCACGTAAATTGTTACTTTTATTCACATTCTTTCCGTTTATTTCTTAGAACGGAAATATTCGTTAAGAATGTCAATGGTAAAGTCCTTTACCACTACGCAACCACAGCCATTGACTTTTCTTGATTTTCCTTCAATGTCACTTCTTCGAAGACCGGCCCATTCTCCAAGTTGTTTACTGTCTTCAACCTTCAGCAAGTTAATTCCATGTTCTGTGCAAAGAGCATCAAGCAATTTTGGTGTAGGCAGGTTCATCAATATTATTGGCCAAAATGCACAAATGAACCTGACGCTTGTCTAAGGCTTTGCAGCATTGGTTAAGACCTCTCTCAAGTCCATCATGAATGAAAGATGTTTTCAGGACTTTCTGAAGGGCAGTGTAAAGATCTAAGGAGCCTGCAGGGGCAGAATTTTCTCTTTCGCCGTCAGACATAATTCCACGTTGGATGTCCAAAATTCCACGTAAGCAGTGACGTAGTCTTTGTTACAGACAAAAACCGGAAGCGAATCTCCATTATTAATAGATAATGATTGATTGTGTTTCTTTGTTTTAATAGCATATCAACATTCTTGGGTTATTTAAGACCATCCTTGTAGAAGAACACTATTGGTACCGATGAGGGTTTCATGCATTTCCCAAGGGTATAAGTCCGAAAGTAAACGTTATAGCACGACTGAAATTCTTATTCCTACTACGATGCTGCAATCCAGCACATTAGCCACTACGATACGGGAACTCCCTCACAAGTGTAATGAGTTTAACCTCCTCTGTGTACCCCTACTCAATATTAAACAATACTGTTCAAACATTGGTCATGTAAAAATTCGGTCCTGTTTGGGGGCATGGTAAGCTAAGCTTACTAAATACTTACAAAGTGTGCTAACCGTAGTACAATGGTTATGTGGTCAAAAAGTACTTACTAAGCCGGAACCGCGACCGGTGTCGCCACGGTATTACGAAAGGCGTCCCTTTTCGTTCCGCTGGAGCCTGCCATAGCGGTCGTCTGTCGCTAGTAGCGGCGGCTGTTGCGTTCTGCGGGACGGTTCGCCGTCTCCGTCGGGTGTGGCTTGTCGTCGTTGCATACGCGGCGGCGTGCGCGAACGGGCCAACCTACTAGACATCCGCGACATGCGGGATTTTTGCCATCGCCGTCCACGTGGAGCGTGCTGGAAATAACAAGAAGTAAGATGGGAAGTAAAGGAGACTTTTTTAAGGAAATACAATGCATTGTGGGTAAGCGCTTGTGGGATAAAAGCAATTGCTTACCTGACGAGGTGAGAACTGGTCATTTAGTGAAAACGCGCCAGGGACCGAAGACGGAAGCAGAGAGAAGAGAATAGAAAGAAGGAGAAAGGGAAGCAGAAGGAGGAGAAAGGAAAAGTGAAGTGGAAGAAGAAGAAGAAGAAGAAGAAAGGAGGTACATACGGCACTTCATGACAAAAGGGAACTGTTTTAGCACTTAAAAAAAAAAATTGTTG
>CM042143.1:64597625-64602625 GCA_023376005.1 Doryteuthis pealeii | reverse complement strand
ATATATATATATATATATATATATATATATATATATATATATATATATATATGTGTGTGTGTGTGTGTGTGTGTGTGTGTCTGTGTCTGTGTCTGTGTGTGTCTGTGTGCAAAATGCAACCAGCCTCCTCCAGGATTTGAACTTGGCTCGCTGCGTCTATTTACTACGACGATTACCATAACACTTAAATATGATCTTTTAAATCTGAGACCGAGCAAGAATCGAGGATTTTGCAGCATCTCCCGCCACCCAGAGGATATCATTTTAGTTGGATCGAACCCTTGTTGATCGCACCGAATTTTAGATACAGCTTAACAAAAACAACCTTTTTCGCGCACTGGCAAGACCATATAAAGAAAACGTAGAAAAATTTGATATTTTATTATTCGGATTTTTTCGGTCTATTGTCGCCATCTTTATTGTTACTAGCAAATATATGCACCCTCCGGGTGCAAGTATTTAAGTTTTAATGTAATAAAATATTGTATTAAATTAGAAAGGCTAATGAAACTAAATAAAAAAGCAGATAAAAAGATTTGAAACAGAGGGGAGTATAATAAAGAAATAAAACAACTGAAACTTAATCTTACCTCACTCCCGTCTTTCATTGCTAAATTTTCCTAATTTAACTATTTAGTTAAATTAGGAAGTAAAGAATAAAATTACAGTTATTTTATAGATTTCTTTTAAGATTTATCCCCAAGATTTTAGATGATATTCATTAAGATAAAACCAAACAATTAGAAATCAATAATACTAAGTACATATTTATTAAAATCAGATTTTTAATATCAATATGCAAATTAGCCTTCCCATTCACACTGTAAACTGCTATTTTGTTGTATATATAAATACAATTGCATGTTATTGGTATGTAGATATTACCTACAGTATTAATAATGTAAAACAATTTTATTAATAATTGAGGTTTAAATAAAAATAAAATCCTGTAGAAGATGAGGTAAATAACTAATGGAATTGTTTCTTGAGCAGTAATATAGTTTCGGTTACAGACAGAAAAACACACAATCTCTATTATAATAAGATATATATATATATATACATAACATTTCGGTCATTGTGTCATCCGGCCTTGTTCATATGTTTCTTGTCGAACTTGTATTTATTCAAGAACATTTTTTTCGAACACGAGAACCTTCTTGTCGAACTTGGAAACCATCATGTCGTAATCTGGAACTTCGAACCGAACCCTTTATTCAATCCACTGGGGTGTTCTTATTTCATTACCATGATCGGGTAAAAGTGTTAAGCTATGTTAAGCATTCTATGTTATTATTGCACTTGATCAAGATTGAACCTGCAACCTACAGATGATTGTCACTTAGAACTGCATTAACTCAACCCTCATATCCGTTGTGCCATGCAATTTATCAAGTTTCATCTAAAAATTTCAGAAAAAAATTGATTTTCTTGGTACAAGGCCGGTGACGTTTGTTACCAAAGAATTCACAGGGGAATGTGATGTTTTTTTCTGTTTATCGAAACACTGCGACTTCAAAAACTAAAACCCCGCGAGATGTTAACTGTGTTTTCTTGCCTTTGGTATTTCAACGAGAACTGATACTCAACAATAAAACAGAGAGAGAATAAAATAAATATCAAGTCTGATATAAATATACACTGGGTCATTTTTTTTAAACTAACCTTCTCTCTCTCTCTCTCTCTCTCTCTATATATATATATATATATATATATATATATATATATATATATATATATATATATATGTATATATATATATATATATATATATATACGTTCTATTTATTTCTCTTGTTAGGATTTTGTCCTCGTTTTTGTTTTGACTTTATCCAAGACTTCGCCCTGCTCAAGAGGCTTCGTATTTATTTAAGAACCTACAAACACGCATTGTAAAGAAAGAAAATAAATAAGATAGCCGGAATAGATATCGGGGGTGTCAGAAAACTAAAGCTACCATCCGCCGATGACTTCCGACTGATACCTTAGGACCTTACTGACACATCCCCGGATCATTTCGTCACAGGCTTTCCAAGCACGTCTTCATATATATATATATATATATATATATATATATATATATATATAGTATCCGATTGCCGCTTTAACTTTTCCGTCGCAGTGGCGTCAGTAAATAATCGAAAAGTGCTCAATATATTAAAAATATAGAGCAGTAATAATACTAATAACAATATTGTTATATGGAAAATAAAGGGTCTACCATGGTTTCAATCAAAATTTGATTGAAACCATGGTAGATACTTTATTTGCCATATAACAATAATTTTATTAATATCATATACATATATATATATATATATATATATATATATATATATATATATATATATATATATATTATTTAAATAAATAACAAAAGACTTAGAGATCTTGCATTATAGACTATTTCAGGGAGCTTAGACAAAAATGTCTAATTCTCCCGACTCATCAGATGCGAATGATGAATTCTTTATTTTTAAGGCATTTGAAAACAGATTTTTTTTCCCCTTCCTTTTAAAATTGTCCTGTCCTGCTCAGCTGTAGAGTAATAAAAATAGGAATAAAAATACAAATAATAGTAAACAATGATAAAACCAAAGACATCTGACCGCTTGTCAGTAATTTGTTAGGAGTTACTGTTAATTCAATTAATTCAGAATTCAGGGACACCTCTGTTCACTTATTTAGTAGTTTTTGTTTGACTTAATTTATTTTCCTTTCTTTCCATATCGCTTCAACTATACCCACCCCTACATACCTATACAAACTTATACATATACATACATATGCATACACACACATACATACACACACACATACATCTATATATACACACATATACATATATATACACACATACACACACATATACATATATATACACATACACACATATACACATATATATATATACATACATATATATATACATATACACACATATATACCTAACTCTATACACACATACACACACCCACATATACATACATATATACAAATACACATATACACATACATCCATGGAGTTAGCCTGTTTTCTGTAAATTATCATTTAGCTAGTACAAATTATGTATTATTTCCTCCTTATTTGGGGGGTGGACCTGCAAAAGTTATATTGCATTATGTTAAATTTAAACACGCATATACACATACACACACATATACATGCATACATAGATCCACACATGAATACGCATATATACATGTAAACAAATATATATGTAAACAAATATATCCTGAAAATTTAAATATTATTAGTCATTATACCACTCAAACTTTTTTGGGCTACTACATCCATGCATATATATATCCGTATCCCCAACTACACATATGCATATCCACACACATATACATATATACACACCTATACCCATATACACACTTATATACACACACACACATATACATACACATACATACACATGTACGTATACCCGAATATACACATATATATACATATATACATATACATACATATACACACATACCCGAATATATACCCATACACATGCATACACATGCACCTGCACAAGGGAAGTAATGATAATAATAATAATAATAATAATAATAATAATAATAATAATAAAGTAGTAGTAGTAGTAGTACTGATAATAAATAAGTAAGTAAATCAAAAAATAAATAAATAAAAATAAAATTAAAACTACAAAATATTAAGCTTTTAAAAATAATTAATAAAATCATAGAATAATATAATAAAAGAATAATAAAATAAAATAAAAATATAACAAATACAACTAAAAAATAAATAATAAAAAATAAACATATAAAAAATAATAATAGAGAAACAAATGAAATAATCAAGTAACAAAAAATATCAGAATATGAAATTGTCAATTAATAAAAGATAAGACAAAAATAACCCATACCCACACACACACACACACACACACACACACACACACACATATATATATATATATATATATATATATTCACATACACACATACATACATATCTATATTCGCCCATACATATATCCATACTCCTATACATATATATGTATACACCCTTTCTGATATTAGTAGCAATAGTAAAAGTAACTATGGGTTGCACTAGGCTATAAGGGATATACTGACATTATATCTGGAATATACTAACATTATATTTTGAATTTTGGCTTATGTCTTTGCTTATATATATATATATATATATATATATATATATATATATATATATATATATATATATATATATATAGGCGCGTGGTGTATTGAATACCGTCACAAGGAGTGGACAAAATGAGACGAGTTCAAATCTTGGACGAGGCTGTTTGCATTTCTCATAGTACTAATACCCTTAGGAAAGGTATGAATCCAACTTTTCTCACTCCAGCTATGGATAAATTGTAAGGCAGACTGGGCTCTTTAACCTTGGTTAGGCAACCAGTCTAGGAGAATGAAAACTCTGAATTCAAACCAGTTAAATTCCATTTTAAAATTGATCCTGCGTCACACCCTGTTCATGTGGAGGGGTTGGGTAAATACATACAACCGGTCACAGGTTACTTGGAGAGAAGACGAGCAGTGCTAAGTAATTGTCTTTAGGGGCATGCTGACCCCTAAATCTGATAAAAAAGAGTTATGGGACTATAACATAGCAACATCCAGATTATATCTACAATTAGGGTCTTTGATTTCTGAATGTCCATATTTGATGTCATGCTGACATCAAATATGGACATTCAGAATTATTACACTATTGTGCTATCAACAATCTTGCTACGATGTGCCACTTATACTGTATTACAGTGATATAAAATCATAGAAAAATGCTTATGATATGATATGGATTACTTGCGTTATTGTATATTTTTTTGTCAAGATACTAAACATTTGCCTACTTCAAGATGCTCACAGCAGCTCTACCACCACTGCATACCATACCCAAACCAAGCACAAAAACTGATGGTTAGTTCATTATGATTGAACAGAAGGACTCAGATTATTATCATAATAGGACTTTATTTGAATAGAATGTT
>CM042143.1:64577625-64592625 GCA_023376005.1 Doryteuthis pealeii | reverse complement strand
CGTGAAACGCCGAAACACGTGTCTGTGGATGACTTATTAATATATGCTCCCATAATTTTGGTATGTGCTCTCTAATTGGTAATTTAAATTAACTTTCACTGTTAAGCATATAAGCAATGATCGTTTCCCCGGAAACTTGATCTCTCTGTGATCGTAAAAATATATAAACAAACCTATGTATTTAATAGTTTAAAAACACCAGTCCCACTACAGCAGCTGTCAGTGGCCGAGGGGATAAGATATCAGGCTGGTAAACAGTCAGTCTGAGTTCGACCCTAGCCAAGCATAGTTGTTGTGTCTAGCCACACTGTAGAGGCGTGAAATTGCGAAACACGTGTCTGTGGATGACTTATATATATTATTTTAGTATTTGATCGTCTGAAGATTGCATAATATGCATGAAACTGTAGTTACAGAAAATTAACACCATAATATTTCATCTCTAATTATATATATATATATATATATATATATATATATATATGTGTGTGTGTGTGTGTGTGTGTGTGTGTGCGTGTATGTGTTTGTTTGAGTGTATGTGTGTGTGTGTGTCTTTGTGACGCATGACAATTTAAGTGACTTCCTCTGTTTTAAATCTTCTTCAGTGGACCATTCATTTGATAACCTATATTATTTCAACAACGGCAGAAGGGTGGATTACATTCGAATGGCGCTAAATTATTTAATTATTTGTCAAAACAAATATACTTCTAGCATTACATGTATAATGGGACAAACAAAACAAAATAATTTTGACGTTTCATATGCATACATATTAGCACATGTATAGCAGTCTCTCAATTTTACACACATACAAATATAGAAACGGAAATTTCACTTCCAGTTTCTCGTTCAGTGTCTTAACGTTGTCATCTAGTCAGTTATTTCAAATCATTCATCACTTAATATGTACGTATACATATTAGCCCATGTCATGTGTATCTCTCTCTCTCTCTCTCTCTCTCTCTCTCTCTCTCTCTCTCTCTCTCTCTCTCTCTCACACACACACACACACACACACACACAAACACACACACACTTACTCATACACACACACAGAAATATAGACCTCTCCCCAGAGTTCAACAACTAACATGATTAGTGTGTGTGCCCTATAACCGGGAAAATCGTGCATTAGGGGTGTTGGGGTTATTTTCCTTACTTGTCAAGGTTTTTACGTTAGGCATCAAGGTGTCATTGCGATTGTTTCAATAAAATGCATTACCGTCAAAGTCAAATTCTCTCAGATACTCCAGCCATCATAGGTAACACAGCTGTTGTGTCTCATGTCCCCAAGATAGTGGGGATTACCCCCCCCCCCAGTGGCATTCCGTGTACCTGTTACACGAGGACATTTCTCACCCCCGCCTTCGCAGAGGTAACACGCACAAATTGCGCTACATGATATTTGCCCCCTTAGTAATCTGTGATGTGTACACTAGAGTAAGTAATATCTTCATGCTCAGTCTCAATACTCTATATACAAAAGACTATTTACCTATAGGACATTACTTATTATATACTTGTTGTCAACCTTCTGTCTGCGAAAGACGATGGAGTAGTGTCCAAAAACGTGTTTTGTAACTACTTAGCCATGGAGGATGTGCTGTTTCCCAAGCAGCAGACCCCCTCCATATTTCCGTTGTGGTCCAAAGGAAAGATTAGAGACCAATGCAGTTTGGCAACGGCAGTGTTACAGGAGTTGCTGTGCAGCGCTGAAGTTTTGCGTTACGCCATCTTAGGGACTCCGGCTCCGGATTTGTTTTAGGGGTTTACTCCCCTAGCTTATATGATCTTATATACTATGTATCACCAATTCCTTGTGCCTTTTCTTAGCCCTGTCGTCTGGAGTTGTATAATATACCGACTGCAGATCTGAAGAGAGTTAAAATCACCCATTGGGGCCACCTGTTGGCCGTTGGTGGTGACCCGTGATACTTAAGGACGGAAACCTGGTGGCCGAGCAGTCCGTGACATGCAACAACTTTAGCCCTCCCTTAGGCTACACTGGCGTTTTGAGAGCCTCTAAACCTGATCAATCGGGTGGTCACATAAACCATAGCACCTATATGATTGTCCTCGCCGAATTGGGTTTATGGTAAACCCCCAACCCTTTTTATTATATATGAGCTAGAAGGTAGTGGCTGAGGATCTTAGTGTCCTGTGAATGACGTTAACTGCATCTTGTGGGGAAGTCCAATTCTGGAGCTCTGGGGAATGTGGAGAATCTCCTCATCCCCATTACTCCCAGATCCACTCTGACTTGGAGTCGTGGTACCTGTTTGGGTCCATCTATGGGTTGAATTGATGAAAAATGTGTTTGAAAATGAGTTAAAAAATGTGTTTAAAGATGAGTTTTAAAAAAAATGAATGCCCAACAATAATGAATAAAAAAAAGTTTTCGACATGAATAACACAGAGTTGACATGCCGTAAAAACGAATCAACCAACCAACCAGCCAACCAACCAATCCTTTGCTCTCATTCTTGCTTTTTTATTTCATTCTCGATCGTCCTTGCTAGGGTCCCATCTAGGGTCCAAATAGATTTTTAGAAAATTATTTTAAATATGTTTTTAAAAATTGAATACCCAACAATAATGCATACAACAAAAACCTCTTCGGTATAAAATAATCCTACAGGGGTTGACATGCCGTAAAACCCAACTAAGCAACTAACTCTCTTCTCATTCAGCTCTGAGCTGCACGAAATTGAACTTGACATTAAAACTGAAATGCTGCAGCCATGTATTCAACACCAAACCAAAAGAGCGTGTGTTTAGAGTGCCAAGAGAAGGCAGCACTGCACAGTTTATTTCCTAAAACAAAAACGTATAAAAACAATTGTTATAAACCTTTAAAAATATCTCACCATAGAACATTGATAAACAGGATATCATCAAAGACGATTATTTCTTTAATTTTCTATCTTTACAGGGTACACTAAATCTATATCCTTGAGCCATACCTATTAACAGTTAATAGATATTTATACACCATCAACACTATGATTAAATCCTATCATGGACTACGGGTTCACAGGTCTCAATTGTCACTGTCATTTCTTTTAAGAAATGGCTCAAGAGCTCACCTAGACGTTTCGTTCTGTCAGAAATCTAGACATACAAACCCACATTCTGTCAGACATCTAGACATACAAACACACATTCTGATAACTCGCAGGAAAATGGGTTTATTTCTTTCCCAAAGCAAAATGGAGGAGTCGCCGTGGCATAGTAGGTGCCGAACTGCGATATCGTTGTAAGTGAGTTCGAACCCCATTCACACTATTGCGTTTATTTTCGAACTAATTGGAGAATTGGAGAAAGGTACGAACTCCCTAATCCTCCCAGCTGTGGGTTGAATAGTACCACTATTCCTCTACAAGAAAGGGGTTGATATGCCGTAAAACCCAGCCAACCATCCAGCCAACCAACTAACCGTCTTTTTGTTCTCATAACTACTCTTTTCTATCGTCCTTGGAACCTCCCTAAATTTCGTGACTTTTACCTTTCTGTAATGTTTAATTTTCCCAATTCGAGGCCATAGAAAAAAGAAAATCAAGCATTCGCTTTTACATGGTGAGATTCATACCAATGTCGTGATGAATCAGTCGGTTGAGCCCGTTGTACAAGAAGTACGGTGTCATTACATGAACAACTTTTTCCCCCGCTTGGTGGCCGCTTATGTACACTGACAAAATTTGATCTGAGAGTTAACGATAGTCACGTGTGTGTATTGAAGCGAATACCATGCCAGACTGTCAACACTAGTTGCTATCAGCCAAATTATTACTTATGTGTCACACTGACTTGGATAGCCTGCTTTCTTTTATTTCCTTACGAGATTCTCCTCCGCTCCCGTCGACGCCATTTTTTCTCTCGTATTTTTTCCGGTTGTTTTCATTGATTCATTCTTTTTTCTTTTTCGTTGTTTCCATAGTTTTTTTTTCTTTTTCTTTTTCACTCTTTTCCCTAGATTATTTCTTTCTTTCTTTCTTTCTTTTTTTGCTTTATTCCATAGTTCCTTTCTTTTTCTATTTTTCTTTTATCGTTTGTTTCCTTGGATGTTTTTCTTTTTCTTCTTTTTTTCACTTTTAGTCATAGATTCTTTCCTTTCTTTTTCTTTTTCTTTTTGCTTTTTCCATAGTATTTTTTTTTCTTATTTCTTTTTTTTTTTTTTTTTGCTTGTTTCCATAGATTCTTTCTTTTTCCTTTTCGCTTTTTTCCATTGTTTTTTCTTTCATTTTTTCTTTTTTTTTTCTCTCTCTCCTTTCTATAGAATATATTTCTTTCCATAGATTCTTTTTCCATAGACTATCGTTTTCTTTTCCTTTTACGTTATTTTTCATAGTTCTTCTTCTTCTTCTTCTTCTTCTTCTTCTTCTTCTTCTTCTTCTTCTTCTTCTTCTTCTTCACTTGTTTCCATAGATTTCTTCTTTTCCGTTTTCTTTTTCGCTTTTTATTTCTATAAGTTCGTTCTTTCTCTCTTTTCGCGTATTTCTATAGATTTATTTTCTTTATTTTCTTTTCTCGCACTTTTCAATAGATTCTTTCTTTCTTTCTTTTTTTACATCTTTTTTTCTTCTTCATTTTTCCATAGATTCTTTCTTTCACTTATTTTCAAAGATTCTTCCCTTTTCTTTTTTACGTGTTTTCATAGTTTCAACTGTTTCAATGAAATAGTAAATAGAACAGAAAAGAGAAACAGAAAAACATTATTTCGCCAGTGATTATTATTATTTTTACATATTGAACTATTTCGCAATAGCTTTTATGTGAACAAACGTTGTAATAGTCAAATTATCATACTATGGTATATCCCTGGTTCCTGCTTGTTAAGAATAGGTACTAGAAATTGCTTTATTCCCAAAGCCAAATAATAATTTCAAAAGAAAACCATGCTACAAGTTGCCATTTCTGCAGTGTTACTATTTGCGTATTTTTACATTTTCATAGTACCTATATAATAATACTCGTGTTCCTAAAAACTACGACCGCTATCCTCTTGCAATACCCTCTGTTTAAAAATGAGACCGTCCAAATCGTCCAAGATGAAATACAAAAATGTAAATCCTGATCATCTGATGTTGCTTATCTGCTGAATTCTTATTTCTTATGCATGTCACCACCTCAGCTAAATAATGGACCATTCCGTTTTTATTATGAAGAAAAAAGGAAAGAAAAAGACATGTTACACAGAAAAATATAAAAAGAAAGAAAGAAAACGAATAGGGAAAAGACAGAGAAGGGAGTGAGCGCGCAGAAGCGATAACGCTAATCTGTTTAAATTGAATATAATGAAAAGATGAAAAGAAGGTAAGACAAAAAGGGCGAGGGAGATTTAAATCAAGATTATTATACTTTTTATTTTACGTTGAACTATTTTGCAATAGGTCTTAAGCAAACATATCAAACATCTATAAATAATGGGGATTGGGTGTATTTCTGTCTGTAACCAAAACTACGTCATAGCTTACATCACAATATTCTAAATGTTTGTTTAAGTCTATCAATAGTATATAGTTTATAGTCAAAATCGTTAATACATAGAATAAAAACAAAATCTGTGTTATATACACTCAAAATTTGAGTAAGCGATTTTAAAAAATTGTTTTTTTACTCTCGCCCTTGTTTTGTAAGAAGATGTTAGCTAAAAAGTTTACAAATGAATAAATACTTACGATTTTGTGAAAAATTCATGTGTAAATATTCAAAGTAATTATTCAATTAATAATCAATAGATGCACGCAGCATTTTATTTGAAGGAAACAGGACTAAGTTTCCATTTAAAGTTGTTTTAATTTTTGTTTTCCTTTCATAAATTTGATGATTTTCCTTACTTATGATACAATTATAATATGACATTGATTTTTTAACTCTCACCATCTCAGGCAATATCTTTCAAAAACTATTTTTTACACCGCTCGGGGTGTGTTTTTTTCTTGCTAGTTTTAATAATTTAATAATCATACTGTGGTAAATCCACAGGTCCTGTTCGTCCTCATAAATATGTTTAGCCTGCTTTGTGGTACAAGACATCAATTTTAGATACAGATTTTTTTAAGGTCAGCAGTCCGTACCCCCTTGAAAAACTTGCGCAACAGAACTTTGGGTTGAATAGATAAACAATGAGTTTTAAAGAATGTGTTTAAAAATAAGTTTAAAAAAACTGAATGCCCAACACGAATTAATAATAAAGTTTTTGAAGTGAATGACACAGGGTTGACATGCCGTAAAAAAACAGCCAACCAGCCAACCAGCCAACATTTTGCTCTCATTTTTGTTCTTTTACAGGGTAAGAAAAAGACAGAATCCACAAATTTTGTAATAAAACTGTTCATTTAAAAATTTTTTTTTCAGAATATAGTCAACTTGGGGCTTAAGATATTGTAAAAATATTTTTCCCAAATATGTCATGATCAACGAAGGAAAAAACATTTTTCCTAGAGGCCTATTTCACCAAAAAAATCATAGAATTTATTTGGGTTCTGTTTCTTCTGGGTCACCTCTATTTCATTCTCGACCGTCATTGTTAGGGTCCAATCTAGATTTTTAAAAAATGTTTTTAAAAATTGAATACCCAACAAGAATGCATAAAACAAAAAATTTCTTCGGTATAAAATAACCCAACAGGGGTTGACATACCGTAAAACCCAACTAAACAACCAACTCTCTTCTCATTCAGCTATGAGCTGCACGAAGCTGAACTTGACACATTAAAACTGACATGCTGCAGCCGTGTATTAAACACTAAACCAAAAGAGCGCGTGTTTAGAGTGCCAAGAGAAGGCAGCACTGCACAGTCTTTACCCCTCCTCCTCCTCCTCCCCCTCCTCCATCTCCTCCTTTTCCTCTTCCTCTTCCTCTTCCCCCTCCTGTTATGCCAACTTTCGTTCCTTCATCATCACAATCTACTTGTTATCGAATTTTTTGTAATTGTTCTGAGATTCTTTGCTTAACTTAATCCATCATTTAAAAGAAAATCTCAAAGTTTCTCAGATATCAAATATGGCGTCAGTCTGCTTCTGTAAAATACAGAACATGTTTACACACGCACACACACACACGCACACACACACACGTATATATGTATCTATGTGTGTGCATATATGTATATATCTGCATTTACGTATTTACATATTTATGAGCGTATGCATATATATATATATATGTATATGTATCTATATACATGAATATATGCCTACACACATATGTATATATACATACACACATATATGCACATACACGCCCATATATATACACATACATACACACATATATATATATTCCCATATACACACACACATATATATATATATACATACACCCGTACATATATATACACACATACATATATATACACTCATATATACAGACATATATATGCACACTAACATACATGAACACACATATATACACATATATAGACACATACACTGTGTATAGATAGATACATATATACACACATATACACATATATATTCTCATACACACGGATATATATATATATATATTACATATACCCATATATATATAACACATACATATATATACACACTAGCATACATGAACACACATATATATACATATATAGACACATACACTGTGTATAGATAGATACATATATACACACAAATATACACATATATATTCTCATACACACACACACACACACATATATATATATATATATTTATATATATACAAATACATATATATATATGCACATACATGTATATATCAACATTATATATATATATATACATATATATGCACACTAACATACATGAACGCACATATATACAGATATATAGACACATACACATACATACATCTATACACACATATACATACGCATATATACACGTTTACATATATAAACACACACATATATATATATAGATACATAAACACACATACATACAAGGTGTGTAAAAAAAGTATCGAGATTTTTGCACTTCTTGACACACCTTGTATTCTGAAAAAAAAGTTCCATTCATTGTTCATTTCTATCTTGGTAAATACAGCTTAAAACTTGGTACTTGTTTGACACATCTCGTATTCTGAAAAAAGAATTAATGAATGGAACGTTATTTTTTTTTTAGAATACAAAGTGTTTCAAAAAGTACAAAAAATCTCGATACTTTTTTGACACACCTTGTATATACACAAAAACAAATCTATACACACATACAATCACACATACATATATACACTCACATATATAAACACATACACACATATACACATATATATTCATACATGTACACACACACACACACACACAACACACATATATATATATATATATATAATATATATATATATATAACACACATATATATTATATATTTATCTATATATTGAGAAAGGAAATGATTGTAAGCAATACTTCTAATAACTGCCACCATTACTTCCCCCTTTTAATTTATTAACGAGCGGTTGACTGCATTTGTGGATCCTTATTACTGGAAATGGTTGAGGAAATCGAAATCAAAGAGTAGATAAATTTATTCTGATTAATCTGCTCGAAAGTCGCAATACTGAGCCACTTAGTGAGGATCAAACTCCGATTATAATCAATGCTGAAACTTTGGTTGAAGGTGCGTGGTGTAATGGTTAGAGAGAGTGGTTTAATGTTTAAGTCGTAGGAAATGGACTCGTCGAACCGAATTCAAATCCTGGACAAAGCTACAGTTCACATAGCGCTAGTACCCTTGGGAAAGGTATGAATCCAACTACTCTCCCTCCAGCTATGGTTAAATAGTAGGGCAGACTGGGCTCTTTAACCTTGGTTAGGCAACCTGTAGGAGAAGGAAAACAGAATTCAAACCTGTTAAATCCGCTTGGGGTGGTTACTACTAGAATAGGCTCAGTCGTAATTAGAGATCTATTTCACAAATTTAATTTAATTAAAAATAATTTAAACAAATTTTATTGACCTGCCTGGGTCGCATTCGAGGTTTTCTTACATTAATTTGCAAGTGGCAGATGAAGGTAAAACCAGTCGTACTATTACGTTCACTTTTATATTAATATCCTTGGGAAAGGTATGCTTTTATCCTCTAGATATGGATTAAATGGCACAACTACTGCTCTTCTACACGTATGACTTTGGCATTAAATAACCCATGAAGGTTGATATGCCATTAAACAAAGAAAATTTCAAATATCTGTCAATCCCAAATACCTATTTAAAAAGAATATGAACTAGTCAAGAGTCAATTTAACAGTCATACTAATTGTAAATATAGGATTGGAAAGGAAGCCTTATCCGATACAAAGTAAATTTATTCGGTTTTATGGTATTACCACACCCACCGTACTCACCAGATTTTTCCCCTTCAGACTTTTACCTGTTTTCTCCGATGAAAATCTCACTTCGTGGAAAAACGTATCCGCTGAAGAAGTTAACTGTGATTTAGAAAACTGGTTTGCTTCAAAAACTGTAGAATTCTGTGCAAACGGCATAAAATAATCTCCAGAACGTTGGCAAAAAATGCGTGGATCATAAAGGAGTCAATTTTCAACATTTCAGAGACTCTGACGAATGATTTTATGTTTATATTTCTCGATTTACATGTTAAATAAATGTTACTTTGTATCAGACAACAGTTTCGTTCCAATCCTATTATAACGACACCACACATTAACTAATATCCGTAAGAATATACACCCTTGTGCAAATTAATTGAAGCAACCGGTTTAGTTTCCTTTTTTAACATCAAAGTGAAGTTCTCATTCACAACAGTAAAAATATCGTTTGCGAGACTTGCTTGTTAACCGCCCTATCGACTGAGACTGTAGAATATTCCGACTGCACCTCTGCAGCGGAACAAAACCCCAATGGGACCACCGGTTAACCGTGGAGAGTCGACCCTGAATCCTGATGGCTAAACAGTCCATGACATGCAATACTCAACCTTAGTCCTTACTTAGGCTAGACGGGCGGTCAGAGAGGCTCTCTCCGATTAATCGGCTGGTCATGTCAAGCCCTAGCAACAATATGATTTGCCCGACCGTTTTGCTCTTATGGCAAACCATCAACCCTGTTTATCATTTACGTACTTAGTGTCCTAGGTATGAAGTTAAACTTTCTATAGTGGTGAAGTCCCAATTCTGGAGTTCTCGGGAGTGTAGTGCACCCCTTCATTGTCATTTCACCCGGATCTACTGACCCGAAGCGGTAGTACCTGTTAGGAGTCATTCTATGGGTCAAATAGATTTAAAAAATGAGTTTTAAAAAATATTAAAAAATGAGTTTTAAAAATTTGAAAGCCCAAGAAGAATGAAAAAGACAAATTCGGCATAAAATAACCCAATATGGGTTGACATGCCGTAAAATTCAACCAACCAAATCTTTGCATCTAGTTTCGTCTTCGTATTCGATTTCCTCCCTGTCTGTCTCGTTAATAAAAGTTAAACGAATTTGTCTCAGAATTTCATTTTCATAGAAATATTCCCAACAAACTCAAGAGAGTAGAAATCAAGGTAAGACAGATCGATGAAATTTTGGTTATATATATATATATATATATATATATAATATATATATATATATATATATATTTGTGCGTGTGAGTGTTATGTTTTCTTTTGGGCTATAAACTAATTTCTCTAAAGTCCTTCGTCGAAAAAGACAGTTATTGACGTGACATTAATTCCTTGAGAGACTAAAAATGGAAGGTTAGATTTTAGCGAATTATGTTTCTGGTTGAACTGGTAAGTGACGAGAGTGATAGTTAATATCTTAAGTGGTTGGAGGGACAGAGTTGTACACCTACGAAAGTACTCATCGATAATGTGAAAGATGTATTGGTACTTTAAAAAGTGTACACGTTTTGGTTGGTTGGCTAGTTGGGTTTTACGGCATGTCAACACATTGGGTTATTTCATGCCGAAGATGTTTTTATTTTATTTATTCTTGATGGGTACTCTTTTTTTTTTTTCAAATTCAGTTTTTTAAACGCATATTTTAAACTCATGCTTTTCTATTTAACCTACAGAGGGGAACCTAACAGGTCCTACCAGTCCGAGTCAGAGTATACCTGGGAGTAATGGCAATAAAGGGGTACTCCCACATTCCTTAGATCTCCAGATTTGAACATCAATAGGAGTTTAACGTCATACTTAGGATAATAAGACCCTCAGCTACCGCCTTCTAGCACATATATGATAAAGAAAGGTTTGGGCTTGTCATAAGAGTAATAGGTTTGAGACAATCATATAGGTACGAGGTCTTGACGTAACCAGCCGATTGATCAGAGGAAGTCTCTCCTACCGCCCGTCTAGCGTAAGTAAGGACCAAAGTGGAGTGTTACATCACATGGACTCCTCAGCCACCAGGGTCGAATCCTTAAGCCTCACGGGTTGCCACCCACGGCCAACAGGTGGCTCCATTTGGGGGAGTGGAGAATCTTACCCCTCTAAAGAGGTGCAATCGGTGTATTCTACAGCCCCAGTCGGCTACTTTAGAGCTACTGACATTGTGTTGACATAATCTAAGCAGTTGCATAAGATTATTGTCAATCCCCTGTAATTCTAAAGGGATGGCACTTTTCATATCACGGGCGGGACTTTCCATGGATTAGTACAGAAAGCCCGCCAAATTACGTGAAGTCACGTGGGACCTGGTTTGGTCCTCAGTTTTCAGTTGGACGTCGGGCAGAGAGGATGTCCTGCCTTAAACTGGAACTCACTCTGCATACGCGCGCTATGTTAGTCAGATGTTAGTTACATGAAATGCTTAGTTAAGGAAATAAAAGTTTAAGAAAATTAACACGGTCTTGTGATTAATGAATGTCTTGGTAACAAGACTGATTAGAAGAAGAAATGAGTTGAGTGCGACCGACCACCAAGACGCTAGAAGTCCAGACGTTAGAAGAAGACGCTAGAAGAACAGAAGAAGAATAGAAGAAAGTAAGAAGTAATGAGAAGGGTATACAACAATTGCTAACGGTTAATTATTTCTTAGATGTTAAAAAAATATTCGTATTCGATTAGTGACAATTTTACTGTTTTTTTCTGGATGATTTGACATGGAATTACCCCATCTTCTTTTGGGTTGATTTCTCTGGTCTTTTCCTCTGGTTGATTCGGGTTTCTTTTTGTGCTGTCTTCGGTTGTGGTTTGTCTGCTGTCAATCCTTCTATAACGGTCATTCTATGATTCAATGGTAACTTCCAGTTTTCGAATACCGTAATTTAGGGCCGGTTTAGCTCAATCGGTAGAGCGTTCGGCTTGGAAACTACAAGGTTCCTGGTTCGATACCGACCTTCGCCAACTCAGCGTATGAGTAGCACAGGGATCTGTGCGGTAAAGTGAAGAGCTGGTGGTAGGTGTAGCGCTCCACCTCAGATGCTAGAATAATCTCCTTTGTCTAGCGCTAGTGAAAAGGGTATAGACTCCCTCGCTGTCTGGTTGATACCGACATTAGGCCACCCGACGGCTTTTTCTTACTTTTTACACTAGAGTACATAATTCGTAGGCAACCCACAAATTATGTAACACTACTACTACTATGTAATTACATCTTGTTTTTTTTGTGAAAACTGAGAACCGTTGCGCTTGTCGTCTCCCCGCCAACCATTTTGTCTCCGTCTTTGAAGATAATAACAAGACCAAGCTCAAGGACAAAGGCTCAAGAGGGAGAACTGCAACACTATGCCATCAAAGCCCTACCAGACCTTCAGCTGCAGCCAGTGTTTTTTTTCTTTTTTTCATTATGTATTCGGATATCTTATGATGCGGACAAGTTTTTTAAAATAGGTTCGTTGAAATGAATATTTATGATAAGCCAACATGGCCGGATTTTAAGTATTTTCCTTATTATGAATTTGTAAACATTGCTCTGTATGTAATTATGAAATTGTCATTGTTACATAATCTATGCGGTTGCATAAGATTATTGTCAATCCCCTTTGATTCTGAGGGGATGACCCTTTTCATATCGTGGCCGGGTCCTTCCATGGAAAATTACAGAAGCCCCCCAAATATGTGAAGTCATGTGGGACCTTTTTCAGAGTCCCCAGTTTGCAGTTAGACGTCAGGCAGAGCGGTCAGCCATTTTATTCTCTGCCTAAACTGGAACTCACGCGCGCTATGTTAGTTAGCAGATGTCTGGATTGGGGATTGAAAATAAAGTAACATCAAAATAAATCGAAGTCTTGTGTTTATTACCAAAAACTAACAATGACACAGGGCTTCTGATAAAGAGAATTCCCTAATAGAAAACCAGACCGAAGTCCCCAAGTCAACTCCAGACGCTAGGCCTTAGAAGATATCCAAGATCAAAGAAGATGCCAGACCAAGTCAAGCTGATAGAAGAAATACCAAAGACGATCAGAATACTAAAGACGGCCAAGAAATAGAATTAAAGAAAGAGGTATGCAACATTATAATTATTTAGTGACAGTGAAGAAGGCGCTCCAGACTATAAAAGGATTTTCCTAATCTCTATGTTAAAAGAAAAAAGAAAACTTATTATATATATATATATATATATATATATATATATATTGTAGATTATATGTGTGCTATATTTGTAAGTAAACAATATCAATGTCAATATTAATAGAGCATTAATATGCAAATCAAGGTTGCGTGGGCAAGGAGTCAACGGTGCCTGGTTACTGACAGAACAACCCTGTCTGAAGATTGCATAGGCGAACAACTGTCAGTAACCAGGCACCGTTGAGTTGACACCATGACTCGTTAACTATATATATATATATGTGTGTGTGTGTGTGTGTGTGGAGGAAAAAGAAGGTTCTGAATAGAATCATTTCCTCCAATAACTCATCCAGTCTTATATATATATATATATATATATATATATATATATATATATATATATATATGAAGTGGTCAAACAATGTGTTTGAAATGGCGAAGGCCGACAATTTTTGGGAGATTATGTGCTTAACTAAATTGTCGGCCTTCGCCATTTCAAACACATTATTTGACCACTTCATACTGTCGTGCCATAATTCACCCAAAAAGTGCGATATACACATCAGTTTAAAATAAACGAGAAATTCTGGGGAAACCAGCTAGTGTAATGGTTAGAATGTCCGCCTGACAAGTAGGGTTCGAATCACGCACAAAGCACTGCCCTGTCTATAGCTCTGCTGATGAGGCCTAATAGGCTGAAATGTACGTACAGAGATCGACTTTTTCTCGATTTGTTTACGCTTTACATTTAAACCGATATGCACGCCTAATTCATTTAATTATAATTAATTAATTAACAAATTAGGTATGACTTTAATTAAGCACATAATCTCCCATATATATATATATATATATATATATATATATATATATTATCCTGAAGAACCATTCGGGTGAAACCTAGGTAGATAGTGTCTGACTCATATAGGTCCTTATAATCATGCTCTACTTAGTGTATTGAGCACTTTTTACATATATAACTTAGAAAACTCCATCCTTTTTGCCATTGCATACGATACTGATTATTATTTTCTGAAAGTAAGAATGTGCTGTTTTTCTTTTTTTTTAATTGTTCGTCAGATGCCAGTTTGAAAAAAAATCCTTTTGAAAAACTGAGTTATCTGTTTTTTTCCACACCAGTAGAGTTTAGAAGTGAATATAATATATATATATATATCTTATTATAATGGAGATTGTGTGTTTTTCTGTCTGTAACCGAAACTATATTCCTACTCAAGTCACAATTCTCTTAGTTATTGACATCACATTCTCCATGATTTTATTTTTATCTAAACCTCAATTATTAATAAATTGTCTTACATTATTAATACTGTTAACTATGTCTACATACTGACAACATGCAATATATTTTATATATACAACAAAATAGCGGTTTACAGTGTGAACAGGAAGGCTAATTTGCATATTAATATTAAAAAATCGAATATAATAAATATGTGCTTAGTATTATTGATTTCTAACTGTTTGGTTTTATTTTAATGAATATAAGAAAAGTCTCTTCAATAAATCTTAAATGAAATCCATTAA
>CM042143.1:64550125-64572625 GCA_023376005.1 Doryteuthis pealeii | reverse complement strand
CTCCTTAAACATCATGGGTCGCCATCCACGGTGGTCCCATTGGGGGAGAATTACTCTTCTGCAGAGGTTCAGTCGGTATATTCTAATGCCCCAGCCGACAGAGCGGTGGGTAAGTACTATCATATTAGAAGGCTAACTACAAACACCGGAAACAACGTCGCAACTTCCTTAGCCAACAAGTAAGACAATGTAATTAAAAACGGATGGATATGACAAACTGATAGAGATAAGTTGCTTTGGTGGGAGACAAGAGAGAAAGAGAGAGAGAGAGAGAGAGAGAGAGAGAGAGAGAGAGAGTGAGAGGGTGATGGTTGGGGGAAGACGTAAACAGAGAAAGAAATGGGTTTAACAATGGCTCGTTATTGTCCCAGAGGAGTTTGCAAATGTCACAATTTGCCTTTCTGATCTCCACCAAGCATCGTAAAATTGGATTAAATCATTCACTGACATGTGACACACACACACACACACACATACGTACACGCGCGCGCGCAGACACACGTACCTTCACGCACACACAAGCACATACACACACTTCCACCCACGTATTTAGAAAATACTTATGCATATACAGAAACAATGTTTATACATATATGAGTGAGTGTGTGCGTGAGTGTATGAGTGTGTGTATATATGTGTGTATTTAACACACTCACACACACACACACACACACACACACACACACACATATATATATATATATATATATATATATATATATAGGAAGAAAGAAAGTGGGAGGGAAAAATAATCGCTCATAAATAAGTACGCCCTTAATTTTTAAAGTATCAAAATAAACTGGACTATAAACTAAAGATACCAGAATCTTATCATTTCTCGTGGAATATTATATAATCAAAACGAATATTATTAGGTACTATCAATTACCAAATTCTACAGAACTGACACTCATAAACAAAAAATATATAAAGATTTAATTATATTTAACAGTTCAAAAATAAGTACACTACACAAAATTATATACTGCAAGTACATTTTTAAACCAAAGTTTTTTCTCTGTTACCAAGTTTCAACACTGTAGACTATGGTAATAAGTAATACATAATAATATCAGTTTTGAGTGTGTAATGTTCCTCTAAAAATAATAAAACCCCGGCATCTTTATTTTAGATGGAAATTAAAATTTTTATTAAATATTTAATTTATAGGGATGAATTTATTAATGGATGATGTTATGAATAATTATCTATTGAATATTGCAGTGAGAATTTACATCCATCCTTACTAGAAACGATAATCAAGACATGTTTGCTAATCCTCATCCTACGGGGAGGCGCCCTACCTCCTCTCTCTCTCTGTCTCTCTCTCCCCTCTCTCTCTCTCTCTCCCCCCACACACACAGATATACAAACCCACCATGGGCACCTCACGTGTAATGGTTAGCAAGCTAGATACGCAGACCATTGTAAGTAAGTTCAATTCTCATTGGGTGCTAGATACTTATGGCTCTGTGCCACATTTAAGCCTAGCTTAGTAAATAACTATACACACACACCATATATATATATATATATATGGGAGAATATGTGCTTAATTGAAGTTGTACCTAATTTTGAAAATCAATTGATTAATAATTAATTAATTAGGCATACCTATTTAAATGTAAGGCTAAACAAATCGAGAAAAATCAATCTCTGTATGTACATTTCGGCCTATTAGGCCTCATCAGCAGAGCTATAGATGGGAAGGCCGCCTTGTGCGTGATTCGAAACCCGACTGTCAAGCTGACAGGCGAGCATCTTAACCCCTACACCAACCGGACTTTCTTAGATTTTTCGTTTTGTAATAGGCCGAAATGTACATACAGAGATTGATTTTTCTCGATTTGTTTAGCCTTACATTTAAATAGGTATGCCCGCCTAATTAATTAATTATTAATTAATTAATTTTCAAAATTAGGTACGACTTCAATTAAGCACATATTCTCCCAAAAATTGTCGGCTAAAAAAAAAAGCCATATCATAAACACATCGCTTGCGTATTTACTTCTCATATATATATATATATATATATATATATATATATATATAGTTGACATTGAGTCGTTTTTCCATTGAGAAATTAAATGTTTCTATTATATGCTTAAAAACAAACAATCACATGCATGAAAACAAACAAACAACACACACACACACACACACACACACACACACACATATATATATATATATATATATACATCTTCAGAAGATTTTTCTCTCACACTATGTGTGTGTATGTATTTACGTATATAACAGAAGAATTTACTTTCTCAATGGAATATATATTATACATGCATATATATTACACACACATATATATATATGACAATGATAAGTGTATACATATGCTGACTATGATATATGTGTGGGGTCTCTCTCTCTCTCTCTCTCTCTCTCTCTATATATATATATATATATATATATATATATATATATATATGTGTGTGTGTGTGTGTTGTGTGCTGACAATGACGCGTGTATGCTTGCTGACAATGAGGTGTGTGTGTTTGTGTGTGTGTGGTGATATATATATATATATATATATATATATATATATAATATACACATGTACATATAAATATATACAGACTAACAATGATATGTGCATGCATTCATGCTAAGAAATACACACACATATATATATATATATATATATATATATATATATATATACTATATATATATATATATATATATATATATATATATATATATGTGTGTGTGTGTGTGTGTGTGTGTGTGTGTGTGTCTTCACTCCCAAGGGTATCAGCAGAAGCATTTTTCTATTCCTTTCATCTGTCCCATGTGACAGAAAGAAAGCGTTCCTTGTGGATTATTCCCTTTAATCCTTTAAAACCATTTCATTCTTTGTTTTCCTTTCTCTTTCTAACACAACACTTTGTCATTAGTTTCTTTGTTTCTTTTGATTTTGCTTTTCTGAAACCGACTTTCTATTGTCTTCATATCTTGCTCTCTTTTTTTTATTGTTTAGATTCCAACACGAACAGCAAGCACGAAAAAAGTAGAACTCATTCGAATTACAGCAAAGAGCACCTAATCTCCGCTCCAGAAATATAGGAACATCACTATTTCCATTCAACTCTATTAATTACTGTATTTGACGACGTATAGGACGCACTTTTTTTCCGAAATGTTGGCTCAAAAAATTGACCTGCGTCTTATACATCGTAGGGGAAGTTTGAGACCTCCCGTAGGCCTAGACTAATCTCCTCTATGATGCTCACTAACCCAGCTTACACTCAGTACTTTTACCTATTTGCGTATGCTTCTTCCTTGCCTGTACTGCCAAATTGCTTTTATACTTTATTAATTACTGTATTTGACGGCGTATAGGACGCACCCTTTTCCCAAAATGTTGACTCAAAAAATTGACCTGCGTCTTATACATCGTAGGTGAAGTTTGAGACCCCCCGTAGGCCTACACTAATCTCCTCTATGATGCTCACTAACCCAGCTTACACTCAGTACTTTTACCTATTTGTGTATGCTTCTTTCTTGCCTGTACTGCCAAATTGCTTTTATACAGCTATGTTTCTGTTTGTGTAATGCATAGCTAGACTATTTTCAACAATATATGGTTAAATACACTAAAAACTTTTTTTCCTGAGTCTGATCTGCTGCAATGGAGGTGCGTCTTATATGCCGTCAAATACGGTAAGTATCAAAAGGATGCGACACAAGGTCAATTTATATATACTAGCAAATATAAACACCCTCAATAGGATTTAAATTTACCAACCCTCCACACGGGCAGGATGAGACACAAGGTCAATTTCTTAAGCGAGGTTTACGATGTTTGAATTCTAATTTTTACTTCTCTTAGATTGGTTGCCTAAAAAAATGTTAAAGAGCCTAGTTTTACCAACTATTTACCATATGACCGGTTTAGCTCAGTCGGTAGAGGTTCCTAGTTCGATACCGGCCATCGCCAACTCAGCGTATCACATGGATCTGTGCGGTAAAGTAAGGAGCTGATGTTGGTGTGGTGCTCCACATCAGACGCAAAACCAATCTCATTCGACTAGCGCTAGTGAAAAAGGAATAGACTCCCTCGCTGATTGGCTGATACCGACTTTAGGCCTCCCCGACGACTTTACCTTTCTTTTTTTTTTTACTTACCCATAACTGCAGGATAATAGTTAAATACATTCCCTTTTTCAAGGGTATTAGCGCTATGGGTAATGCAAAACCGCCTCGTACAGATTTGAATCGTGTCGCGTGTCCATTCTTCGACAATAACCATTACACAACACGCATCCACCAACAATTATTTATATTAAGTGCTTATTTTTTGTGAAGATAAAAGAAAATGCATTGTAGTTACTGAAATGATATGTGCTTAATCTATCTATCTATCTATCTATCTATCTATCTATCTATATATATATATATATATATATATATATATATATATATTATATATATATTTAAAAAATGAGATTTTTGTATATATATCTATATATAGATATATATATACAAAAATCTCATTTTTTTCTAAGTTTGTTTTTGAAGGCTAGTCCCAAACTTTTTTCCTCTAATAATGAAAATACTTCATTCTGGAATCTCAAAACAACTGAAAAATGTTGCTAATTATATTTCTATTACGACGAAGTAGTCAACAATTCAGCGTGGAGTTAAATTTAAAGTTAGTGTTAACTCTTTGCCTAACAAATTTCTCCCACAGCTGTACCACATTTTCTAACCTGTATGATTTTTACAATGTTGTGGCCATTTTTAAGCTTCAAGTGAGAGCATTTTACAGTGGAAGTCCCTTCTGTTAAGCAGAGGCTGATATTTAGTGAAGAATCCTTTGGTTGTCCCTCGGTGTCTGTTAATGTTTGTAAAATTCTTTCTTGGTGTCCCTTGGTGTTGGATAGAATCCTTTGGTTGAGCAAAGTCCTTGGCTGCAGGTCTGTTCGTCTATCTCGAATTCGTGCAAATGAACGGCTTTCAAGATCGGTGATTCAATAGCTAACTAACCACGAGCTGTTGATTGACTGGCTTTAATCCATGCGCCCACGCAGAGTCTATAAGTTTAGGTGATGGATTCCAGCACACCTTATATCACCCAAAATATTCGAACAGGGATATTTCAAAGTTCACTATATGTTCACCTCATACCTCATTTTATTAAAAGAAAATAGGGGTGTTCAAGTAGTGATTTTTTTTTAGTGTAACCAAGTAACACGTGCGAAAGCCGCAGCAAACTGCTTACGGTAAGGTGACAGTGGTTGGAGAGCCGCTGTGAGCAGTTTAAATTAGGCAAAGAGTCAAGTTCAGTAATAGAATATCCAGTATCATGAACTCGCTCGCACTTATGAGTCCCTTAAAAAGAGATACAATTTCAAGTGCCAACCAAGTAAATTGTTTCAACGTTTTCATTAACTAAAACTTCGTTAATAAGTAGCAAGGACATCGACAGAGGTATTATATATTTACTAACCCCTCCGCATGAGCAGGATGCGACACAAGGTTAATTTCTTAAGTGGAGTTTAATTGGTTTTAATTCAGAATTTTCCTTCTCCAAGACTGGTTACCTAGCCATGATTAAAGAGCATAGTCTGCCCTGCTATTTATAGATAGCTGGAGGGAAAATTGGATTCATACCTTTCCCAAGGGTATTAGTGCCATGTGAAATGGAAAAAAACCCAGCTTCGTCAAAGAATTGAACTCGGGTCGAAGAGTCCATTTCCTACGACTCTAACCATGAGAACACGCGCCTCCATTATTGCCGCTCGCTTCACTTTCAGTCATTTTCGTGGGAGATTGTGGTCCAGACAGGAAAGAAGACTGCGTACAAAAATTACACGCTGGTGAGACACCCTCTTTACGAAATCGTTCGCTACGGGGAGGATGGGACACAAGGCTGCCACATGGGGAATCCAGCGTAGATTGAACTAGCTATTCAGTTGTAATGGATCTGCAAGACTACCTCACAAACCCTCACACTATGATGGTATGTATGAACAGTATGTGTAGAAACAAAATCAATATTCAATGTTTAATATTTTATCTTTTCTTTTTTCCACCAACGAAACAAGCCATCTATGAGTCAAATAGATATGTTTAAAAATGAATCGTATTCCCAAAAAACCTCTTAAGTTTTTGAGGACGGAATTTCCAAGAGTTCAGCCGAGAACGAATTCAGCAGGCAAAAAGTTCTGCCATCTATCCTAAAGATTTGGAACTACAGTATATAAAAAAAAACATCTAGAATCGTTGAGATGAATGGGATTAGGTGTGTGTATTTGGCATAGAAATTAGGCTGATAGAGCTCTGCAGAATGTGGAGTACCCCTTCATCACCATTACTCTCTGACCCAGAGTGGTAGTACCTGTTAGACGTTCATTTATGGGCTAAATAGGAAAGAAATGAGTTTAAAAATGTGTTTAATAAATTTAGTGAAAATAATTGAACACCCATCAATACAAAAACGTCTTCGGCATTCAAACAAAATGTCTTCGGCATAACATAACCCCCCCCCACATATATATATATAATAGAATTTGATAATTTACTTTTGAAGTAAAGTATATTATTATTTATATTTTTGAAGGCAATTACAATGCGTATATCGTATAAAAGATTTTATACGATATAGGCATTGTAATTGCCTTCAAAAATATAAATGATATTATATATATATATATATATATATATATATATATATATATATATTGATGTCACCAGCCGATTGATCTTATGGGGGCCTCTCTGACCGCCTGTTTTGTCTAAGTAAGGGCCAAAGTGCAGTGTTACTTGTCCTCGACTACTCAGTCATCAGGGTTCCATCCTTAAGCATCACGGGTCGTCTCCCATAGCCAACAGGTGGCCTCATTGGGGGGGATCTTACTCCTCTGCAAAGATGTGATCGGTGTATTCTAAAGCCCCAGCCGACATGGCTGGTGTTTTTAGTCGTCATCCGTCATCCAGAGGTTAAAAAACAACAGCACAAAAAATGTAAATATGAACGCGGTTTCCTAACCTTTTGGCATAAAATAACTCAAGACTGGTTGACAGGTCGTTAGACTTAATCAATAGATGAGAAAAAGAAAACATCCAAAATTACAATTTGTACTGAGATAACTCCCCGACTTAGAAACGTTTTGCAGTAGAGAATAAAAGGCGACTCAAAAATGTTACGACAATCTATTTACCATTGAATATGGAGATGTCGAAGCTAGGAAACAATTTTCTTGAGTCGTAAACACAGTGTTTTTATCAATTCTTCCATCACCACATCTAGCGGTATTATTTTTTAATGATTGTGATGCCGGTGGTGGGTAGTAATAAGATATTTCTATCGTTGGCATCCGGTTCTTAAAAATGGTGGGTCACCGGCGATAAAAACATTTCTAAGTTGAGGAAGATGGCGATGATGAAAAAAAAAAAAAAATACATCAGCCCACACTCGATGTTGGGATTCTTTTTACCGTGACACGTCTAGCAGTATCAGCGCAATCAGCTTTTATTGAATATTTGAAATGGCTTTGAAAAATGCCAGAAAAGATAAACATAAACAACAAAATAAAATAATATAAAATGAAATAAAATAAGCGAAGAGAAACTGAAACGTTGTATGTAAATAGAAATAAAACGTTTTTCCTTTTCTTTTAATAGTTCGTTAGAGACAAACAGTCTCGCGTACTGGTTAAATGGCGGACTTTGACACGATCAGCTATGAGGCCTTTCGAACATTACAACAATAAGTTTATCGAATGCGTCAACACTACAACAATTGATGATGGTCTCACTATTTCACGAAGAGTTCAAGTTTCAATGGGTTATTTATAAACACACACACATTATATATATATATATATATATATATATATATATATATAAATTTATATATCATCATCATCATCATGTCGCGCTATTAGCACGGATATCCATGACAATCTCTCGCCAACCTTTCCTATCATTCATTTTCCCAGGGAGGTCCTCTGCGCAGCAACCTGCATCTTTGCTTAGTTGGTCAATGTAGGTCCTTGCTGGGCGGCCCACACTAGCATGTCCGTGTGTTGGCTTCCACAGGAGAACGTCACTTATGAGCTCATCCTTGCTTCTCCAGCAGTGCCCGGCATGTCTTGTCCGTCTCACTCGAATGGTTTGTGAGATGGGGGGCAGATGGCCATATAGCTGTTTCCTCGTGGGGTGCTGCTTCCACGATTTATTCAGGACTGCACGCAGCATTCTTGTGCAGCTCCCATCCAGCTTATTCTCAAGGCGCCTCGTTAGGGTCCATGTGGTGCATCCGTACAGCAACACTGATACAACCACTGCCTGGAAGAATTGTCGCTTTAGCTTGTCAGTGAGATCGGATTTCCATATTACTGATAATTTGTTTGTGGCCGACCACGCTTTTCCTATTCGTGTATTTACATCGCTTTCTGTGGATAGGATATTACCACTTAGGTATGTGAATTGTTCTACTGGCTTAAGGGCTTACCGTTGAGTGTGGTTATGTCTCCTTTCCTTTTGAAACATATGTACTCTGTTTTATCGGAGTTTACATGAAGGCCAATATTATTTGCTGCCTTCTCTAGGCTATGCAGTAGTGACTCGGCCTGTGGTGGTGTATCTGCAAGGAGTGCAAGGTCATCAGCGTAGTCCGCATCTGTGATTTTCTGTGCGGGATATCGCCTGCTTCTTGCCTTTTTTAGTGTGAAGCCTTCTTCTTTTATGGTATCTAATGATGTTCGGAGTACATAGTCTAAGCATATGATAAATATATATGGTGCTAGTGTATCTCCTTGTAGGACTCCAGTTCCGATGTCGAAGAAATCTGTGTCGCCATCGGGTGAGCGTACCATTGCTTGTGTATCTTTGTAGAGCATCATTATAGCAGCAACAGTTTCTTCTGGTAGCCCCGTATGCTAGTAGTATTTGTTCCATTTTTCCTCTGTGTATGAAATCAAATGCCTTGGAAAAATCTACGAATAGTAGCGTTGCCTCTAGATTCTTTGCTCGAATCCCTTCTATGATTCGTCGTATAGTCAGGATCTGAGAGGTTGTGGAACGGTTTCTACGGAATCCGTTTTGGTTTTTCCTAAGAATTTCTCTATTTCGGGTCGGATGCGATTAAGAAGAAGGGCATTATAGATCTTGGCTGCGATAGCCGTAAGAGTTATGTGGATATATATATATATATATATATATATATATATATATATATATATATAAAATTTATATATATGTGGATATATATATATATATATATATATATATATATATATATATAGAGAGAGAGAGAGGGTGAATAATACAGTATGCTATATTTATAAGTAAACAGTATGCAATATCATTGATAAAGCATGTAAGTCTAAGTTATACAAGGCGTGTCAAAAAAGGTATCGAAATTTTGTACTTTTTGACACACCTTGTATTCTGAAAAAAAATAACGTTCCATTCATTTTCATTTATATTTCGGTAAATACAGTTTTAAACTTGGTACATTATTGACACACCTTGTATTCTGATAAAATTAATGAATGGAACGTTATTTTTTTCAGAATACAAGGTGTGTCAAAAAGTACAAAAAGTCTCTATACTTTTTGACACACCTATCATTGATAGGTTACGCGCACACACACACACACACACACACACACATATATATATATATATATATATATATATATATATATAAGAGTAACGTAGATATGAACTCAACGGGGCTTGGTAACTGGCAGTTTTCTCGCCTATGTGATTTTCAAAACAAATATCTTGTTTTGAAAATAACATAAATCACATAATTGTCAATTACAAAGCGCCAGTGACTTCATATTCACATTACCCTTACCTTGATATATATATATATATAATATATATATATATATATATATATATATATATATGTGTGTGTGGTGTGTGTGTGTGTGTGTATGAGGGTGGAAATATGGAAACCCGCAGCCACTGTCTTCTAGTACGTATGTGATAAAAGGGTTGGAGTTGCCATAAGAGCAATGGGGTTGGGACAGTCATATTGGTACAAGGTCTTGATGTGACCAGCCGATGAATCGGAGGGGACCTCTCCAACAGTCCGTCTAGCCTAAGTAAAAGTCAAGTGTAGGAGATGTGACATAACACGAGGATTCTTACCCAATGCTAATTATTTTTAACAGATCTATTAGACTCATAGATGGGACCCTAACAGATACTACCAGTCCGGGTCTGATTGAAACCTTAAATAAATGGTGATGAGGGGTACTCCACACTCCCCAGAGCTCCAAAATTAGAACATCACTAGATGTAGTTTAACGTCATACCCAGGACACTAAATTGGTAGAAATAAATTTTTATGTTAGAATTTTCATTAATTTCATGTGTATCAATAAATTTGAAGATGCATTAATAAACTGGTTATTAACTCTTAGCCACCGCCTTCTAGCACCCATGTGATAAAAAGGGTTGGGTGCGTCCCTTAAGAGCAATTTGAAGAATATGATCGGGACAATCATATAGGTCCTAAGGCTTGACATGATCAGCTAGTTGATCGGATAGAGCCTCCCCGACTATCCGTCTCGTCCAGTAAGGACCGAAGTGGTGTGTTGCATGTCTTGAAACAACTTAGTACCGTATGGACAGCGCAGCTACAACAATCCTGTTAGAGACAGGTTGCTAAACAAAGGTTAAAGAGTGCAGTCGGCCCTACTATTTACCAAGAACTGGGGACTGAGAATAGTTGAATTCATGCTTTTCCCAAAGGTAATAGTACTATGTGAAATGTAAACAGCCATGTCCAGGATTTGAACACGAGCGACGGCCTTCCTCGGGCGGTCCCTATGTATCGGAGCATAACAAAGTGATTTCCCAGGTTGGGTCATTGCTATGCTTGGATAGACAGGGAACACACAAGGAAGGCCGGGGATACAGCGTCCGAAACGATGTGTTTATACACACCACAATAAAGATGAGTACAAAAGTCCGAAAAATCAAAATATATCCTCCAGCAAGAATATTCGCCCTCCGGGCGTAAGTATTTATGTTTTAACGTAATAAAATATATTAAATAAGAAAGACTAACGAAATTAAATAAGAACGCATTTAAGAAGCTGATCTTAATTATATTCTAATTGGTTTCTTTATAAAATCATTCATAGGATTGATTTTAATGCGTTGGACTATATAAAACTATAATATTAGAGATCAATTACACCAAGTAATTATTTATTAAACCCGGTTTTGTTAAAACCAGTATGCAAAGTAATATATAAGACATGATATATTGAATGATTTTAACCCTACAAAAACCATGGGCCGTTTCGATGCAAATCTAACTAAAAGTCAAATTTCTTTTTCTTTCTAAAAAATTTATAAATTATTGTTTATTACCAAGAATAATAATTACCAGAAAGACTTCCGTATGGGTTACATCCTTTGCCCACTGACAGTTCTACTGTTTTGTATAAGGGACACAAAAGGCCATTACCTCTCGAATCTGCGAAATGTTACTGCGAATAGTCACTAGAGGGTGGTGTTAAGGTATCTAAAACAAGGGTGCGCCAAAGTCAAATTTCTTTTTCTTCCTGCCTCGACAACCAAGTTGCACGCGCGTGTTTTGTTCCTGTACACAGACAAGGGCCCTTTGCACAGGGAACAGTTATATAGGTGCTAGGGCTTGAGTTGGCTAGTAGATTGATCGTAGAAGGCTTTGTCAGCCCGTCTAACCCAAAGGGATGTGTTGCATATCTTGTACTTTTCAGACACCCACAGCCAAGTAAAGGGTTATCTTCCCTTACCGCGAGGGTTTCGCCAGTAGGTGACACTACTTGCTGGGTATTTAAACAGCAGCCGGGTAACCTTCATTCCTTAGTGATATATGATATATGATATATTGAAGGATTTTAAACGCACGAATACCATGGGCCGTTTCGAGGCAAATCTAACTAAGATTTTCATAGAGACCTCATCAATAAAATAAGATTTATTCTGCATTAATGATTTTAAGTTTCCGTTACAGAAAAAGAGAAACCGGAATCTCCATTATAAAAAAGTAAAAGTCATCGGGGTGGCCTATTGTCGGTATTAGCCAGACAGCGACAGGAATCTACCCCTTTTCACTAGCGCTAGACCAAAAAGATTGTGTTTGCGTCCGAGGAGAGCGCCAACCTACCATCAGCTCCTCGTTTTACAGCACAGATCCCTGTGCTACTCATATGCTGAGTTGGCGAGGTTCGCTTTCGAACCCGGAACCTTGTGGTTCCTATGTCGAAAGGTCTACCGACTGAGCTAATAGGATATTTCCCGCCATAAATGGGCCAGAGGTAACCATAAAATCAAACGTGTTACAATATCTTCTCCAAGTTATCAATTTTAGTCCCGTTTTCTGTATATGTATATATATATATATATATATATATATATATATATATATATTAATAATGGAGATTCGCTTGTGGTTTTTGTCTGTAATAAAAACTACGTCACTACTTACATCACATTACCCAAATCGTCATAACAGAATAAATACACTCAAAATTTGAAATGCAACATTAGACAGTCCTCATTGTTTTTTAAAACAAGTTTTAATAAATACATGACTGGTATTATATATCTATATATAGTTTGTTTTATTTTATATATATTTAAAGTTTACATTTCAAATTGTTTTATTTTTTAATTTCTAATGAATTTGATTATTTTACTTACTTAGGGTACAAACTCGCTGACATTGAATTTTAACTCCCACCCCTCAGGCAATATGTTTCAAAAATCTATTTTTACATCGCCCAGAGGATGTTTTTTTATTTTGCTAGTGTATATATATATATATATATATGTGTGTGCGTGTGTGTTTATGTGTTTGTGTGTATATGGTTCCTTCATATTACATTTACATGCAAAAGTGCACCTGCCCGTGAGCGAGGAAATGAGTCGTTTGATAACTGTTGCGAATTTATAAATAAAAAAAGTTATCAATGAAATCTAGTAACGTCAATTGTTAGAAATGCAGATCGTAGAATGTGGTATTGAAGAGAAGAGTGTGTTTTTTCCCCTCTACCCCAAGAGAAGTCTCTCTCTCTCTCTCTCTCTCTGAGCCAAAAGCTGTAAACTGTAATTCTGTTGAACTGAGAAGCGTTAGACCCCCGGGGAGATACTGCAAAGTCTCGTTCAAGTAAATTAAACAGTCAATAAAACTAACGACTGTTGAAAAATCGTGTAAATATTTGGCGAAACTCACGTTTTAAAAGTTTTCATTTATGCCTGTGTTGTTTACGTATAACTTGAAAGATAAAGGGGCCATCTATTTGAATATGAGGGAACCATAGAGACACAAACACATAAACGCACGCACACACAGACACAGACACAGACACACACACACACACACACACACATATATATATATATATATATATATATATATATATAAATACATATACCCAGAAATATACGGACACATATATGATGAGTGAAGGATTGAATAAATCCGACAAAATGTGGTTGAAAATAGAGGAAAAGGTGGATATATCAACACGACAACTTCCCCTCTCCCCTCATCTCCTACTCCTCCACCCCCAATTTTTTTTACCCTTTTCAGTATAAAAGTATACTGTAAAAAGCTTTTGGTCTTCACTTTGAATATTTGACAAAGCTTCGCTAAATACCGAAATATCAATTGAATTTAGTTGCTGTGTTGTTATATCCACTTTTTTCCTCTATTGTCAACCACCACCCATATGAATATACACACAAATATATATATATATACAATACTATTTGAATATGAAGGAACCGTATACATACACATATATATATATATATACACACACGCACACACAGACACACACACATATATATATATGCAGATACATATGAATAATCATACACACATATATATACAAATACATACGCATAAACATACATATATACATATGAATACACAAACACAAAAATACATACATATATATATATATATATATTATTATATATATGCATAAAAGGTCCATACACGCATATACATAAATATACACACATATACACATATCCATATAAATATTAATACACACGCTTATACATATGAACATATGAATGCACACACACATATATACACATATAAATATGAATGTACATACATATACACATATACTTATAAATACATACATATATACACATATACATATGAAGACAGACACATACATATAAACATATACATATGAATGCACACACACACACACACACACACACACACACACATATATATATATATACTAAACTTGTTGGTAAGCCCTCGCGGTGAGAAAAAAAACCGGCAAATAGTTTGATTGTAAAAATATACTACCAAACATCACCTGGGAGAAAACAATTTTTGGAAAAAAGAAAAGACCAAGATAATTGTACCAACCAAATATAATCGGCTGATACTATAATACTTGGCCAAAAGAAAAAACAATTTATATGAATATATATATAAGAAATATACATTCAGATCTTAGCCCTGAAGAGCACCAAGCGAAACTTTAAGTAGGTTTATCTGACTCATTCGGTTTATCTTCATAATATATATATATATATATATGAATACACTCACATACATATATACACATGAATACACACATATAAACATGAATATACCCACACACATATACATACATATTGTGTCAGTGTAGGGATGGGGGTAAGCGTGCGTACGTGCTTGTATGCATTCGCACGTTTTTATATGAATTTGATCCCTAGAATAATACCGGAAGCCATTCAATAAAATAAGAGCCATGCTTAGTTATCAGATGATCCGCTAGATGGCGTGTCATATGCTTACAGTTTACTACCGAGTGGGTGATGTGCTGAGTGAATTGATTAATTGGTGACAATTGATTAGGATTTTTTGTCCTGTTCATGAGTGTTTTGGTTTTCGACTGTCGTGAAACGTGACATTGTCTCACGACTCGGTTTTTCAAAATCTAGTTCGGTCGCATGTAACAATCTCTAATTCTGAATGTTTCATCACATCTATAAATAGAATTAGCCTGTCCTAGAAAAAACAAACAAATTTGTCATAATTTCCAAAAATAACGTTTCACTATTTTGCCGCCGAATTATAGTGGGTCTGCGACTAACTATCCCCCGTCCAAGACAATAGAATCTACAAATACACGTGATGGACTCTCCCGTTGATCGACGTATGAGTGTTCGTACAATGAACATCCACACAGTGGTTTGTTTATAGTGGTGAAGGCTTGTGTTGGACCATCCACACTTTTTGGCACAGTCGATAAGAAATAATTGGTGCATCAAGGGTTGTCACAAACCCAATCAACGATCGACCTCAGGAATTTTGAATTCAGTCTCCTAGACTGGTTATCTACCCAAGACTGAAGGGCCCAGTCTGCCCTACTATTTAACCCATAGCTGGAGGGAGAATATATGGATTCATACGTTTCCTAAATATATTAGCGCTATGTGAAATGCCAACAGCTTCGTCTAAGAATTGAACTCGAATCCACGACTCTAACCACTAGCCCACCGGCCTCCATAATACACGTACGCATAAACATACACATACGCATAAACACACATATACACACAAAGATAGTGGGATCTACAAAGCATTTGTTCGGGGCTGGCTGATACGGACAACAGTCTTTTTTTTTACATTCATGGTTAATTCAAATGCTGTACATGCTTCGGAGGAACAATCCATAAGGTTCTGCATCTCATCCTGTGTATGTGTTACCAAGTCACAGTCATCTGCATATAGTAGTTCCCGCACAATGGCTGTGAATACTTTTGAACCTGCCTTTAGACGTCTTACATTGAATATGTTACCAGATGATCAGTAACGAACGTAAATCCCATTGATATTACTTTTTAAAGCAATCTTAATGACGACTGCAAAGAATAATCCAAATAGTTGTGGTGCGAGAACGCAGCCCTGTTTCACACTATTCATGACTGAGACAGGCGCTGCAAGGGTACCATTACATGTTACCAAAGCGTTCGTATGATCATGAAGAGACCGAAGAAGAGCTATAAAATATGGAGAACATAATCCCAAGAAACCCCAGAAAAAAAAACAATATACACACAAATACACATATATACATATGAATATACACATATCTATAGACATACCATACACACATATACACACATATACATATGAACACACACATATATACACATATAATATGAATGTACACACATGCACATATACTTATAAATACATACATATATACACACATATATATATGAAGACAGACACATACATATAAACAAAGAGAACTGACCCAATATATTTTTCCGCTACTCCAAGCGTTGAACCCAAAATATTCCAAATTTTAAGACGGTAACTAAGTTTTATCCTGAAATGTATTCAGAATTGACATGCAATTAACAAAAAAGAAAGAAAATACTAAATAATTTACATATACTGTACCCACAAGAAAATTGATACTTGCAAGAAAATTTTTTTATAAATTATTGTTTATTACCAAGAATAATAATTACCAGAAAGACTTCCGTATGGGTTATATCCACTGACAGTTCTGCTGTTTTGCATGAGGTGACACAAAAGGCCATTACCTCTCGAATCTGCGAAATGTTACTGCGAATAGTCACTAGAGGGCGTGATTAAGGTATCTAAAACAGGGTGCGCCAAAGCTAAAACCAGTATGCAAGACGCGCAAATCTAAAAAGTCAAATTTCTTTTTCTTCCTGCCTCGACAACCAAGCTGCACGCGCGTGTTTCGTTCCTGTACACAGACAAGGGCCCTTGCATAGGAGACGGTTATATAGGTGCTAGGGCTTGAGTTGACTAGCTGATCGATCGTAGAAAGCCTCTTGTCAGCCCGTCTAACCCAAGTAAGGGCCAATGGGATGTATTGCATGTCCTGAACTTCTCAGGCACCCACAACCAAGTAAAGAGTTATCTTCCCTTACCGCGAGGGTTTCGCCAGTAGGTGACACTATTTGCTGGGTATTTAAACAGCAGCCGGGGAATTTCTCTTTCTTTCTTCCTCTTGGTCTAGCATCCACAAAAGGTAGACTAGACACGTGGTGTCATTAAGTGCGGGGCTTTGCCCTCAACTATCAGTAAGTGACTCTCACATTTTTATGAACTCTTTCGTACTTCCAAAGGATTTTCGTCCTATTTGTTTTGTATCTTTTTAAGTGTCAATCTCCATGTGCTCAGACAATAAAGTCTGGATTTTTGTTATGTTCTTTGTTTGGTTTTATTCATAGAATATTCACCCCCGTTGGAAGGTTACTCTGAACCTTCTAGCGTATTATAAGGACAACACTTCTAATTCTTATAATACCAATGCGCATGACCGAACATCAAGAAAGTTCGTAGGTGTTCTTACCGGAAAAAAGTATGGTTATGTAGGCGTAAGCATTCAGTCGGAAAGAAACTCGGAACTACGTGAAGTTAGGTGAATGGCAGTGAGTCTAGGGATAATGTTATATTACAAATCCGATTTGGGGAGTTCGGGGTTTAATTTGTTAGCCAGTTGAGACTAGCAGTATGCTGAAGTAGTACGTTGAAGCTATGGACGCATTCGGGCAGATGGGCTCTCTGTCACTGTTCCCTTTCGCCCACGAGCTTATCGGTCAAAATGTATCCGGGAGAATAAAGACTTATACCGGTAAAGTTATATCAGTTAAATCGAACTTAACGAACCTAAATTCCACCATCATATGTCACCCTGCCGAAAGAAAAAAATATACCAAAAATCAAGGAATTAAACGAATCTAATGAAATTTTCAGTGTTGATATAATGAATTAAAGATATAATGCACTAGTCATTTTATTAAAGAATAAAATATATAATGCACTAGTTATTTTATTTAAAGATTTTATATTTTTTCAGGTCAGTTAACTTTAAACAACCGTATCTTTGAGAATCTGTGCTACGCCTCAAAGATACGTGGTTCAAAGTTAACTGAGCTGGAAAAAAATTAAAAATGTTTTATAAAAATAACTGGTGCATTATATCTTCTATTCATTAATATATCAACACTGAAAATTTCATTAAATTCGGTTAATTCCTGATTTTTGGTATTTTTTTTCTTTCGGCGGGGTGACATACGATGGTGGAATTTAGGTCCGTTAAGTTCGATTTAACTGATATAACTTTACCGGTATAAGTCTTTATTCTCCCCGGATATATTTTGACCCACAAGCACTGAGCTTACCCAGCCCATGATATAATATATACTATTAGTTTTCATTAGTCAATAGTCTATTAGTTTTCCTGTCCTATCGGCTGGGGCTGTAGAATATACCGACTACATCTCTGTAGAGAGGTATGAACCACCCTAATGGGACACCTGTTGGCCATGAATGGCGACCCGTGATTTTAAAGACGGAATCCTAGTGGCTTAGCTCTCCATGACATCCAATACTCCTCTTTGGGCCTTACTTAGGCTAGACGGGCGGTCGAAAAATCAAAATAATACACATGAAGCCTCATCTCAAAAAAATCAAACAAATAACTTGGAGGTCGTTGCTACTAGTGTCAGGTTGACATCAATACAGCGTGAAATAAACTGTTCTATCACACAGAAAAAAAAAGCATCTTGCGTTATTTGGGGCAAAGTGCAGATGTTGAAGGAGACTCGGTGTTTTTGGCGACAGACGTTGTCACGTGACCGACCGGAAAGCGGAGACCGTGATTGTACGAGACAGAATCGGCGGTACTTGAGATTTCTAGTAATTATTGCAAGTTAAAACCAGGATTTAAAATAAGCCGGTCTCAAGAGAAAGTCATATAAACATGACGACACAGACATTGTTTCGTCAGTTGAGTGTAAAGTATATTTCATTTGAGGGTTTGCCCACTTGAACGCTGCAATAAAAGCAAAGGCCGGTCTTCAAGTGCACTTCTTTTTCAACCAGTACAATTTCACATTTATTTTTTTTTGTTTTTTGTTTTGTTTTCTACTGAATTTAAATTAAAATTTATAATAACACTAATCTCTCTCTCTCTCTCTTTCATAGAATTATACAAATATTCACACGCTCACATAAATATATGTGGGTGGGGGTATATTGGTGGAATGAAAATAAAATGCTCGACTAGAGTTGTAAGAGCTATATTTATTATAGTAATCTATACATTCAATGACCTTTTGTTACCATTGGTTTCAAAGCATTAGATGCTTCTCATCAGACAAATCACCTTGAAAATGGCATTTAAATAAATATGATTTCCAAGGCAATTTTTCTGATGAGAAGTATCTAATGCTTTGAAACCAGCGGTAAGAAAAAGCCATTTTTGAATGTATGAATTATAATGATATATATATATATATATATATATATATATATATATATATATATATATATATATATATATATGAAGATAGGAGGGTTGGAGTAATGTTTTTTTTTCTAGAGGAAGCATTAAACTATACAACTTACCTCCTCCAATAGTATATAAGAGCAATTTTAGAGGCCGGGGAACTCGTATTCATACTGAATGCTGGAATTGGTTGGCATCCTTCCGTCTACGAGAGACGATGGAGTAGTGTCAAATTTTTTTCCCTCTCTTTGAACTACATAGCCTGGATGGGTTCATATGGAGGATAAGCTATTACCCAAGCAGCAAATACCCCCTCTTCACACTGCCTCTATGATCAAAGGATAAGTAAGGCACCAATGCGGTTTGGCAACGTTAATGCCGCAGTAGTTGGTGGGTAGCACTGGAGAGTAGGGGGACCCTCTCCGATCAATCGACAAGTCACGTCAAGCCATAGCACCTATATGATTGTCCCAACCCTATTGCTCTTATGGCAAGCCCCAACCCTTTTTATCAGATATGTCCTAGAAGGCAGTGCCTGAGGGTCTTCATGTCCTGGGAATGACGTTAAACTCTATCTGATGGTGAGGTTCTTGTTCTGGAGGTCTTGGGAATGTAAAGCACCCCTTCATCACCATTGCACCCAGGTCCACGCGGATTCAGAGTGGTCGTACCGGTTAATGTCCCATCTATGGGTTAAATAGAAAAACATGAGTTTATAAAAAAAGTATCCATTAAGAATTAATTTATTTCAAAACTTTGTTGGCATTAAATGATCCATCGAGGTTGATATGCCATAAAACAAAACAAAAGAAACTAAACCAAAACCAAGAGATGTGGATTGTGTGTAAGATTTTTTTTTTTTTTTTTTTTTTTAATAATTTTATTCAATGCTTTTTACTCAGCTGTTCATCTTCGTCGCCTTGAAATTCATTCCTAAAACTGAACTCAGTGACACCGAAAAAGTTTTATTCGCCATATTTAATTAGAGATTTAATGTAATGCATGACGTCACATGTCAAAATACATTTCGCTTTTGACTTTATGATTTTAAGTGATAACAAAAAGTGAGTGGAAAAAAAAGGTCACGTGTCGACTTCTGTATTTTTCAGTATTCATTTTTTCTGTTCCCATTCATGAAAAAAACAACAATGTATTCTTTAATTCTGCTTAAAATTAGTTTAAATGAACCATATAAGATGTAAAATTAGGTTTGGTTTGTTTAATGGCATATCAATCTTCGTCGGTTATTTAATGCCAAAGCCATCCTTGTAGAAGAACAGTACTGGTATTATTTAATACATATACTTACCTTGACGCAGAAACTTAGGCTCCTGTGTCAGTCAGATATATAATAATAGCGTGATCCCAGGGGCCATTTCCCTAGGAAGCACTTGCCTCCTCGTCTAAAAGAGCAGGCTCGGTTTATTGCCCAGTGCTTAAAGCGCCTCAAAAGAGGAATGCCGAGTGGATACACACAATTTTTAACACTGGCCACCATATGAGCTTCGGTTTGTGCTTGGCTCTGCACATAAATCGGATTTGTGTTTATCTAATATGGTGAGATGTCAGAAAATACTATTTAACAAATGGCTGGCAGGATCAGAGACTTCATACCTTTCCTAAGTGTATTAGTCAGAAATTGAATGTTATAGCGCAAGTGGACTTCAAACGCGATTACTATGATGTTGCAGTCCAGTCCAGTAGTAGCCTACCCCCTCCCTCCGATTGAAAATTAAAATCGCCCAAGGCTTTACGATTCCCACTTAAAAATGTTGAGCATGAATGAAAATCAACTAGAATAGGTTCAAAAGATAAGTCAAGCATTGTGTTTGACTTTGTGTTTTGTTTAATGGCATATCAACCTCTGTGGATCATTTAATGCCAGAAAAGGTTATATAGAATGTTTTTACATATGGATTTCAGTCTTTAAAGTCGCGATCTTATGGAGGTATTCGGTTATGTTTCGTTAGATTTTGTTGAAAACGTTGCTTTTTCTTTTAGAAAATTTAAAATGCCTTCAGGGTTTGCATTTTTAAAGAGTTCTTTTAAGTTTTTTATCCGACAATATTTGGTGCTTGTTTGTCTGAGACTGTTGCAGTTAAGGAGGATGTGTTTGATAGTGAGCTGTACTTTGCAGCTTACATAGTGGGGCGTCCTCTCTTTTTAAAAGGTGAGAATAGGTGATGTGGGTGTGCCCAATACGCAGACGGAGAGTATCACTTCTTCTTTTCTGTTTTTTCTGTTGCCTGCCGGGCACTAACCAATAACTTCCTGTATCTCATAGATCTTATTGCAAATCTGATTATCCCCTGATTTTTGCCATATTCACATATGAATTTTTTGATGGCTGGTTTTAAATCTGTATATAGGATTTTTGTGTTTGTCATGTCTTTTGAAAGGGTCCAAAAATCCAAGGTAATAGCAATCCTTTGAAAGTCTCTCCAGCAAACAAAATGCAATTCCTTTCCCAACTGAACACGCTACTCTCACATCAAATAGCTGTCGTCAGATTTCACTTGCCGTCCAAACACTTTCTTCCTCACTCGCGCTGTCAGTTTGAGAGCTGAATGTGTGCTCTTAATGTTAGTCGCAGAGCAAATATATAAGTAAAGAAATAACAAAAGATTTAGAGACTCATCAGATGCGAATTATTACTTTAAAGGCATTTGAAAACAGATTTTTATTTTTTTATTTTTTTTATTTTTCTATTTTCTAATTTTTTAATTTATTTATTTTTTTGCAACATCGAGGATTTCGTTTGGAATTCATATCACAGGACTATAAAATTTAAAAAATAAAAAAAATAAAAAAATAAAAATCTGTTTTCAAATGCCTTTAAAGTAATAAAGAATTCATCATTCGCATCTGATGAGTCGGGAGAGTTAGACACTTTGTCTAAGCTCCCTGAAATAGACTATAAAGCAAAATCTCTAAGTCTTTTGTTATTTCTACTTATATATATATAATATATATATATATATATATTATATATATATATATATATATATAATGTCAACGGTAGGAGCGCAGTAGTGGAAGAGCCGTTGTTAGCGGTTTAAAGTAGGCAAAGAGTTTAATTCAGATTTTAAGCAACAGTTAATTAATCATTTAAATACTAAATATGCTTCGCTTTATTATTAATATAATCATATCTATCTATCTATCTATCTATTTATCTATCTATCAACGGTAGGATTGCAGTAGTTGATGAGTCGTTGTTAGCGGT
>CM042143.1:64545125-64547625 GCA_023376005.1 Doryteuthis pealeii | reverse complement strand
TGCCTAATAGCATGAAGCTAATCCCATGGACATGACCACCCTTGGACGCTCACAGGAAACAATACATGAAACACACAACGTAAACATATACATATATATCATGAGACAAATTCGCCGTGTGAGAATCTAAATGCAAATCTGTTGTTTATAAGAGGCAATAAAATGATTTTTCAAAAGTGTTTTAAGGACAAAATAATTTACTGAAACAAGCTTCATCTTTTCTTCATCAAACAATACCGACTGAACAGTATTCCAAGAATTAATTGCATTAAAACGAATCGAATTATGCCCAAAACTAACAGTGTTGATGATAGGGAAATTAAACAAACCAGATTGGTCAGCACGAGTGACATGAGCATGGGTGAAGTCAACTGCAAAAGCATTCTGAACAGAAACAGGCATTTTATTGTGGAATAGTTTATGTAAGAACAAAATATTTTCACAATGGACCATATCAGAAAATTTGAGAATCTCCAAATTTGCATACAGGTTGTTAGATGATGTATCCTAGGAGGCAGGACTATTAAGCGACAGATAGGTTTGAAAATGCTTATTGAGAATCAAATATATCAGTTAGAATTTTTATCTGATTGTTTGTTTGTTTTGTTTTACGGCATATCAACGTCAGTGGGTCATTTAATGCCGATAAAGTTTTGAAATAGATCAATTCTTAATGGATAATACATTTTTTTTATAAATACATTTTTCTATTTAACCCATAGATGGGACCCTACTACCACTCCAGGTCAGAGTGGACCAGGGAGCAATGGTGATGAAGGGGTGCTCCACATTCCCCAAACCTCCAAGACTGGAACCTCACCATCAGATAGAGTTTAACGTCATTCCCAGGACATGTAGACCCGCAGCCACCGCCTTCTAGCACCCATATGATAAAAAAAGGGGCTGGGGCTTGCCATAAGGGCAATAGGGTTGGGAAAATCATATAGGTGCTAGGGCTTGACGTGACCACAGTAAGAATTTGATTTAAAGTTTTACTTCTTTTGTTATCTCGACACAAGAATTTATATACATATGCAGTGATGCTGATACCGTTTTGATTTAGTGCGTCCTGGGATGCATATATTTGCTTTGAATGAGTCCCTGGGAAAATTTATGGGTCCCAACTAAAGCCGTCTAACTCCTACCTTGAAACCTATCCTATTTAATTCGTTTCGAAAGAAACTACAGAAATGTATTTACAGTTAGCTTGAAATGGTGAGGGAAGAAAAAAGAAAAACACTTGAACGTATGGATACGATTTTATTGCGACTTTTTGATTTTTGTGCGTCAGGGACGTAGGACGCGTACTTATCAACATCTCTGCATGTGAATCTAGCATATCTGTTTGAGCGAATTGTCCTTAATCCGAACCCTAAATCTAACCCTAACCCTTAACCCAAAGCTTAACCAGTGTACGGTGGGGTATTCTGATATTTTCTAATTTACTTTGGCAAAATAAAAAAAAATCTTAAGGATATAGTTGCCTCACTATAAAGCATTTTTTCAAACTTATCTATCGCTTAGGTCTCTTATCCTTTTAAGGTATAAGAATTTAGCGAATCGAAAAACTTTATGAGAGTCAAAAAACGATTTATGCGTCAGGCTTCATGGACCATAATTAAATAATCTAGCAAAATGATAAAATGTGAAAAATGCAGCTTCAGAATCGGTTCTTTTTTAATATTCTTCGTATATATATATATATATATATATATATATATATATATATATATGTGTATGTATGTATAAGGAGGAGCCGATTCCCTTTTTGCTACCGCTAAATCAGGGAGATTGTTCTGCTGAGGTGGAGCCCCGCACCTACCGTCAACCTCGAGATGCTTTACCGCACAGATCAGATAACACAAGCTGTGCTACTCATGCGCTGGGATCAGTATCGAACCCGGAAGTTTACGTATTTCCTGAATTATTTTACACAAGTATGTAAAGTAAGTAAATTTGGCGGGGTGGCCTATTGTCGGTTTCAACCTGATATCGAGGAAGTCTATCCCCTTTTAGTTAGCGCTAGACCGGGAAGATTGTTTTATTTTTATGAGGTGGAGCACCACACCTACCGTCAGTTTCCTACTTTACGCACAGATCAGATTACGCTATGCATGCGCTTAGTTGGCGGAGACCGGTATTGAACCAGGCACCTTTTGATTCCTTAGCGAGTGCTCTACCGACTGAACTAAACCGGCCCCTTTACACAAGTATCTCTATCTAAATACTAATAATTGTCAAACATATCTATTTAATTCGTAGATATATACGGGTAATATTTAAAGAAATGTTATTTCAAAGTTATAAACATTTATTTTTTTTTTTTAGATAACGTTACTTTCTTTACTTTGTTTCAAAATTCGGGTATTACCGGGTACCGTAGCGAGTCAACTATAAAGCGTAGAATAGGGACGGAAGAAGATGTGGATTTGATGAGATAAGCAAAAAAGAAAGAAAGAAAGTATAAAAGAGAGTAGGGGAAACATAGATAGAAGGGGTG
>CM042143.1:64487625-64540125 GCA_023376005.1 Doryteuthis pealeii | reverse complement strand
GTAGGTTCACGTTATTGTATATATAGGGCATACGTCTATTTAAGAATAACCACCCACCCCTCCCGCAAAACACACACACACACACACACCACACACACACACACACACACAACACACACACACACACATATATATATATATATATATATATATATATATAAATATAATATTATGTATGTATGTATCTAAGCATAAATTGGATATGCACTTTGTGTCCCTGACATAAGTACTTAGCTTTCAGGTGTCTCAGATTTGAAACAAACTACAAACATCAAATTTAAATCTAGCACGCACGCACGCACAAATACACATATATTTAGTGCATATTTTCATCTAACCAAATACATACTCACACATGCCCCCTCCTACCCCCCCTCTCTCTCTCTCTCTCTCTCTTCTCTCTCCTATACATATATATAACTCATATATATATTACATATATATACTCATATAAATATATATACATGCATTATATGAAAGTATATATAAATATACTCTCAAAATATATATATATATATATGTATTAATATATACACACACACACACATACACACAACACACACACACATCACACACACCAACACCACACACACACACACATATATATATATATATATATATTATATATAATATAAAACTGAATGACCTACTAGGTGCCTGAAGTGGTTGCCAAGAATGTGATTGGTGTCCAATTTCTAATATTAAAATTTCCAAAGAATTCAGTTCTCACTCTACTTGGAAGATTGCCGTAACGTAACATTCAACCCTCGTGTTTGTGCGACTCTAATACAAGTTTAGTTGGTCCCTTTTCTCAATCATTATATATATATATGTAAAATAGTGAAAAAAAATTGAAAAAACACAGGTTCAATTAAAATGAGTGATTTTATTCAGCTAACGCTGCAGTGTTTCAATCTGTTTAGTAGATCATCTTCAGGGCTTTTATTGACATAAGGAAAAGGAAAATTTATCACAGGAATAATAAGGAGACTGTGATAGTTGTTGTTGATCGGTTTGTTTACAATGTTTTGAATGGAAAGTTAGCGCTTTTAGAATAGTTCGAAATTCATGAGACGCTATGATAAACGGTTTTGAAGGATGACGTCGAACATTCTCTTACGTTGTGTGGGTGTGTATGTATGTGAGTATAGGTGTGGTGTTGTGTGTGTGTGTGTGTGAGTGAGAGGGAGGAGGTTTGGTGTGGGTGTATGAAATGTGAGTAGATTAATCGTTTTTCATTTGGGTGTCTGTGTGGGCGTGTGTGTGTGGATGTTTATTTATTCATTATTTGCTTATTTTAAGTACGTGACGAGAAAGTGTGCTGTGTTGTGTGTGTGTGTGCACGTATGTGTGTGTGTATGTGCGTGTTGTAAAAAATTTATATATATTATATATATATAATATATATATAGGGGACCTACATGAGTAAGACACTATCAACCTATGTTTCAACCGAATCTTCAGAATTATCTTGAAGAACCATTCAGGTGAAACCTCGGTAGATAGTGTCTGACTCGTGTAGGTCCTTATAATTATGCTCTACTTAGCGTATTGAGCACATTTTACTTATATAACTTAGAAAACTCCTCCGGTGTTTTTTCTTTTGATACTGATGATTATTTTCAGAGGCACTTGACTAGGAATCGGAAGGTCCTTGTTTCGATACCGGCCCTCGTCAACTCGGCGAATGAGTAGCACAGGGATCTGTGCGGTAAAGTGAGGAGCTGATGGTAGGTGTGGGGCTTCACTTCAGATGCCCCAAAACAATCTCCTTGGTCTAGCACAAGTCAAAATGGGATAGACACCCCCCGCGCTATCAGGCTGACACCGACTTTAGGTCACCCCGACGAACTTACTTACTTACGAATGTGCTGGTCTTTTATTCTTAAAAAAAAAATGTTTTCCTTATATGCCAGTTCGAAATTTCTTTTCTTATTTTGAAAAACTGATTTATATGCGTTTTTTCCACACCAGTACAATTTAGAAGTAAGATAATAATAATGATAATGATAATAATAATACAAATGTGTGTGTGTGTGTGTGTGTGTGTGTGTGTGTGTGTGTGTGTGTGTGTGTTGTGTTTATATCTATTGCATACTTAATTAGCTTACTTTGGTCTAGCAACAAAGTAAACTATCTGATTCTGCCCATGCATAATTGTTAGGTCGCGTCATTGTATATATAATAAAATAAGTAGTAAAATAATAATAATAATAATAATAATAATAATAATAATAATAATAATAATAATAATAATAATAATAATATTGAGACCTGAGGAGACTTGCTGTCACTCAGACTCCAGTGAAAGACCATCAGCTAACGCTGATGTGAAAACTCAAAAGGAGTAAATAATAATATATATATATGTGTGTGTGTGGTGTGTGTGTGTGTGTTGTAATAGTATATGGTTATCACCAGCTCATTTGATGAGTTAATGTTGGAACATTATATTTTTCGTTTAGTGGAATGGTCAATATCAGTGATAGACCTGTTATATATATGAGCATGGGAGTAAAGCTGGCATTATCCAATTTTTTCGAAAATCATTCACCCTTACCCAATCAACATTCTTTCCATCTCCTGTCCTAGTGAATTTTTGCTAAAAACCGAAACGTTAAAACGACGAATTTACTATGATAAATTAAATTCGTTTTTCGGAATACTTCATGTTTTTCTATTTTCTATACATACAAAAAAGTAAAGTGAGTCGTCGGGCGCCTAATGTCGGTATGAGCCATACAGCGAGGGAGTCTATCCCCTTTTCACTAAGCGCTAGACCAAGGAGATTATTTTTTGCACCTGAGGTGGAGTGGCCGCACTTACCATCAGCTCCTTACTTTACCGCACAGAATCCTGTGCTTACTCATACGCTGAAAGTTTGGTGAGCCGGTATCGAACCAGGAACCTAATGACGCTCTACGACTGAGCTAAGCCGGCCCTATACAATAAGAAATATATAAACATTAGTATACACACACACACGCACGCCGCACACACACACTAGCACACACACACGCACGCACACACACACACACACACACACATACATATCTATACATATATATATATTACATGGGGATTTTTGTGACCCTGGGTTTCACGTTGTAGTGCATTCGTCAGACTGTCTCAGTCTGATTAATGTACTACTGCATGAAACCCGGGGTCACAAAATTTTCCATGTAATATATATTGTGAGTAAGGAGGTGTATTTGGGCTAACGGTTATCGTCGAAAGGAAATGGACTTGACGGGTTGAGTTCAAATCTTGGACGAGTCAGTTTTTACTTTTGCGTTATTGCTCTTGGGAAAGGCATGAATCCACCCCTTCTCCCATTGCCCCACCCAGTCTGCCCATGCACACTACTTTTTAGAGTTGTTGTTCTTGTTGTTGTTCTTGTTGTTGTTGTTGGCGTCCTCTCCTCTACGAGAGACGATAGAGTAGTGTCTAATTGTTCTTTAAATACGTAGCCTGGGTGGGTTCATATCGAGGATGAGCTGTTGCCCAAGCAGCAAACGCACCTCTCAACACCGCCGCAAATGTAAGGAAACCAAATTGGTCGGCAACCCATCTAAGTCAAGGAAAAGTCTGACCCAAAACCTCCGCTATCTGGCGGCTCCACCCCATCCCAAGGAAAACCTAGGGGAGTAAACCCCGAAATCAAATCAGGGGTCGGAGTCCCTAAGGTGGTGTGATGCTGAAATCCAGTGCTACCCAGCATCACCTGGGACACTACCGCTTTTTAGCGTAGTATACACACACAAACATACAGCCCTGACGGCTGGGACAGAAGAATACACCAACTGCACCTCCGAGGATTGGCAGATTACCCACAATGGGGCCAACTGTTTGCCTTGGCTGGCGACCCGTGATGCTTAATGATGAAATCCCCGGTTGCTGAGCAGTCCATGACTTGCAACACACTACTTTGGCTTTTTACCGGAGCTAAACAGATGATCAGAGTGTCCTCACTCTGATCAATCCACTTGTCATGTCAAGCCCTAGCATCTATATGATTGTCCTAACCCCTATTGCTCTTATGGGAAGCCCCCAAACCATTTTATCATATATGTGCTAGAGGGCGGTTTCTGGGGGTCCTAGTGCTTTGGCTATGACGTTAAACTGCATCTAATGGTGAAGTTCAAATTTTGGACCTCTGGTTGCTATTACTCCCAGGTCAACTCTACCCCGGAGTAATAGTACCAATAGGATCCAATTAATGGATTAAAAAGAAAAAACGAGTTTTAGAAAATGCGTAAAATGAATATCCATCAAGAATTGTCTTAGGCATAAAATAGCCCAACAATGGTTGTCATGCCGTAAAATTCAACAAACCAAACCAGACCTAATATATAAATATATATATATATATTATATATATATAATTATAATATATATATATATATATATATATATACTCGAGATTGAATATGGAAAGTTTTAGTTTATACAGTGGATTTAAAAATCCTAAATAATTTTTAACCGTCTGTAAGATTGTATAATACGCATAAAACAATAGTTACGGAAAATTAATACTATAATATTTTATATATATTTTTTATATATTCATGGGAAATGGACTCGTCGCCCCGAGTTCAAATCCGGGACATGGTAATTGCATTTAACTTAGCGCTAATACCCTTGGGAAAGTTATTAATCCTACTCTCCCTCCAGCTATGTGTAAATAGTAGGGCAGACTGGGCTCTTTAACCTTGGTTAGGCAACCGGTTTAGGAGAAGGAAGACTCTAAATTCAAACCTGTTGAACTCCGCTTAAGAAAATTGACTTTGTGTCACATCCTGCTCGTGCAGAGGGACTGGTATATAATATATATATATATATATATATATATATATATATATATATATAATATATTCTTTGTTGGGGGTACCAAGTTTCTTGATACAAGGTGATTCTAGGCCGGTCCTATTTCTCTACCAGTAGTTTGTTATAGAGTTTAGGCTCCGTATGAGAGCTCAATGTTTAATTTTTATAAACAGAGCAAATTTATATGTGAATAAAAAGGCCTTACATACCATGGGTATCTCGTGATCATGGACCATTTCCACTCGTGGGTATCTGGGGCCCCACAGAGCTTCGTCAGACCACGTTTTTATTTTATCTTAAGAGTCTTAATAAAATAAAAACGTGGTCTGACGAAGCTCGGTGGGCCCTAGATACCCACAAATGGAAATGATCCATAACCACGATACCCATGGTATTTAAGGCCTTTTTATTCACAAATATATATATATATATATATAATATATATATTATATATATATATATATATATATATATATAACACCATACAATCTATACTCTTAACATATTGTCTATGTTATATCAGAGTGAACTTTGTAAGAGCTGAATGCCCTTCAAGGATGTTTTAGCTACTGAAACTGGTAAAACAAGCAAAAAGAAAGCTAAATAAATAAGTTGTCTCTTTCATTTGAAGGAAGTCAGCACAACAAGGACTGATCTAATTTTAATAAGTCATTTGTACTCGTTCTATTCACGATATCATGTAACGGTCGAAACGAGATTTGTATCAAATGCGCCTCACTCCAAACAATCCACTGCGTACAAACCAATAATTCTCGGCACTGATTGGTTTATCTCCATTTGTATCGCACGATATGCTAATGAGGTGTGACAATTAAAGAAGATTCCATCTTGTATTTCCAATGTAGAGGCAACAGAGGGAAAGACGGCCCAAGAGGAATCGGGGCGGGGGGATATAGATAAGTTGTTTGGTGGAGCCCTACCAGTACTGCTACTCTCCTGCGCCCCCATTCATTTCCTGTGAGTCAGGATTTGTTTCGGGAAGCTACATATTAATGTAAATATGTTTTAAGCCAGTACGAATTCTGTGTTGATCGACATTTTGTTTGTTTGTTTGTTTATTTCATATGTAATTGTTATAAAATTAATGTGCATTATGTACCTAACACCTCCCAACGAGCAGGATGTGACACAAGGTCAATCTTTAGGTGGAATTTAATGTAGACATTCGTATTAGGTGATCATTATTGCAAGTTGAATCTGCATTGAGCATCCTAGTGTTGGGATGTGTTTTTTTTTTTTTATACAGGTTTGGGTTGTTCCACTATGTACACTGGCAAAGCCCATTCTCTGGATTCTGATCAGCAGCTGGCTTGCAGTGTAGACACTTTGATCCAGAAATATACTACGCATAGCTATGTTCTGGTGGTTAGTACAGGGTCTGTATTTGGTTACAGCCTATCCCCTTTTTATCTGTTAACTGGACGCAAGTTACAGGATTCATGTAAAGGTGAGTATAATATACAGATTCTACATTTAACAGGTTTGAATTCAGATTTTTCCATGTTCTAGACCGGTTGCCATACTAAGGTTAAAGAGTACAGTCTGCCCTACTATTTTACTAATAGTTGGAGGGAGAATAGTTGAATTCATATCTTTCCCAAAGGTATTAACGTTTTGTAAAATGTAAAGAGAATCGTCAAGGATTTGAACTCCGATCTCCATTTTCATTTACTACAACGATAACCATTGCATACGATCGTCTCATTAATGTGATGTAAGATTTACAATAAATAAAAACTAATTAAAAATATTTAAAAAACAATTTAATCCATTGATTACCGTATACACTCATATATATATATATATATATATATATATATATATATATATATATATACAAGATGTGTCAAAAGTTTCGAGATTTTTGGTACTTTTTGACATACCTTTGTTATTCTGAAAAATTGATGTTCCATTTATTGTTCATTTCTATCTTGGTAAATACAGCTTTAGAATCTGTACTTTTTGACATGCTTTTTATTCTGAAAAAAATTAACTGTACGTTTATTGTTCATTCCTATCTTGGTAAATACAGCTTCAATATCGATTCATTTATTACACATCTTGTATTTACTAAATCCTCCGCACGAGTAGGATGTGACACAACGTCAATCACTTGAGCGGTGTTTAACTGGTTTGAATTCAAAGGTTTCCTTCTAGACTGATTGGCATACTAAGGTTAAGGAGCCCAGTCTGCCCTACCATTTAATCCATAGCGGGAGGGAGAATAGTTGGATGCATATCTTTCTCTAGGATATTAGAGCTTTGTAAAATGCAAACAGCATCGTCTAGATTTTGAACTCTATTCGGCGTATACACTTCCTATGACGAACCATTTCTCAAATCTAATTAACTACATATAAACGCCATCTTGTATGGTATGTATGTCTGGAGGAAACTATAAAAAATAAAACAATTAATGACGTATATGTACAATTCACAATCACCGAGCTTGCTTTTTTGAATAATAATATTGAAGATTTGATTCAAATTCGTGAAAATAATTAAAAAGTATGATTTAAATAGTAACAGCATGGAATTTTTTGTTGCATTTAATATTTTAATAGTAGACACCGCGCATTTTTACAGACACCCCACCAGGCCGGATCAACGCAAGGTCTTTTTTACATAGGGATTTTAATGGGGCATTCTGCGAGGGTCAAACATGTGATTCAGTAATAATGTATCTGCAAAACTAACATTTTTGTCCCCACTCTACTCAGGCGACGCTGGGTAGACACTTCGAATGTAAAATAATGTCGTCGGGGTGTCCTGAAGTCAGTATCAGCCGCACAGCGAGGGAGCCTTTCCCCTTTTCTAAGCTAAACCGGCCCTTTTTCTATGGTAACGAATCTCCGATTAATAGTTTTTGTACTTGATTTTTAATGCCAAAAGTTTCTTCAAGCGATTTCCATAATCCCTCTAGCTCTTTGCCTACTTTAACCTGCACACAGCGGCTCTCTCACCATTACAGTTTTCTACAGAAGGTTTTCTACATACATGAGGTTAACAAGTACAGGAAGGACTAAATTCATGACTTGTGAATTTAAACCAGTTTTACTCCTGGCGGAGGGGGTTGGGTAAATACATACGAATCGGTCTACGGGATTGCAACCACGTCACGGTAGGTTCCCACGTAACGTATCCATACAGTTCTGTTTACTTTCAAACAAGATCAGTTTTTCTTACTGAATGCTAAAAGGGAGAATTTTATAAGTGGGTACCATAAGCAGAGTTTATATATTATATATATATATATATATATATATATATATATATATATTATGCACCATATATATAATACACACACATATATATACGCATACACAAAAAACTCATATATATAATATATATATATATATATATATATATATATGTGTGTGTGTGTGTGTGTGTGTGAGAAATGTTTAATAGAATAAATAAATAAACAATATCATTTTAGATAAGCAAAATCCGTAGAATTTCTATGTTAAGTCTTCGAAATGCAAGGATTACGAAGAAATTAATATATTTTGATCATACGAATAAAAGGAAATCTATATAGTATTAAATAATTTCTCTGTGTGTGGGCCTGGCACAAATGCCCACCCGGTTGATATATCATTATTTAAGCCTGGTTTATTTACATAAGTGGTTCTCAACCGGGATCCACATGACCCAGGTGTTGTATACCCATTCGTCAGGTATATAAGAGAGAGAGAGAGAGAGAGAGAGAGAGAGAGAGAGAGAGAGAGAGAGAGAGAGAGTTGAGACGAGACAAGACGAGACGAGACTTACTTGTTCTTGATTTCTTTCTGCTTTCTTTGGCCGCCAGGTTGTCTAGTCTCCTTTCACTAAGGGCTTCTTTCGGGCTAGGTTTTAGTCATGCAATTACTCAAATCACAAGAATTTTATTTTCTTGATCCAGATTTATTTAATTGTTGCATTCTTGTCCAGGAAAAGTGGGTCCTCGTGTTGGTCCGATGGTGCATCGATTATGTCATGCAATTAAAGTGTTCTCAGATACCCATGGAACTTTGTCTCCCAGATTTCGTAACTCGACTCGCTGGCATTGAAGAAGATCCGAGCGTACCTGGGCCCGTAACCTGTAAAGTTTTTAAGTGCCATCCTTGGCCAGTTGAAAAGGGCTTAAAGAAAGTCCTATGTTATGGAATCCTTTGGTGATCCTTTGGTAAGCGTATAAGTCCTATCCTGCGTATTGGTAAAGGTCCCGTGATTTAATCCTATGTCCGTCGTCTATGAACGTTGCAGTAATTATGATCAGTAGGGGGGTTAAGTATTGTATCAGCCTCAGAGTACTGCCAGTGATTGACCAAGGAATAGATCACATGATCTCGCCTAGTATATAAGTAGGAGCGGGGATCTATCACACACCGTATATATAAAAAATCTCAACATTAACCCATTCTGATTCGCCGCGCGGGGAGTTAACAACCCCAAACAGAGAGATGGGCATCCTCTCTGCTCAACGTCAGGTTGAAAACTAAAATCTAAACTAAGTAAATCACGTGACGTGCGAGATTCCCGCCTCTGGAGTCAGGGAGCTATAACCATTCTGGTAGTTATCTATTCTCTGATCTGAAAACTAATGACCCCTTTGAATTCTTGCTACAGGGTCTGTTAACAACCCACGTTACCACACAAATTATGTAACACGGGGAGTCCATGTAACATTACTGTGGATCTACAGAAGATATACCGAATTGAATGTCCATGGAGATACTTTAGTGGTCCATGGAGCAATTATACTTCAGAACAATTGTTATTTCTAGGAATTGAATTTCTATAGTAATCTACGCCATATTAAAATATTAAAAGTTGAAATATTCATGAATTTTTATGGCAATCGAGGGGAAGAAAAAAAAATTTATATCTAACAGTATCGTAAATTTAAAGTTATTTGGAAACAGTGGAGATGAAAATCACCCATTCTTTCTCAGGTAGTAGGCAGCAACCTTATAATGTTGTTTTTTTATGATTAATATCATAATACCCCCCTCTCTCTCTCTCTCTCTCTCTCTCTCTCTCTCTCTCTCTCTCTCTCTTTCACTCACTCACTCTCTCTCTCCCTCACTCTCTTTCTCTTTCTCTCTCTCTCTTTCACTCCCTCACTCTCTCTCTTTCTCTCTCTCTCTTTCTTTCTCTCTCTCTCTTTCTCCCTCACCCTCTCTCTCTCTCTCTCTCTCTCTCTCTCTCTCTCTTTTACTCACTCTCTCTTTCCTGACAAGATCAAGGAGATATTATAACCAATCTAATTTACAATTGATACAATTCCTTTCCTTGTTTATTAGTGAAAACTATAAGAAGGTTTTTTCTGTGAAATGGCTACTGGGGTTCCACAGAAGAATTAAGAAGAAAAGTTAGAAAACCACTGATATAGATTAGTTTTGCTCGGGTATTAATATATATATATATATATATATATATACATATATATATATACGCACACACACAATATGTATATGTACATACACACTCATACACATTATATATATAAGTAAGTAAAGTCGTCGGGGCGGCCTAAAGTCGGTATCAGCCAATCAGCGAGGGAGTCTATCCCCTTTTCACTTGCGCTAGACCAAGGAGAATTTTAGCGACTGAGGTGGAGCGCCACACCTACCTTCAGCTCCTTACTTTACCACACAGATCCCTGTGCTACTCATACGCGGAGTTGGCGAGGACCGGTATCGAACTAAGTACCTTATGGTTTCTAGCCGAACGCTCTACCGACTGAGCTAACCCGGCTCATAAGGTGTGTTAAAAAAGTATCGAGATTTTTTGTACTTTTTGGCACACGATGTATTCTGAAAAAAATAACGTTCCATTCATTCTTCATTTCTATCTTGGCAAATACAGCTTTAAACCTGGGTCTTTTTGACACAATAGATACAATTTGATAGAAATGAATGTGAATGTAACGTTAATTTTTTTCAGAATACAAGGTGTGTCATAAAAGTGCTACGTTTGAAGCTATATTTACCAAGATAGAAATGAACAATGAATAGAACTTTTTTTTTTTTCAGAATACAAGGTGTGTTAAAAAGTACGAAAAATCTCGATACCTTTTTGACACATTTTGTATATATATATATATATATATATATATATATTATATATATATATGAGAGTAAGTAAACAAACAATGTGTTTATTTGATATGGCATTTAGCCGACAATTTTTGGAGGATATGTGCTTAATTGAAGTCATACCTAATTTTGAAAATTAATTAGTTAATAATTATTGAATTTTAGGCGGGTATATATGTTCAAATGTAAGGCTAAACAAATCGAGAAAATGTCAATCTTTGAATGTACATTTCGAACAATTAGGTCTCATCAGCAAATCTGGGTTTCTATTAAAAGATGAAGAATTGAACAACTGACTTTGAGGGATGTATTCTAATGATCTAACCAACGAAGGATTCGTATGCAAAAATATTAATTACGTGAATTTTCTCGGGACAAAATGGTATTAATCAAGAATAAAAAAAAATAATAATTTAAAAGATAAAACATAGGATTAAAAAATAATTCTGTTGAACTAAAGATAAAACAAATATAATTTGTATAAAGAATTAGATGAATAAATGGAACTGGACTAGTCGTTTTAATTTTCTTTTTTCTTTTTTCTTATTAATATCAAGAAAATGGCAGAGTGTAAGGCGTTGTCAAACTTGTAACTCGGAACATTTAGGCTGTGCACGCGTTAACCGGGCCTTCTTCTTCTGTAACATTGAATATAATGTAATTTGACGTGTACTGAGAAACTCCGAGTTAAACAGTCTTATCAATGTCAGAACTACAAGAGAATAAGAGAGGGACACAGAGAGACAGAGAGTGAGTGGGTGAGAGAGAGAGGGGGGGGAGACAGAGACACAGACAGAGAGAGGGAGATTAGTGTACGAAAATATTTCTTTACGTTTGTCCGTATATTTTTAATTGTGTAAGTGTGAGCCAATTGCCTTTTAGCCAGCGACCCGGAACAGAAAATCAATGAACCGTATTCAACTTCTCGTCAAGAGTACTGGTATCTGTTTGGCAGTTATAATGCACTCCATTAAGGCATAAGCCCGATCATCCCTGCACATTGCTCGTACCCGTGTTTATTTAGAAATAAGTAAAGTTAACAGAGTGGTCTTTTGTCGGAATCAGCCGGGCAGCGATGGAGTCTATCCCCTGTTCACTAGCGGAGATTTTTTAGCTGAGGTGGGCGTCACACCTACCGTCAGCTCCCCACTTGACCGCGTAGATCAGATTATCCAGTCTGTGCTACTCATACGTTGAGTTAGCGGGGACCGGTATCGAATCCGGAACTTTGAAATTCCGAGGCGGGTGCTCTACTGACTGAGCTAAACCGGCCCCTCAACAGTGTTTATAGGCAAAAAAAAAACAAAAAAAGAATTGTGATGGCGATGCTGAACAGGTAACAGTACCAATAATCTAAAGAATGCATAAAGGTATACAGTGCTCTAGTTCGTGTGGAATAACTAATAGTAATTTATTTAGCTATGATTAGTTGTATCAGAGGGTCAGAATTGTGAGGCACCCAGTGAATCGAACTCACCAGGTAAGGTCGGCTAACCTAGCTTATCACGTAAGATGCTTAGTCTATAATAAAAAGGTAGTTTCTAAGATTAGTTGTGGCACAATTCCAAACGTGTGAGCCACCCAGTAAGATTACCTGCCTTAAGATATTTAATCTGTTTTGCTTTTGTTTTTCTTGTATTTCTATTTTTTTTAAATTTCAATGCACATGTTTACCAGCCCATCGGCATGAGTAGGATGTGACACAATGTCAATTTTTAAACGGACCGGTTAGCATACCAAGGTTAAGGAGTCCAGTTTGCCCTGCTACTTACTCATAGTTGGAGGCAAAATAGTTAAATTCATACCTTTCCAAAGAGTACTAGCGGTCTGTGAAATATAACCAGCTCTGTCCAGGATTTGAACTCGTGTAACCATGTCCATTTTCACGACGGTAATCAATACACCACGCGCCTCCTCTGATAAACGAAATATACATCAAAAACATATTATGAAATAAAATGTATTATTTAAATTTTTTACTATTGTCCTCATCTTTATTGTGATATGTACAACGTTTCGGCCGATGTGATCTCCGACCTTCTTGTGTTTCTTATTAAGCCCTGGAACATTCTTGTCGAACACAGTTGGACACATGATGCAACGGATATAAGGCTTCAGTAAATACAGTTATCATCTTTAGGTTGCAGGTTCAATCCTGACTACAGTCGAAAATAACATAGAATCCTTAACATAGCTTAATACGTGTATCCGGGCATGGTTACCAGAATGAGAACAATCTACCCTAATGGATTAAATAAAAGGTTCTGTTCAAAGTTCCGTGAATGCTCTCGATTCTAACACGAAGGCTCCCGAGTTCGACAAGAAAGACCTGAAGAAGTCCGGATGGCACATCAGCCGAAACATTGTGTATATAACAATACAAATGAGAACAACAGTCTCAAAAATCGAAATAATACAAATTATCAAGCGTCCTCAGAAAAATTCAGAAAAATGAAATATACTGTATTGCAATCCTACTTACGACTGCATCGACTTACGACCGATTGGTTAGAACCTAACGTAGTCATAAGTCGATCACTGTGTTTATATGTGAATTGATAATCAGGAAAAAGTCAAAACAAATGGTTTTCGGGTTTCATTTTACTAGAGCTTTTTTTTTTTTAGAGAGAGAGAGAGAGAGAGAGAGAGAGAGAGAGAGAGAGAGAGAGAGAGAGAGAGAGAGAGAGAGAGAGAGAGAGAGAGAGAAGATGATGGTTTGGTTTATTTGCATATCGACCTACGATAACAACCATTACATTAGTTTCAACTAGCAAGAATATTTGTAAGTGTTTAGGTCTTAATGTAATCAGATATATTAAATTAAAATGACGAATGAAATTAAATAAGAACACATATAAAAAGATTACACTTATTTCAATTATATTTTAATTGATTTCTATATAAAATCATACATAGGATTGATGTTAATACGGAGAATAAAATAATAATATCAGAGATCAATAACACTAAGTAATCATTTATTAAACCTTGTTTTGTTATAACCAGTATGCAAATTAACCGCACCATATATTATGTAAATCGTGGTCTCTTAATGATATATAAGACATATTCTTACCAAACGTATTAATGACTTGGGTTGTGTGGAGGCAAATGTAACTCAGATTTTCATAGAGATATCGTTAATAAATTATATCTATTCTATGTATTAATGATTTTGATTATAAATGAAATACTCATTGATAAACTTACGCAATTCCTAATGGTATTGTGACGTAAGTAGAGACGTAGTTTGGGCTACAGACAAACACCGAATCTTCATTACAACAAGATGTAAACGTTTCAATTAATATGAGCGTTCGTCACACACACACACACTTACATACACACGCAAACAGACACAAGCGCACATAAACACCTCTCTCTCTCCCCACCCCTCTCTCTCTCTCTCTATATATATATATATATATATATATATATATATATATATATATATAGAGAGAGAGAGAGAGAGAGAGATTCGCATCTGATGATTTGGATCCTTAGTCACTTGGTCAAGGCTTCCTGAAATAGGCTATAAAGCAAAGAATCTAAGTCTTCTGTTTTATTTTTACTTATAAATTTGCTCTTTAATAATAAGAGCACACATTGAGCTCTGCAAACTGCGACACGTTTTAAAAAAGCTCCTATGTCGTAAGGAAGATTTCTTCTCCGGACTTTTGGATTATATATATATATATATATATATATATATATATATATATATATAGAGAGAGAGAGAGAGAGAGAGAGAGAGAGAGAGAGAGAGAGAGACAGACAGACAGACCGAAAGAGAGAGAGAGAGAAATCTCTCTCTCTCTCATATATATATATATATATTATATATATATATATGGATATATATATATATGTATATATGTATATATATATATATAATATATAATATGTATGTATATATATATATATATATATTATATATGTATATATATATGTATATATGTATATATATATATATATATATATATATATATATATATATGATATATATATGTATATATATGTATATATGTATATATATTATATGCATAGATATGTATATATATATATATATATATGTATATATTATATATGTATATATATGTATATGTATATATGTATATATATATATATATATATATATTATATATGTATATATATATATATGTATATATATATATATATATATATATATATATATATATATATATATGTACATGAGAGAGAGAGAGAAATGTCTCTGTCTGTGTGTCTGTGTGTCTGTCTGTCTGTCTCTCTCTCTCTCTCTCTTTCTCTCCGACATTTGGATTATATATTATAATACTACAATGATAACATAGGGTAAATATATGTATATATATATATATATATATATATATATTATATATATATATATCACCGCCGATCTTTAAAAACCACTTATTCTTTCTTCTCATCTCGGCAATGAAAACATCATAGCTGAACTCTACCACGGTACAAAGTACTTAAGTTGTAGAAAAGATGAGAAAGAAAACTGCTAAGCAATATCTAAAGAGCGGTCGATATAACGTATATCTAAAGAAAGCCGATTAAAACCTATCCATTGAAAATGTCTGCTAAACACAACAAAGATAACGATACTTGTCAGAGAAATTATGAAATGTTCACATCTTTAGATAATTACAAAACAATATTTAGGTATCTACAATGACACGTTTACTTACCAGTACACCAATTTACGAGTTTTCCCATTTACGTTCTTTTGCTTTGAGGTATGAGCGAGCTTCAGATACGCTTATGTTAATAAGTTCATATAAAATCATTTTAGTTTCTAAATTTATTACGCCAAAGAAAACTATTATTTATAAGAAAAAATAAACATTAAAACAGATTACAGAAAATGATACATTATATTCTATTTCATCGTTTTTCATACAATACATAGGGCCGGTTTAGCTCAGTCGGTAGAGTGTTTGGCTAGGAATCACAAGGTTCCTGGTTCGATACTGGCCCTCCCCAACTCAGCGTATGAGTTGCATAGGGATCTGTGTGGTAAAGTGAGGAGCTGGCGATTAAGTGTTCAAATTTTTAAAAAATTGTTCATGTACTGTATTCTTTATGTAACCGATTGGTTGGGTAAATACATACTCAATGAATAGTACCACTACTGCTCTTCTACAAGGATGGTTGTTGGATTATTTAGTGAGAAGCCATGCTACAATACACCACTTAAATTTATAGACTAAGTGAGGTCACGTGGTTTAACTCTCAGCCAATCAACAGCCCAAATGCGTGGCTGGTTGACTACTTAATCGCTGATACTGATACTATTGCAATCATTTACGAAGGACTTGCAATACTGAGGAGTACCAAGGAACAACCAAAGGATTCTTTACCAATGATTTCCGCTGGACAAGCGCTCTTGCTTGAATCCTAAAGGATGGCAACTAAAATCGTAACAATGGTTTTGGCTTTATATAACACAGTTTTCGATATACAATTAAACAAAGAAAATAAACCAAAGCTTCAACGAATGTGGCATAGTTTTATTCAAGATTAAAGTCATTGATTGAGTTTGTGGCATTCCTTGTGCACCAAATCTTTCCTATCGACTGTGCCAAAAAATGCGGATGGTCCAACACAAGCATTCACCACTATAAAAAAATTAAAAAAATTGTGTATACTGTTCATTGGATGAAACCTCATACGTCGAAATCGACGAGACAGTCCATTTTCATTTTCATTTTCATTTGTATAATAATAAAAATACTCGATTAATAAAGGCTCAAACTTTATTTTATGGACACCCCTCGTATCTTCATTTAGTTCGCTGGGTCTCATTTATCATGCAGTAAAATTGTTATCAATCTTTACTAAATCACAACAGAGACTACAGCCCTGTCAGCTGCGGTTGTTGAATAGATCGACTGCACCTCTGCAGTGGGGTAAAAAAATTAGTTAGACTAGACTGGCAGTCGAGAGGCCCCTCCGATTAATGTGAACTCCGATAAAACTGAGTTCATGAGTTTCAGAAAGAAAGGAGACATCTCCACACTTGACGGTAAGCCTCTTAAGACAGTAGATCAATTCACTTACCTAGGTAGTAATGTCTCATCCACAGAAAGCGATGTTAATACACGAATAGCAAAGGCATGGTTGGCAACAAACAAATTATCAGTAATATGGAAGTCCGATCTCACTGACAAGCTAAAGCGCAATTCTTCCAGGCTGTGGTTATGTCAGTACTGCTGTATGGCTGCACTACTTGGACCCTAACAAGGCGCCTTGAGGATAAGCTAGATGGGAGCTGCACAAGAATGCTGCGTGCAGTCTTGAACAAGTCGTGGAAACAGTACCCCACAAGGAAGCAGCTGTATGGCCACCTGTCCTCTATCTCACAAACCATCCGAGTAAGACGGACTAGACATGCAGGACACTGCTGGAGAAGCAAAGACGAGCTCATAAGCGACGTTCTCCTGTGGAAGCCAAAACATGGGCATGCTAGTGTGGGCTGCCCAGCAAGGACCTATATTGACCAATTATGTGAGGCTGCTGGCTCTTGCGCAGAACTCCCAGTGGCAATGAATGAAAGGGAAAGGTGGCGAGAGATTGTCATGGATATCCGTGCTACTTGCGCGACATGATGATGATGATGATGATCCATCAAGAATAAATTAAACTAAATGTCTTCGGCATAAAATAACCCAACAGAGGTTAACATGTCGTAAAATTGGTTGACATGCCGTAAAAACCAACCAACTAACCAACAGCATGGACGAACCTCAAAAACTGTGGTCTCCAGTCCTCGTACGACCGCTAAGCAATGTCTGCCAGTGCAAACTATCTCAACAGCTTGTCTAATATAATGCCAACAGACAGCTAGATCGAGAGACAAGAATACAAATGACTTTTCTATATTAGATGCCACAAGTACGAACGAGATGAACCCAGAACGGAGAGGAATGAAGGGAATAAAGACGACTGAGGGATGCCATTTCTTGAAGATCTTCGAGAACTGGGTGTGGCATTAGGTTTCTCTGGTAAGAGAATCAAGAGGAAATGGTTGGGAGGCTGGCTCAATAAAACTATGACAATATCTCTTCATCGGTCATGACGGCATCTCGCAGGATATAGGGACATTAAAAACACGAATGGAAACACAGAATGCTGCAGTCCTTGATACCGGAGAACGTCTTTTAGTGCATTTGTATTTATGTGAAGTTCTATAAAAAATGATACTAGCTGATCTCATGTGTATATATATTATATATATATATATATATATATATATATATATATATATATATATACGAGATCAGTTCGTCTCAGTTTTATATATATATATATATATATATATATATATATATATAAAACGAGATCAGCTTAGTTTCAGTTTCATTCATTGGCATTTCAGTCTCGGAAGACTATGATAAAGTTTTTTATGTGCACCCGAAGTTACAGCGCCTTCTGTGACTGTGAAGTCTTATGTTTGAAAAACATTCTCGACCACAGATTTTGCTTTTGAAGGCTGTCCCTGATGATGTTGACGTTCCGATGCTTTGTTACCGCTGCTTTCTTCTGGACCACTTAGCTTCATGGTGTTGTGTCAGGGTGACTTCTGACATGAACAGTCCACTACGGAGATTCTGCCGCCATCGAGGGCGGTCCTGAGCCAAATTTTCCCAGCTGGAAGGGCCAATGCTAAAGCACCTATGATAAATGAGATCAGCTTAGTTTCAGTTTATATATATATATATATATATATATATATATATATGTGTGTGTGTGTGTGTGTGTGTGTGTGTGTGTGTGTGTGTGAAAATGGAAAAGGAATTGAATCCGACAATATGAGGAAAAATGAGTAAAGAAAAGAAATGTAGATGGATAAAATGAATTTAATCAATATCACATTAATCGATATCACTTACACATGTGTTTCGGTCAGTTTATGTGTGTGAAAATATTTCGCACACATAGAAGATTCGACCTTCATCAGAGTGAACATTTATTTTGAATGAAAAAATTCGTTGGGGAAAAAAAAACCAAAAAAACAACAGAGATTTTTGGAAATATTCGAAAATCGAATTTTTGAAAATTTGGAACGCTGAAATAGAATGTTGAGATAGACCGTTATGATTTGGATATTTGAAAAACCAAATATCCAAATCATAACGGTCTATCTCAACATTCTATTTCAGCGTTCCAAATTTTCAAAAATTATATATATATATATATATATATATATATATATATATATATATATATATATGTGTGTGTGTGTGTGTGTGTGTGTGTGTGTATGTGTGTGTGTAAATATATATATATATATATATATATATATATATATATATATATGAGAGAGTCAAATGGGGAAATCCGACAGTGTATGAAAAAAAAAAAACACGAAGATTTCACCACGTGTCCTGAAAATTTTTGCTTAAATCGAAACGTAATAGCATGAACATTACCATCAAAAATAAATATTCATCCTTTAGAAGATTTTGTGTTTTTCTAATTTCTCCACACAACACCCCCACCCCCACACACACCTACATACACACACACACACACACACGTATATATATATATATATATATATATATATATATATATATATATATATATGGGGTTGATGGCGAATGAACAAATCGTTATAAAAGCGTGTTTCTTAAATAAAGAAAGTACTCAAATACAGACCAGCAGAGCAAAACAAAGCCTAAAATGAATTATCTTACCTCCTCATGATAGAGTCATTACTAAAAGTTTTATGTAACGTGTTAACTTGACTTACGAGTCAACTCAATTTCCTCTTACATCAAATCAATGTTACCCATTGAAATAAACTGAAATGTCATTAATCGGTTATAGATTCACCCCTCCCCAAAGACACCTTAATTTCCTTTGTTAAGTTATTTTTAGATAAGAAAACTAATAGTGTATTGTATAAAAATATAATAAAATAAAATATAATAGAAATGTACTGTAATATAAACATATTACAGTACATTTCTATTATATTTTATTTTATTGTTAATTCTTTAATTTTAATTTTAATGTTAATTCTTTTATAAATGATATTTTTCCTTTTGCGTAATAAATTTGGAAACTTAAATGTTTTAGTGAACTTATTAACATAAGCGTATTTGTAGCTAACGCGTATCTCAAATTTTATCTCTCTGCACACAGCAAACGATCGACCGAGTGACAGCTCGTAAATCGGAAAGCTCATAAGTTAGGATACTCGTAAGTCAAGGTATTTGAAAAAATACAATCTGGAACTATTTCTGCCGTGCCATGTTGTAATGACAGACGATAAAACCGATAGAGTTTTTAAAGCTTTGTTCTACTTAGAATAATTGTTACACTTATTGAGAGTTTATATAGTCTAGTATGCACTAGAGAGTTCACCAAAGGGGAGGTCATCATAAAATAGGGGAGGTAACTCTCAATTACTTATTACACGTATATATATATATATATATATATATATATATATATACCTTTGTTGGGGTACCAAGTTTCCTGGTGCAAGGTGATTCTAGGCTGGTCCTATCTCTAACAGTAGTTTGTTGTAGAGTTCAGGTTCCGTATGAGAGCTCAATGTATAATTTTTATAAACAGAGCAAATTTATTTGTGAATAAAAAGGCCTTAAATACCATGGGTATCGTGATTATGGACAATTTCCACTTGTGGGTATCTGAGGCCCACCGAGCTTCGTCAGACCATTCGTCTGAATAAAATAAAAACGTGGTCTGGCGAAGCTCGGTGTGCCTCAGATACCCAAGAGTGTAAATGGTCCATAATCACGATACCCATGGTATTTAAGGCCTTTCTATTCACACACACACACACACACACACACACACACACACACATATATATATATATATATATATATATAAGGTAAAGTCGTCGGGGCGGCCTAAAGTCGGTATCAGCCAGTCAGCAGTTGTTTTAGCATCTGAGGTGGAGCGCCACACCTACCATCAGCTCCTTACTTTACCGCACAGATCCCTGTGCTACTCATACGCTGAGTTGGCGAGGACCGGTATCGAACTAGGAACCTTGTGGTTTCTAGCCGAACGCTCTACCGACTGAGCTAACCCGGCCCATATTATATCTATAATTGGGAATATACTGTTTTCGATAAATCGCCAAACGGTTCTTTGTCGAACGACCAGAATCGGTCGCCATACTTTTTGAATCTTGGAAATGTTAACGTAAAGAATTGACCATCAGGGTGAAATATGGATCTCACCGAAAGAGAGGCACTAATAATAATCAACGAGACCCAATGTTACTGCAGACGTAACTAACGATGATGATGATTTAGTGTATTCTGTAGCTGTAATAGATTGAAACATCCGCCAGCATCATTCAGTCCTTCCTCATTGGAAGCCACTGTTATCTTTTGTAAAGATTCTCAGGTCCCTCAATTGATTGCCAGATCTTAGGGCTCTGTGTCCTGTAGTAGTTTGGGACATCATACAGCAGCATTCATGCTTTCCTCTTTTAAAACCACTCTTTTTTATTTGCGAGAGTCCTTAGTTCCGTTTATAGATTGCCAGATCTTAGGGCTCCCTATCCTGTAGTAATTTGGAACGTCCTACAGCAGCATTCAGTCATTCATTTGAAATCACTCTTTTTCTTTGTGAGGGTCCTTAGTTTTCTCAGTCGATTGCCAGATCTTAGAGCTCCCTACCCTGTAGTAGCTTGGAACATCCTACAGCAGCATTCAATCATTCATTTGTAATCACTATTTCTTTGTGAGGGTCCGCAGTTTCCTCAGTCGATTGGCAGATCTTAGGACTCCTTATCCTGTTGTAGTTTTGAACATCCTACAGCAGCATTCAGACCTTCCTCTTTTCCTTAGCGAAATTCCTTAACTCCCAAAGCCGCTTGCCACATCTTGGATCTCCTTGCCCTTCATTTTGAAAATCTACCCACAGCTTACCAAGCAAGTTTGTGCAGTGGCAGCCTCTTCGGGACCGGGAGTTGTTTGACTCTATTGCAACAAATGCCAAGGATTTTTTACTAATCATACCTAGTGTAAATTTTCAAACTTCAAAAGAAAAAGAAAATAGCGAATTATTTGTCTTACTAAAGTAATTATTTATATGTAATTAAACATTAATAATTAGGTTTATTGGTAGTTCTTGAAGCTTGAGAAGTGAAATAATTACATTGCATTATTGCTTAGTTAAGACTAACAATCCGAACAAAAATGTTAAAACCAATAAATGTCTTAAGTGTCACCCAAATTAGAAATTTTCCACGTAATATTTAGCTATTTTTTAAAAACAGTATTAACCATTTAAAACCATATGTAGCTCTTATATAAAAACTGAAATAGATAAGACCCAAGAGAATAAGTAGGCTATATATATATATAAAGTTTTTTCCTTAATTTATTATATATATTGCTCCGTCCGTCCACTTACTGGCACTAGGCACATTGAGCTCTCACTGTGATTCCCATTACCACAAGTTATATATATATATATATATATATATATATATATATATATTGTGTGTGTGTGTGTGTGTGTGTGTGTGTTTGGAAAGAGTGTAGAGTAATTATTATGGTATACGGAGAATTTGGGGATTGGAAAGAAAACGGTAAACGGATTTCTGGAGAAAGACAAGAAAAAGAAATAAGAAAAGCTTGACCCCCCCCCCCTTTCTTCTCTCTCTCTCTCTCTCTCTCTCTCTCTCTCTCTCTCTCTTCTCTCTCTCTCTCTCTCTCTCTCTCTCTGAAAAAGAACCCACGAGCCTAGAAAGAAATAAACAACCTCTTTTTGACTATACGACGTTCGTATGTTGTCACTGAACTAACGACGGCTACTACTACTAACGACTACTACTACAACCTGACTTGGCCCCTTCACAACCGAGAGGATGACCCGGTCGATGCTTTGTATTGAGAGCTAAAATTTGAGGGAAAACTGATTTGATCTACGAGGAAATTGAGTCACGAGCTGAACGAATAAAACTCGTAAGTCAACGTCCCACTGTATTTGCGTGCTGTTTCATGAACCGTGATTTAGAATTGTCAGAGATTTCCCAAAAATTCTCACTTCTGAATATTTTTGTATATTTTTATATAATTTTAATATTAATACATGTAAATTTTTATTCATATTGTGACGAAGTCAAACATATTTGCCTCTACTGGATCCGTTTTCTATGTATACTAAATAATCTTCACTTTCACTTGACCACAGTTAAGTTATATTGAATAAAACTTATACAATTCCCTTGTTCGTCTTTTATTACACATATGATGTTTAATGCTGATCTTATATAAATGAAAGTATGCAAATTTACCCATTTTTACAAAGAAAATAGGTTAATCCCTAAATTTCATTATCCAGGGCAGAAAAGCAAAATTTGAAGGGAATAATGGTAATTTTCTGAACTAATTTTTACAACATAAGAAATTAAGAAATAACACATACTATCCAGAAACAACCTTTGTGTTATATAGTGTTATAACAGGGCGCAAAACAAAATTTAAAGGGAATAATTACCCTTTTCTATACTTTTAGAAAATAACTGATTAAGAAATAACACATAATATACGGGAATGACATTTGTGTTAGATATCCAGGGTAGAAAAGCAAATTTTGAAAGAATTAATTGGTTTATTCTACACTTTTACTACATTAACAATTAAGAAATAACACATACTATCCGGGAACAAAATTCGGGTTAAATAACGTAATCCAGTGCACGAAAACAATGCATATTTACTGTAACTGTGACAGCCACACAGTACATATACTCACACAGTGATATGTCTTAAAAATAACACTAACACCAAACTACAAGTACTAGTAAGAGGCCGGTCTAGCTCAGTCGGTAGAGTGTTTGGCCAGGAATCACAAGTTCTTGGTTCAATACCGGTCCCCGATAACTCAGCGTATAAGAGGCATAGGAATCTGTGCGGTAAAGTGAGGAGCTGATGGTAGGCGTGGTGCTCCACATCAGATGCTAAAATAATCTCCTTGGTCTAGCGCTAGTGAAAAGGGGATAGACTCCCTCGTTGTATGGCTGATACCGACATTAGGCCGCTCCGACGACTTTACTTACTTACTTACAAGTACTAGTTGTGGTACAAGGCCAAGAGTATAGGATACCCAGTAAAATTCGAACTTTCTTTCTTTCTTTTTTTATATTACAATATGTCAACCGTTGGATTATTTTATACCCAGGACGTTTTGTTCAATTCATTTTTTAAGAGTATTGAAAATTCTTTTTTAAAACTCAATTTTTTAAACGCATTTATGTTAACTCACCTTCTTCTATTTAACCCAAAGATAGGACCCTAGCAGGTACTACCACACCGAATCAGAGTGGACCAGGGAGTAATGGTAATGAAGGGGTTCTCCACACTCTTCAGAGCTCCTTAAGCATCACAGGTCACTACCCACGGCCAACAGGTGACCCCATTGGGGGAGTCTTACCCCTCTACAGAGGTGCAGTCGTCTTATTCGACAGGTGGTCTGCTAACCTAGCTCGTTAAACATCACTCTACGTATGACCAGTAAAGGAGTATGATGAGGCTCTTTTCATTACACATTGTTTATACCTGTCATAAAAAGATGTCATAAAAAGTAAACGCGGTTTAAAAAAATCACAAAACCATACTATACTATATTGATAATGAGAGCATACTATAGTGTGTGCTATATCTATAAGTCAAGAATGTTCTATATGATTGATAGGGCATGTATCTTTAAGTTAGGGTTGTGTGACATGAAGTCAACAGCGTTTGGTAACTGACAGTTTCTTGTCTATGTAATTTTCAAACGAACTTAGTTTGAAAATCGCATAAACATTTCTTACGTCGATTTGAAAGGAAAACAAAAAATGGAATTCAGATTATTTTTTAAAAAGTTATTTACCTCGGCACACGCAGCTAGGAGATCAAGCAGGCTCATATAACATCTTAGTGTTTCCATCATGGACTGATTCATGAGGATCTTGATATAAGGTATGAATCTAAGCTATAGATAAATAGTTAACTGCGCTATGTTTGTTCATATCTATATATATATATCGATTTTACCACCTCAATTCTTTTTGACAGATGGATAAAGCAATCTTAATATATATATATATATATATATATATATATATATATATGTGTGTGGTGTGTGTGTGTGTGTGTGTGTGTGTGTATGTATATCGTAAGACTGTTTTATCCATAAAGTTAAAATTAAGGGCTACTATAGTCTATAGGGGATATAATATGGTTATATCTGGAATTTCACTTTATGCCTACACTTGGCTATCAGTTCATTGCGTTTATTAAGTAGTTTTCTAGAGTTCTTAAGCAATAATATTTCTATTTTTTTCGATATGCAAAGTGGGCATTTACCTTTGAAATTCGTGGCCGAGTTCGGTTCTGACTATTTTCAATTTTACCACCGGGTCGTATATAATATATATATATATATATATATATATGTGTGTGTGTGTGTGTGTGTGTGTGTGTGTGTGTGTGTGTGTGTGTAATCCAAAACATTTTAAACATCGGGTAAAAATTTTTCCAATCGGAATAAATCTTCATAACTTTTATTTTTCACATTTATTTTTTATTTCTTACACACACCCATACAGACACACATACACACACACACACATATATATATATATATATGTATGTGTGTGTGTGTGTATGTATGTATGTATATTATATATATATATGTATGTGTGTGTATGTATGTATGTATATATATATATATATATGCACACAGACACACACATACACATATGTATATGTATATATATAGAGAGAGACACACACACACATACACACACACGCATATATGTATATATATATACTCCTGGATAAAATCTTAAGGACCATGCAAATAACACAAAAATATCAGAAAGATAAAAAGAAAATAAGCAATAAGACTTAAAACTTATTTAGCATTTATTAGGGACAATTTGAATGCTAATAGTTTAAGCCTAATACTAGCTGGTCAATGTTTAGGGGACGCATGGTGTACTGCTTAGAGTCCTAGGAAATGGACATGAGTTCAAATCTTGGACGAAGCCACAGTTCACATAGCGCTAATACCCTTGGAAAAGGTATGAATCTAGCTATTCTCCCTCCAGCTATGGGTAAATAGTAGGGCTGACTGGGCTCTTAAACCTTGATTTGGCAACCAGTCTAGTAGATGGAAAACTCTGAATTCAAACCTCTTAAATCTCTGCTTGGAGTGTTCACTACTAGAATAGGTTCGGGCCTATTTAGCGATCTATTTCAATTTTTTAAATATGTTTTTAAATTATTCAATTTAAAAAAAATTTTTTGACCATAACTAAAAGACGTATCAATAGTGGGTTCATCGAAGGTCATTGTAAATATCTTCAAAATTCACTTTGAAATTGATAGATATAAGCGTCTGTCAAAGGCTGGCTGGAATTTTATTCAAAGTGAAAACGATTGTATAATGAAGATCATGCGCTATTTAGAATTAATTATGCTATGCCAACCGGTCTAAGAAAGCATTTGTTGTTTGGTTGTTTTGTTTTATGGCATATCAACCCTTTTTGGGTTATTTAACACCGAGTCATTTTTGATAAACAAAGAACTCTGGTTGCTTACAGTACCAGCTGTTGCTTAAGTTCACACACAGGTAAGCATTGAATAGTCTCATCGCTACTTAACTTCGGTGATCTAGCGGGAATCGATGCTTTCAGCATGACCTGAGCGTAATCCAGCCGACAGGCAGACATATAATTAGTGAGACAGATAACATAGATATTTGAAAAAACTGAGTGCAATAAATAATTGAGAGGTATCTCCCCTACTTTATGATTACCTCCCCTTTGGCGAAGTCTCAAAGGAATACTAGATTATATAAACTCTCTGTAAGAGTACCAATTATTCTAAGTAGAATAAATCTTTCCAAAGTCTATTGATATCAATGCTCTTCTTTTATCGCTATCTGTGAATGGTTGGTTAGTTGTTTTGTTTTACGGTATATCAACCTACATCCGGGGCATTGAATACTGAATCAAGTCATTTTTTATAAACAAAGGACTCGGGTTGCTTACAGCACCAGCTGTTGCTTAAGTAGTCACCCAATTAAGTATTTAATAGGCTTAATAGGTAAGAGAAAACCAGCTGTACTCCGCTTAAACATTGACATTGAATCACATCCTGCTCGTGGCGCAGGGTTGGGTAAATAAATACCAAGGGGTAAGATACTCCCTAAAAACTGTTCTGGTTTTCATATAGATTTCATCAGCCACCGCTCTCGCTGGAGAAAGACATGCAACTACTACAGCCATGTGATAAACTTCCCATCTGACTTTCTTTCTTTATCCTGAGTATGACGTTAAACTGCATCTAATGATGAAGTTTCAATTCCGGAGCTTTGGAGAGAGTGGAGTACCGCTTCATCGCCATTGATACCAAGCTCACTCTGACCCGAGTGTTAAGGTCCTATCTATGGGTAAATAGAAAAATGAGTTTTAAGAAATGTGTTTAAAAAAATGAGTTTGAAAAATAAAATTGAATACCATCAAGAATGAATGAAACAAAATGTCTTCAGCATAAAATAACCCAACAAGGGTTGATATGCCGTAAAACCCAACAAACCACCCAACGGCTAAACTTGCAAATCGTCGTCAAAATTAAAACAGAACATTTTGACGACGATTTGCAACACATCACACTAAATTTTGAAAATCCGATTCAAAATACTTGACTTTTTTTTTTTCGGTAAGTCAGGTTAGTAATTGTTTTATTTCACTAATTCAACGAATCTTGAAATATTTTCTAAACTAAAATATTTATGAGGCTTTAGAAAATATTTCAAGATTCGTTAAATAAATGAAATAAAACAATTACTAACCTGACTTACCAAAAAAAAAAGTCAAGTAGAAAAAAAAAGTAAATAAATAAATAAAAAAAAGAGAAAGATTTTTTTAATTTATGAAATAAAACAATTATTAAATTGACTTACAAAAAAGTCAAGTATTTTGAATCGGATTTTTAAAATTAATTTTAATTTCAAAATTTAGTTTGATGTGTTGCAAATCGTCGTCAATATTTTCCGTTTTAATTTTGACGACGATTTGCAAGTTTAGCCCAACCAACCTTTCTTTTCTTTTTGCTGTCATGAAGTAGTCTCAGGAATAGTCGTTGTCTTGTCGGTAGCTCAACATGTATCCATATCGCTTTTATAACAGTAAAAAAAAGTAAAGTCGTCGGGGTGGCCTAAAGTCAGTATTAGCCGGACAGCGAGAGAATATATCCCCTTCTTACTAGCGCTAGACCAAGGAGATTGATTTTGGCGTCTGAGACGGAGCGCCATACCCACCATCAGCTCCTCACTTTACCGCACAGATCCCTGTGCTACTCATACGCTGAGTTGGTTGGGGCCTGTATCGAACCAGGAACCTTGAGTTTCCCAGCCGAACACTCTACTGACTAGGCTAAACTGGCCTATACAACACCCCGCTGAACCGAAATAGCCTTATGCTCTTCGTTGATCTTTGACATCTAATTATTCCTGGGAATCTAAACCGACTTTCTTGGTATGTATCTTATCGGGTAATCCTTAACTATTTCCTCGTAAATTCCTACCATAAAATAAACTGAACCCTCATTATATGTCCGTGTTTTTGCAATAAATGTTTTATTTTTCTTGCACCCGTTATTTTACAATACTTAACTTTTGTTGTTGTTATTTCTTTTCTTTTCTTTTTTTCTTTTTTTGGCTTTGGTACTCTAAAATAAAAACATCAGATTTTAATCATCGTCGACGAAAAAACAAAATTACGGTCATAAAAGGGGGATCCAAATTGTAAAACGAGCCCCCACTTTAAAACTAACCATTCTCACAAAATAAAAACTTTTAGAATATACACATTGAAGTGAATATTAGAAAAATGATAAAAATATATTTAGTATTGTAAAATAACGGGTGCAAGAAAAATAAAACATTTATTGCAAAAACACGGACATAAAATGAGGGTTCAGTTTATGTTATGGTAGGAATTTACGAGGAAATATTTAAGGATTACCTCTTATCGAATATACTTCAGTATTTTCAATATTTTTGCGCTATCCCACGATTGGTATTTTCTTTATTATGGCTTCACATCCAGCTGAAGCCAAAAACCAACGCAACTACCTCAGCCATGAGATAAACTTTTTATCTGGCTTTTTTCTCTGTGGTTTCCATTCTTCGAATCTTGGACCGAATATTGGATTAAATTACTGTAAAATTAAATCACGTTTCGGAAGTTGACTGGATCGAGCAGAAGTAGCCCATTCGTTTTTATTATTTATATTTGTTTTTCAGTAGTTAATTACTTATTTTATTTCATCTAATTGCGTGCAGTTTAATTAACTGGGTCTACGGAAGTGAATTTCTCAGGCAACCGGTCGCCAGAATCAGAGACTGAATCCATAGTGAGTAAGACTGCACCGACACAAATGAGATGCTGGTGGAAGGGGAAGAGGAGAACCGGGCAGCAAGCAACCTCCGTTTCCTCTCTTTCTCTTACACCTACCACTTCCTTCTCTCTGTTCCTCCGTTGGCTTTCCCTTTCCCCTTTCTTTCTTTCTTTCTTTCTTCATCTGGCCTCTTTTCTATACGTCACAACTTCAATGGGTATAGAATAAGAATAAAGAAATAACTATCACGTTGGTTATTAAAACCGACAGACGAATATAGAAAATAGTTCACATTGTAGGTGTTTAGCAATAAATTCTTGTTGTCCATTAAGTTTATCCATTTCTCTTCTCGTAATGGTTATTTTAACAATTCTAAATTTGCATAAATTTGGAACAAAGAAATACATTTCACACAAATTAAACTTTGATACGAAACCTAGAAAATGTTAGTAACTGTAATATATCATATTATAATGGAGATTGTGTGTTTGTCTGTCTGTAATCGAAACTATATAACTATTCAAGTCACAATTCCCTTTGTTATTCACGTCACATTCTCAAGGATTTTATTTTCATTTAAACCTCAACTATTAATAAAATTGTTTTACATTGTTAATTCTGGTGGCCATATCTACAAACTAATGACATTTAATTGTATTTATATATAAAACAAAATAGCAATTTACAGTGTGAACGGGAAGGCTAATTTGCATATTGATATTAAAAATATTATTTTGATAAAAATCTGCTGAGTATTATTGATTTCTGATTGTTTGGTTTTATCTTAATGAATATGAGCAAAATTCTCTTCAATAAATCTTAAAAGAAATCCATTAACTAGAAGAAATAACAGTAATTTTATTCTTTACTTCCTATTTTAACTAAATAGTTAAATTAGGAAAATTTAGCAATGAAATACGAAAGTGATGGAAGAGTGAGTTTCATCTGTTCTATTTTTCGATTATACACCCTCTGTTTCAAATTTTTTATCTGAATGCTTATTTAGGTTCATTAGCCTTTCTAATTTAATATGATATTTTATTACATTAAAACCTAAATACTTTCACCCGGAGGGTGCATATATTTCTTAGTTTATAGAAGACAGAAAGGTGAATATATTGGTAAAAATAAAAGTCAAACCAGTTCTGTAATGCATAAAATATATTTGTTTTTACCTTCTCTGGTGAAATTAAATAATCCACCGTATATCAGGTTGAAAAATATATTCGTTTATAAATAATTAAAGAATATTTTAAGATATAAAATTTTAGTACAATACAGTTGATACTCAAAGGGTGAATTTCAAAGGATAATGCAATGTAAGTAAGGATCATTTTTAAATTTAACTGGTCTATTGTTATTGGCCTTGCAGTCTCGGAAGACTATATAGCTCTTGTGCCCCTGAAATTACAGCGTCTCTTGTGACTGTGAAGTCCGAGGTTTGAAAAACATTCTCGACCACAGATGTTGTATGTTAAGGATGTTCCTGAAGATGTTGATGTGCCGGTGCTTTGTTGCCACCGCTTTCTTATGGATCTCTTAGCTTCACGGTGTTGTTCCAGGATGATAATGTAAAGACAGAACGGAACATCAATTTGACAGTTGGTTGGTTGATTGGTTGGTTGGTTGGTTTCTATTGCATATCAATCCTTATACCGAAGATATTTTTTATTTCATTCATTCTTGATGATTATTCAATTTTTTAAAATTCATTTTTAAACACATTTTTAAAACCCATTTATATATGTTTAACCCATAGATGTGACCCTAACATGTACTACCACTCCGTATCAGAGTGAATCTGGGAGCAATGACGATGAAGGGGTACTCCACATTACCTGGAGCACGAGAATTGGAACCTTACCACTAAGTGCGGTTTAACATCATACCCAAGATACTAAGACCCTTAAATGCCACCATTTAGTACATATATAATAAAAGGCCCCGGGTTTGCCATAAGAACTATACAGTCGGGACAATCATATAGGTGCTAGGGCTTCGATTGATAGGAGAAGGCCTTTCCGACCGACCGTCTCGCCCAAGTAATGGTTGAAATGGAGCGTTGCATGTCATGGAGTATGTCCATCAGGATTCCGTTCTTAAGCATCACGGGATGACACCAACGACCAACTGGTGATTTCTTTTCAGGGAAAGTCTTACCTCTCTGTAGAGGTGCAGATAGATAGTTCTACAGCCTCCGCTGTTGACATTTAAAGAAGGAATTACTAATGAGTGGACCATAATGGAATTGAGAATCTTGAAAATACGCTACGAGGGATAATCATTTAAGAAAATCTCTCGCCAACCTTCCCTATCATTCATTGTCCCCGGTATGTCCTCTGCGCAACATCCAGTATCCGCGCAGAGCTTGTCAATGTAGGTCCTTACTGGGTGGCCCGCATTAGCAGTTCCATGGTTTCCCCAGGAGAATGTCGCTTATGAGTTTGTCCTTTCTTCTCCAGCAGTGTTCTGCGTGTTGTTCGTCTCATTCGGATGGTTTATGAGATAGGCGGCAAGTGGCTGTACAGCCGCTTCCTTGTTGGGTGTTGTTTCCACGACTCGGTCAAGATCGCACGCAGCAGTCTTGTGCAGCTCCCATCTAGCTTATTCTCCGGGTGCTTCGTTTGGGTCAATGTGGTGCAGCCATACAACAGTACTGACACAACCACAGCTTTGAAGAATTGTCGTTTTAACTTGTCAGTGAGATCGGATTTCCATATGACTGATAATCTGTTTATAGCCGACCATGCTTTCCCTATTCGTGCATTAACATCGCTTTCTGTTGATGAGATATTACTACCTAAGTATGTGAATTGTTCTACTGGTTTTAAGAGCTGACCATCGAGTGTGGAGATGTCCCCTTTCTTTTTAAAATACATGAACTCAGTTTTATCGGAGTTCACATAGAGGCCAATGTTCTTTGCTGCCTTCTCCAGTCTATGTAGTAGTGATTCGGCTTGTGCTGGTGTATATGCAAGAAGTGCTAGTTCATCAGCATAGTCTGCATCTGTAATAGTCTGTGCGGGATATCGCATACTTCTTGCCTTTTTTAGCGTGAGACCTTTTTTCTTTTATGGTGTCTAATGATGTACGTAGTCTAGGCATATTATAAATATATATGTCAAATCAATCTGTGTCGCCATCAGGTGAGCGTACTATTGCTTTAGTGTATTTGTAGAGCACCATTATAGCGGTAACCATTTCTTTAGGGAAGACCGTATGCTAGTCGTATTTGTTCCATTTTCCTTCTGTGTATGGAATCAAATGCCTTGGAGAAATTTACGAATAGTAGAGTTGCCTCTAGATTCTTTACCCAAACCCCTTCTATGATCCGACGAATAGACAGAATCTGTGAAGTAGATTGATTTCTGCTATTTCCGTTTTGGTTTTTCCTAAGGATTTATACCAATATAGCTGGCAGCACACCAGCATTGGTATTTGTAAATACCTATTGTATTTGTGTTACATAATTATTGGATCCCTAATACATTTTTAAGGTATTGTAGAAATCATAATGGCGATTAGTACAGCTGATGGCCTTGAGAGTGAGTGACAATGCTTGACCTCACTCTGACCTTGCCTTGCGGGGATGGATCGGGAGAACCGGAACCCCGATAGAAGGCCCTCTTCCGATTTAAGGATACTAAGTAAGTAAGAGTCAGTTAGAACTTAGAAGCCGAGCTAGCAACATGTAAGCCTCATCTGCGCAGATTGTCTGGGTGGGGATTTGGAATAAAGTAACATCAATATAAATCGAAGTATTGTGTTTATTACTAAAAACTAACAATAACACAGGGCTTCTGATAAGGAATGACCCCCAACAGAAACCAGACCCGGAATCCCCATACAAGAAAGACCAGACCATTAGAAGATATACCAGACCAAGATAGAAGATAGACGATCAGAAGCAAAGCCGGCCAGAAGAATAGACGACCAGAGTAAGAAGTAAGAAAGGTATATAACGTTATATAGATTTGGTACGGGGAAAAGACCAGTATATAACATTTGTAAATATTTACAAATACTAATGCTGGTGTGCTGCCAGCTATATTGGTAGGACAACGCAGGGGCTAAACGTCCGAATAAACCAACACGTCCCGAGAGGTATAAAAAGCCTCCCCCAAACCACATCCGGGCTTTCATAAGCACAAGATTCTGCCATCTGTGACCACCTTTGTAGCTGTAAAACAAACTACAGCGATCAGCAATTTTCTATTCTACACAAGGCTAGGACAAGTCACTATCTCAATGTCCTCGGGGCAGTCTCCATTTTTTTTACTGTCCGTCCTTGTGTAGACAGAGACATCTCAAGCACTTCCTGGTAATTTTTTCTGGGGGTGTTATTGCTGAGGTGGTGATTACCTGAAGCTATTTACCAAATTAAAAAAAAAATTTTTTTTTTTTTTTGCCTTCATGTTACCCCACCATTTGCTTGATTGAATCTCTCTTTTACCCAATTTGATTTACATTGTGACTTTTAAACGATCTACCGGTCGTTACTTTTGACAAAGTGCCGGTCGAAAGGGCCCTTAAGTTTCTATTTTCTCTTTTCTCTTTCGAAAAATAAAATTTTGCTGATCAATAAAGTATGTCGTTATTTTTCAAAATCTTATATATATATATGCACACACACACACACACACACAAACATATATATAGAGAGACACACACATTCACCCCCCATATATATATATATATATATATATATATATATATATATATATATAAAGAAAGAAAGAAAGAAAGAGAGGGACTAACAGTGAGACATACAAGGAAATTAAGAGGGAGGAACTAAGGATAGATAAGCTTTTATTATTCTGAAGAAACTGAAATCAGACATTATGAAAGACAAATATATAAGGGCATAAAAATCCCTTGGTCCTTTACCTACATACATAACTGTGCTATATTTGCCTTGTGGGTAAATATGTGTCAAGAACTAATTTCGTGCAAAAATGTTTCTAAATATAATTTCTTAGGTATATTTTTCGTCCTAAAAAGGGAATAATCTTTTTATTTATTTATTTTTTGTATATTTTTTTATTCTTATTTTTTTAAGTACCTTAACAATTGACGAATTCCTAATATAGTAGCATTAGGACTTAATATTCCGTAAATCTGAGGCAAAAATAGAAGTCGGCTAAGAAATGAATAAAAATGAATGGAGAGTCTCGGCTTATTAATGATTACAATTCATAGCCGGGCAAAGAATGTGTCGAAAAGATTAATTTAAATGACGAGTTATAAAACCTTGGGGACTCGTGAGTTGATTGCAAAATAATTAATGAAGCTTAAGAGGCGAAACAAATTACAGACGGCTGACAATTGAAACGACACATACACACACGTACGCACACGCACATACGCGCACACACATTACACACACAAATATATATGTATATATGTATATGTATATATATATATATGTGTGTATGTATTTATATATATATGTATTTATTTTCATATGCATTTATATATATTCATATGTATATGCATATATATATATATATATATATATTATATATATATATATATATATATATATATATATATATATATATATATGTATGTATGTATGTATGTATATATAAAGAGAGAGAACCTTATTGCCTTTATATTTATCTCCATATATATATAACAGAAAGAATGAAAAGAATATTATGTAGAATTTTTTTAAGTACGTGAATAAATAGTTTAGCAAAGAAAGCAAAACAAAATTAGGTTAGATTTTATGGCGTGTCAACCTTGATGGGTTATTTTATTCTGAAGACGTTTTTGTTTTATTTATTCTTGTTGGATATTCAGATTTTTTAACTTGCTTTTTAAACACATTTTTTTATAATGCGCGTCTTTCAAGGTTTAATGGTTTAAAAGATAGTCCCGCAGATCCATTACTATTGAATATCGAGTTCGATCCCCGCTGGATACCCCATACCACCGACCTTGTGTCACATCCTACCCGTGTCGATACTTCGTGAAAATACATACCACCCCTAAACTGTTTAATAAGATAATAAACTGTTTTAGATTACTTAAATGTATGTGATCTCATACGAACTTAGGTTAAAGCAGCTGCTTCTGTTTTATTTGTTGGGGGTTGGGGAGACTTCATATTCCCCTCCCATATCAACGTAATGTGAAACAAATCCTGTAGTTATCGACAAGTCTCCCTGTTTACGCAACTTTAATTTCCATTTCTGAAGACTTTCCCCCTTCCGTCAAAATGCAGGGGAAAATATCCCCAATAATACTGCACTTAGTTATACGAGGTACCCGGAAAAACTGGAGATGCATTTTGTCTTATGGTTGTTGATATCAGCTAAGTGTGCATTTTCAAGTAATGATTTGGAAGAGTTTAGCTCCTTGCAAATTTCAACCGTGTTACTGGGGTTACTGGGGTTGGAAAATGAAAAGCTTTAGTTTGGTTTCTGTCATGTCAGATCTTGATCCATCTTCTGAAGAACCACTAAAGTCTGTACCATGCAAGTTCAAATGCAAGTGTTCCACAAAGAATCATTGCAACACAAAACTGTTCTCATACCAGAAATATGGGATTACGTGGATCACAGCATGATTGCCGATGTACTGATTGCAGTCAGGCTGCATAAGAATTATAAGAAGAATGCGAAGATAATTTTATCTTATTTGAACATTTGTTTGAGGACAGAAAATGGTCTGTAAATTATCTTTTTGGTTGTGAGTGTATTCCCAAAAGAAAAAGGAAGGACTATAATTCTATTCCTGGGTGCTTATTTTCATGTGATATACTGTTTAATTTTACTGTATTTTTAAAAATATAATCGTAATACAAAAAGTGGAATATGACTTGTTTTTACTCCAAATTCCTCATTTGAATACTTTCTCCTAAACAAAACAAAAAATATTGAAGGAGGAACAAGACTATTTCAGGCTAGCAGGAGAAAAAAATTGATGAATCTTGAATTATAAATTAACTCTTTGCCTACTTTAATCCGTTCACAGCGACTCTCCCACCACTGCGATCCTACTGTAAACAAAGTACACACACTGATGGTTAGTTCATTATAATTAAGCAGAAATACTCAAATTACAATAATAATAGTACTTTTAATAGAACGAATTCTGGGGTTAATAGATAGTGAATTTTGAAATATCTCATTATACAGGTAAGAAAGATACATAGAAAATGTGGTACAGCCGTGTGGGAAGTCTGGTAGGCAAAGAGTTAAATCTTTTGAATAGAGATCATCATCTACTGAGATGCATTCAGCATATTTTACAGCCTAAACCGATAAAGCCCCGATTAATAAGTGTATTCTTTTAAATAATAAAATTGACTAATACTTATTTTGAAAGACTTCAAGATAATAGATAGTGTACAATGCGGACGTATGTTTTATTATGCATTTATTTGACTAGTAAAATATATGCACCCCCCGGGTGCAAGTATTTAAGATTTAATGTAATAAGATATTATATTAAATTAGAAAGGCTAATGAAACTAAATAAGAATGCAGATATAATGATTTGAAACATAGAGGGGTATAATGAAAAAATAGAACAACTGAAACTTACTCTTCCATCACTTCTGTATTTCATTGCTAAATTTTCGTAATTTAACTACTTAGTTAAAATAGAAAGTAAAAAATAAAATTACAGTTATTTCTTCTTGTTAATGGATTTATTTTAATATTTATCCCCAAGATATTTGCTCATATTCATTAAGATAAAACCAAACAATTTGAAATCAATAATACTAAGCACATATTTATTAAAATCAAATTTTTAATACCAATATGCAAATAAGCCTTCCCATTCACACTGTGAACCGCTATTTTGTTGTATATATAAATACAATTGCATTATATTTGTATGCAGATAAAGCCAACAGTATTAATAATGTAAATGTAATTTTATCAATAACTGAAGTTTAAACAAAAATAAAATCCTGGAGAATGTGACGTAAATAACTTAGAGGATTGTGACTTGAATAGTAATATAGTTTCGGTTACAGACAGACAAACACACAATCTCCATTATAATAAGATCTATTACAGTTACTAAAATTTTCTAAGTTTCATATCAAATTTTAATTTGTGTGAAATGTATTTCTTTGTTTCAAATTTATGCAAATTTAAAATTGTTAAAATAACCATTACGAGAAGAGAAATGGACAAACTTAATGGACAACAAGAATTTATTGCTAAACACCTACAATGTGAAATATTTTCTATATTCATATATATATATATATATATATATATATATATATATATATATATATATAAAGTTTGTTTCTTTATAGTATGTTTGAAGCATTGTGTGTATGTGTAATATAAAGATTTTGAAGGCAATTTACAATGCAATATGTGTTGAATTTATTTAACTTTTTTTTTTTTTTCAAAACTAAATATTTTCGGAAGTAAAATTCCATCTTCAGAGTTATTGAAGGTACTAGGTGATTTTTTTATAGTACTTATCCCATGGCGATATTGTAATCATCTGTTGTTTAAGAAGTTGAGGAACGCCGTATATTTGAAAAATTTTTTCCGTGATGTTAAATCGGCTAATTCCGTGATGTTAACTTGGCTCGGCTGCTCCTGCGCATGTAAATTGTTCGAAATTCTTTTAATTTTTACTATAAATATAGCCTTGCTCGGCATAGTGAAATAAAGTTTGCTTCTTTATAGTATGTTTGAAGCATTGTATGTATGTGTAATATAAAGATTTTGAAGGCAATTTACAATGCAATATGTGTTGAATTTATTTAACTTTTGTTTTTTTTTCAAAACTAAATATTTTCGGAAGTAAATTTCCATCTTCAGATATTTTCAAATTTTCAAATATACGGCGTTCCTCAACTTCTTAAACAACAGATGATTACAATATCGCCATCGGATAAGTACTATAAAAAAATCACCTAGTACTTTCAATAACTCTGAAGATGGAATTTTACTTCCGAAAATATTTAGTTTTGAAAAAAAAACAAAAGTTAAATAAATTCAACACATATTGCATTGTAAATTGGCTTCAAAATCTTTATATTATATATATATATATATATATATATATATTATATATATATATATATATATAGAGAGAGAGAGAGAGAGAGAGAGAGAGAGACAAGCACACAATCTCCATTATAATAGGATTTATTTATTTTTCACACGTCCAGTACATTCATTGGTTTGCAAAATCTGTAATACTAGCAGCAAATAAAACAATTCTCGAAGTTTTGTACTCGCAGGTCTCGGGTGGCCTTCTCTTTGAGTTTTTTTTTCTTCTTCTTCTACGGACTACAAAGAAATCAAATTGCACCTGTTGTTATCGCATAAGAACTCCCACGGGCAAGAAGTTGACGTCTTTGAGACAAACGCAAAAATATTAAATATTGGCTTGCAGAATTTTTGCCTGAAAATCTGGCGGTAATCTGCGCAGGGTCTGTCGCTTAAAGAACAAAGATTTTTATTTACATATCCGATATATATATATATATATATATATATATATATATATATATATATATATATATATATATATATATCACATTATATAACAAATCAAAATCCAGTAAAATTCCAATGCAGCTCAGGATATTTTTTATTCTCTCTTGTATATATATATATATATATATATATGTCTCTCTCTCTCTCTCTCTCTCTCTCTCCCCTCTCTCTCTCTCTCTCTCTCTCTCTCTCTCTCTCTGTGTGTGTGTGTGCGCGTGTGTGTGTGTGTGTGTGTGTGTGTATCATGTGTTTGCTTGTATGTACATATGTGTGTATTAGTAATTGTGTTCATATATATACATATATACATATATATATATATATGTGTATGTGTGTGTGTGTGTGTGTGTCTGTGTATGTGTGTGTGAGTTAATCCAAATGACTGGTAAGGGATGATTCTATTTGGGATCATCCAAATCTCACGTACAACCATGCTATATACTCTGGTAGATGCAAACATATATATACTCATACAAGGATATTTATGAATACCTTAAAAGAGCTCAATGTATAATAATCAATAAGTTAAATAATATACAGAGCAATATTTAATTTTCAAAGAAAAGAAAAAGAAGAAAAAAGAAAAACTAGCTTTGAAACTTGAAGCTTTAATTGATTTGGTTTGGTTTGTTTTACGGTATATCAACCTCAGTCGGTCATTTAATGCCGATAAAGTTTTGAAATAAATCAATTCTTAATGGATAATACAATTTTTTTATAAATACATTTTTCTATTTAACCCATAGATGGGACCCTAACAGGTACTACCACTCCGGGGCAGAGTGGACCAGGGAGCAATAGTGATGAAAAGGGTGCTCCACATTCCCCAAACCTCACCATCAGATAGAGTTTAACGTCATTCCCAGGACATGTAGACCTGCAGCCACCGCCTTCTAGCACCCATATGATAAAAAGGGGTTGGGGCTTGCCATAAGGGCAATAGGGTTGGGAAAATCATATAGGTGCTAGGGCTTGACGTGACCAGCCGATTGATCGGAGGGGGCCTCTCCGACCGCCCGTCTAGCCCAAGTAGGGCCAAAGTGGAGTATTGCATGTCATGAACTGCTCATCCACCTGGGTTCTATCCTTAAGCATCACGGGTCGCCACCCACGGCCAACAGGTGGCCCCATTGGGGGAGTCTTACCCCTCTGCAGAGGTGCAGTCGGTGCATTCTAACGCCCCAGCCGACAGGGCGGCGAATATTAATGATTTTTAAACAAATCTATCTGGTTCATAGATGGGATCCTAACGGATACAACCACCCAGGTTCAGAGTGGACCTGGGAGTAATTGCAGTGAAGAAGTAGTCCACACTCAACAGATATCTAGAACTGGAACATTGTCATCAGATGCAATTTAGTGTCATACAGAGGCTACCTACTTTTTTGGGGTGTGGGGCGCGTTTTACCCCTCTGCAAAAGATTCATACTGCGTATTCCAATGTTTGGAAAAATGGTTTTTATTCACTTTTTTAGTGTCTTTTTCATCTTTTTTTTTATAACTTTATTTTCATCATTTTTTATTTTATTTTTCATTTTTTTTACTCCCACGCAGTGTGAGACCGCACGCATTTATCTAATAGGAGCAAGGGAATGAGGACGGTGAGGGTCTCGTCGGAACCGTTTCATATCAGTGAAAACTAGAAATCTAATGGGCCGAAGAGAAGAGAATAACTTGGTAGGCAAGGGAGCAAATGGTTAAAGGAGAAAGTCGGTTTGCCCATTAAAGGCATCTGTTGTTATATCAGAAATGGGGGGAAAAACACGGACTGGGTTTCATAGAAGGAAAAAAAAAGAAGATGAAGAAAAAAGAAGGGGGATGGAAAGGGAAGAAAATAGAAATAAAATTGTTTGGAACCTTTGCCCGCTAACGATTTTAAGCAAAGTTTGAAGGATGGAATATAAAAGGTGGGAGTTACTCGGGGGCTGCGATGAATTTGAGACGGATATAAATGGGAAGAAAAACATTCGCTGATGAAATAAATGCTAAGAGATTCACAAAATGTCAAACAAAGTGGATGAAATAGACTAGGCGATAATCAACAAGAGAAAATAAGAACAAGTGTTTGGTTTGGTTTGGTTTGTTTTACGGCATATCAACCTAAGTGGGTCATTTAATGCCGACAAAGTTCTGAAATGTATTCATTCTTAATGGATACTCAACATCTTTTTATAAACACGTTTTTCTATTTAATCCATGGATAGGACCCTAACAGGTACTACCCCTCCGGGTCAGAGTGGACCTAGGAGCAATGGTGATAAAGTGGTGCTTCACATTCCCCAAACCTCCAGAACTGGAACCTCACCATCAGATAGAGTTTAACATCATTCCCAGGACATGAAGACCCTCAGCTATCACCTTCTAGCACATATATGATAAAAAGGGTTGGGTTTTAACGGCAATAGGCTTGGAGCAATCAGATAGGTGCTAGGGCTTGACATGACCAGCTGATTGACCGGAGGGAGCCTCTCCGAGCTAGCCCAAGTAAGGGTCTATGTGGAGTGTTGCATGTCATGGACTGCTCAGTCACCTGGGTTCCATCCTTAAGCATCACGTGTCGCCACCCACAGCCAACAAGTGGCCCCATTGGGGGAGTATTATCCCTCTGCAGAGGTGCAGTCGGTGTATTCTAACGCCCCAGCCGACAGGGCGGATGAACAAGGAAGACTTGAGTAATAATAAAGCCGATTTCATAATCAAACCCAATTTTCCCACAAGCAATACCAAAACAACATGTGTCCTGCTTGATTGATTGGTTGGTTGGGTTTTACGACATATCAACCCTTGTTGGGTCATTTTATGCCGAAAACGTTTTGTTTTATTTATTCTTGATGGGTATTCAATTAAAAAAAAACTAAATTCATCTTTTTAAACAATTTTTAAAACTTACTTTTTGATATTCAACCCATAGAAGGGACCATAACAGGTACTACAACTCCGGGTCCCAGTGGACCTAGGAGTAATGACGATGAAGGGGTACTTCACACTCCGCAGAACTGCAGAATTAAAACCCCACCACTAGATGGAGTCTAGCGTCATATCCAGCACACTAAGGCCCTCAAACACCGCCTTCTAGCACCTACGTTATACAAAGGAATAGGGTTGGGACAATCATATAGGTGCTAGGGCTTGACGGGACCAACCGATTTATTGGAGGAGGCCTTTTCGACCGCTTGTCTAGCCTAAGTGCCAAAATGGCGTGTTGCATGTTATGGACTGCTCAGCCACCAAGAAACCTCCCTTGAGCATCATGGGTTACCAGCCACGGCTAACTGGTGGACTAAATAGTCCACCAGTTGGCCACTTGAGGGGGGGGGGGTTACGTCTCTACGGAGGAGCAGTCGGTGTATTTTACAGCTCCAGCCGACAGGATGGTTGAATCCTCCATACGATATTCCGCGTGTTCCGAGTACAACGCTAAATTTCCTCCGCTGTTGAGACTCAAGCACAAAATATTGTCTGCCAACCCTTCAGCCATGGATAGGTAAAGAAAAGGACCTAATTTGCTTTTTTTATTTTTTTCTAAAACACTGGTACCTTGACTTATGAGTGTCCCAACTTTTTTTGTTGTTGATATTTTTGAGTTACGAGCTGTCACTCGGTCAATTTTTTTGCTTTGTGCTGCGAAATAATATCTCTGGTAGGAGCAAGCTTCAGATACGCATATGTTAATAAGTTCACTAAAAACTTTGATTTCCCAAATTTATTACGCTATAAGAAAGCTTCAAAGTTATATATACTTGAATACAAGACTCTGACGAAGATTGATAGACAAAAACATTTAATATGGTACAGCACATGGATATAACAAGATAGAAAATACATAGGTAAAACAAAGTTACATGTAGAAAGATAAATACACATTCATGAATGGTACAAGATATGCGTAAAAGCCACAGACATGAGACTAGGAATAGTCAATGCTGTGATAATTCACTTACAGTAATGTAAGGGGGGACGAAGCCCCAACGAGAAGGGGTAGACCAACATCTACCCCATGTGTCTCGTGGTTACTGGAACAGGAAAAGAGGCAGAAGGGTTTGAACCCGGCGCTTAAATACTATAGCCCCTAACGGGCACCAGCAAACTAAACGAGCAGACAACTCAACGGGAAGATAATCCCTACAACGCCAAAGAAAATATTATAAAATATTACTGCACATGATTCATTACACATTTTATTTTAAATTTTTTTACAATACAGAGCTATTTTTTCATTTAAAAAGACGTCTCAGAGTAGGTAGTTTTCTGGGGAGTTGGAACAGATTAATGGCATTTCAGTTTTTTTTTAATTGGGAAAACTGATTTGATATATTAGGAAATTGCGTATTAACATTAAAGCATATTATAGTACATAATTCATTACATTGTATTTTATCAATGTTTTATACAATGCAGTGCTATTTAAAAAATGTAACAAAAATTTAGGTTGTTTTTGTGGCGGTTGGAACGGATTAATAGCATTTCAGTTTATTTCAATTGGGAACATTGATTTGATATACGAGGAAATTGCATTACAGGAAGAAATAATTAAACTCGCATTGTCAAGGTACCACTGCATTTGGTTTATCTTTTCTAGTCACAAGAACAAATGGTACTTGTGAAAAATTTGTTGGTAGCTTTGACACAAACCTACAAAACTAATATCGTGAGGTTGCGTCATTTTAAGGAATCATTGCAGTGAAGAATTGTTGAATATTGAAAACTGCAAATGATTATTGTTGTGTCGTCTCTATTCTTGCAAGTTGGTCGCCTGGAAGGAAGCAAATGAATGAATAATTTCAACATAAAACATTTCAAACTTTTTTTTTTCTGTTTTAAATTAAATGGATGAAAAAGTAGCGCAACGTCTGTAACCAGTGCAACTCGAAGAATGCCGACAGATATAATTTGAAATTACTTTTCACGCCTATACTAATTAACGTAATTAAAGTGTCAGGAATAATTATATTTTGCATTGAAAATAATTTTACAAAATTATTATTATTATTATTATTATTATTATTATTATTATTATTATTTCGTGCCATTAAAGTTTTTTTATATACCCACCTTGGCAGGTGGTTTACTGGAGGCTGAGTGACAGCAAGTTTCCTCAGATTTCCAGAACTCTTCTGAGTATTTTAGCCGATTTTAACAATGGTCTCGATTCTTCATCTAATCTCCAATTCATCCAGACTCTTTTCCAGACCCTTGGGAACCGTTTCAAAGGCACCAATTATAATTGGTACGAACTTTACATTCATGTTCCACAGTTTTCTCAGTTCTCTGGCAAGGTCCAAGTATTCGTCTATCTTTTTGTTCCATTATTATTATTATTATTATTATTATTATTATTATTATTATTATTAGTGAATAGCACGGTTTTCTTTGCTAAGCCCTGCAGGCGGTTTCGTCGATTTGCAACAGGTCCACTACGCCCACACCCTTGGTCCCTTTGCGAAGACCTCACTGCACTCGCAACCTCACTATACAGCATTTGAAATATCGTCGTATAATCTCATAGACATCCTCTCAAAAACATTATGTTTCTTTCTAGATTTTCTTTATTCAATCCATTACGTAACCCATTGTTCATCCTTTACCTTAGAGCATTTCGAGATTACATCCTGTGTATTACTATCTGCAAAATACTTATAAACTCTTACAATTGTTAAGATTCTAGCGGCCATTTTTAGGCTGCAGGTGTGAGCATTTTACATTAAGTTTGATCTGTTTCGAGTGAAATCCTTGTGTTTCTCAGTGTTAAGCAGAATCCATATTTTCCTCAGTGTTAAGCAAATTCCTTGTGTTCCTCAGTGTTACGCAGAATCCTTGTCTTGTTGATCCGTTCGTCCGTGTTAAGCACTAGCAACTGAACGCCTTTCAATGAAGACCATTAAATAGTTAACCAACCACGTATTCGAGCGTGTTGATTGGTCGATTGAATCCACGCGGTCACGGAGAATCTGTGAATTCAAGTTGTGGTCTCCAGCACACCTTATATAAGAAAATTATTCCAACAACAATATAACGGATTAAGATAATATATTGCATAACATGGGTGTATCGAGTGTATCGCGGGGCCCGTATTCATAATGGCGTCCCCTTTATGATAATGGCGCCCTCTTTTAAATAGATTAAATAAATCTTTATCTAATTACAAATATTTCACTTTAATATTTTCGAAATTCCCTATAAAACTTTTAAGAGAATAGAATGTTAAATTGCATCAGATGAAATTTATTTTTTACTATAAATTAAATACTTATTGATAAACTTGATGCCTGATGGTCTTGTGACGTAAGCAGTAACGTAGATTCGGTTACAGACAGGCAGACACCAGATCTCCAATATATATATAGATTGCATATAAACAAAAGTACTTGGCCCATGACCAGACTAAAGGGATTTTAAGAACGCTAAGAAGTGAGAGAGAAAGGGAAAAAGAGACACAAAAGATGTGGTTAAGAGGAAAATAATTTAGCAAATTCTTTATCAAATTAAAGAAAAATCACTAAGAATTCGCATATTTCAGTGTTCGTTTATTTTATGATTTTTTTATTTCTATTTTTTTTTAGATTTATGATATCATTTAAAAAAATGTAACCCGGAAAAAACATTGTTTTTAAAACTCTGCTAGAAAAATCACGGTATAAAAATTATTTTTTGAGTTTTTTAAAAAGGAAATTTAAAATTTTCTAAAAACTTTTTCAGAGTGTTAACATTATCAATTTAATCTTTTTTGTATGTGGCCTTTCTAGAAATGTAAAAATTTGCAATTTGATTTTTCTTTCTTCAATTTCATTAAAATTGGATAATTTTTGGTAATATTTTTTCAAAAAGGGAGGGTTAAATTTGTGTTGTAAAAACACGAATTTTTCGACAAATTGTGTATACCTAATATAAAGGGCACTTGTGTGTATATATATCCGGGGTAAACTACGAAAAAAAGTATAAATATATGTAGACATTTCCTATCACCAGAGCTTGCTTTTTGTGCAAACATAATGAAGATTTTACTCATATCTGGGAATATATTTAAAAAATACGATTTGAATAGATAGAAAAGGGAAAGTCATTGGTGCTATTCGAGATTAAAACATAAATCAATTATGAAAAACCAAAATAATCAACGGATCTGCGAGACTAAATCATCCCATCTCAAACTAGGCAACGCCGGGTTGTCGCTTCTAGTTTAAAATAATTTAAAAACGATCCAGAAATTATTTAGGTTGATTATCGCAATTATAAAACATGGCGAGTTAGGGCGTCTCTTTGAATGTCCCGGTGTGGTCTTGTACTCTCAGCAAGGGGTGACTCGCAGCAGAGCCGGCAACTCAGACAGTCGCCTGAGCGTCATTAAAGCTCCCTCAGACCGCCGTCACGTCGGTATGTAATGTGTTTGTGATCTTTCAGATAAAAAGGAATGAATATATATATATATATATTTAAAAAAATTAAATGTTAAATTTCTTTTTTGAAACGCCTGAACATAAAACTGAATGCGCTGGTCTTCAATTTTTCACCAGAAAAATGCTGCCCCTATAAAGTGCCGCCCGGGGCTCGGGACGGGGGCCCTTGCCCCTTGGTCCACCGCTGTTGCGTAATTTATTTTACCTATTATAACCACTTTCTATCATTGTTTACGTTTTCCTTAGTATATCTTAACTTTTACTTCTCTGAATCTTTTTAGATGAGGCTTGATAATTAGTATTATTTACGACAAGTAGGTTCCCGAGTTTGAAAAGAAGATTCCCGAATTTGAGAAGGTTCCCGAGTCCGACAAGAAATACCTGAAAATAACTGGAGGGCACATCAGCCGAAATGTTGTACAGATAACAATAAAGAGGAGAGCAATAGTCCGAATAATCCAAATAATCTTAGATTTTAGCTAATATCTAGGACCTTTTATTTGATACCATTTTGCTTGGTATTTAATACCTTTTACACATCGTCCTTTAGATTTCAACATATAACTTTTTTTATTTATCCATTTACTCTAATTGATTTGATCATTAAGAAAAAAAATTACTCTCTTCGGCGATCTTTAGACCAAGTACACTTGGTTTAAAGACCGCATAGTCAAGAAACTCTCAGTAACAAGACACCGTTGACTCCATGCTACATATATATATATATATATATATATATATATAATATATATATATATTGAGAAAATTGAAAAAAACACAGCTTTTAATAAGTTGAGTGGTAAACCTGTGTTTTTTCAATTTTCTTAATATACTACATATCGTCGGATTCAATTCCATCTCATTATATATATATATATATATATATATATATATATATATATATATATATTATTTCACACTTTGCAAGTTTTTACACCAGCGTAAGCTGATGGCCTTTCACTTGAGTGTGATAATACCCGGTCTGCACTCGTGCACCTTCGTTGCACAATGTCGTTGTTGTGTTCTATGTTGGTCGATTTGAAAGGTACGAGCTAGATACAGGTCCAAGAGGATGAAAAACACTATACAATGTTTGAGGCGCTAATGGAGGAGGAAGGAGTGAAACTTTGTGCAGTTTGTGGTGGAGCTGAGGACATTTAAATCTATGTTGTCAGCTGTCAAGAAATAAGTCGATTGCTGGCTTCCCTGCTGAAGGAGCTTGAGCCGCCTGAATATATGCAAATTCCGACCCTACACCCCATCATGAATTCGACTACCAAGAAACAGGTACTAACTTTTCTTTTCAGACATCGTGACTGCAATTTCTCCTGAAATTATAGCCATAACGTTTTTACCAGTCTCAGTGTTCCCAATTTCCAGACCATTAACGTTTTCAAGACCCATTTTCTCTCAAAACTAGCCACATAAAGATATTATCTTTAACTGGCTTAACTTCACGCTTAACACACACACACACACACACACACACACACACATATATATATGCTTATGCCTGGATCTAACACATTCTATTTTCCTTTCTGTTTTTTTTTCTCTGACCGTATTCTCACTTAACCATCATGTCACAGGAGTTAGAGTGACAACAAATTTCTTCAATCCTCCAGGACTCTTCTGAGTATTCTAGCTGATCTAAACAATGCTGCTGTCTGAATAGTCTCAATTCTTCCTCTGATTTCGAATTTCTCTAGAATATTTATTATTATTATTTGAGTTTTCACATCAGTGTTAGCTGATGGTCTTTCACTGGAGTCTGAGTGACAGCAAGTCTCCTCAGGTCTCCAGGACTCTTCTGAGTATTCTGGCAGATTGCAGCAGTGCAGTGTTCTGAATGGTTTCAATCCTTCCTCTGATATCCAAACTTTCCAAACCCTTTTCTAATCCTTTTGGGACTGTTCTAAGTGCACCAACTACAATTGGTATAATTTTCACTTTCATATTCCATAACTTTTTCAGTTCTCTGGCAAGGTCCAGATATTTGTCAATTTTTTCATTTACCTTTAACTTCACCCTGTGATCTGCTGGCACTGCAAAATCCACCAGTTGACAAGTTCTTTCTTTTTTGTTAATCAACACTAGGTCTGGTCTTCTTGCTGGGATAAGGTGATCCGTTTTAATTTCAAAGTCCCAGAGAATTTTGTGCGTTTCGTTCTCAAGAACAGATTCTGGTTTATGCATATACCATTTTGTTGTGTGGTCAAAATTTAATTTCTTGCATAATTCCCAGTGGATCACCTTCCCAACCCAGTCGTGTCTAGTTTTGTATTCTCGTTGTGCTAGTTTGCTACAATTGCAGAGTATATGGTTAACAGTCTCATCTCTATTACCGCAAAGTCTACATTTACTATTTTGTTGGGTCTTATCAATTTTCGCTTTGATGTAGTTTGTCCTTATGGCATTATTTTGTGCAGCAATTATAAGTGATTCTGTTTCTCTTTTGAGGTTTCCCTTTCTTAACCATGTCCAAGTCTTTCCATGTGCAACCTCATCTATTTGTCGTTTGAAGCGTCCATATAATTGTTTTTCTTCCCATTTTTGTTTTCTAGTCTTTGTCGTTTTTCTGTTTTTCCATCTGCCGTTTCTACTTTTGTTGGTCGCCATAAGTAATTTGTCTTTGCTCTTCCTTGTGTAATCTTCAAGTTGTTGGATTGTGGTTTCTACGCATTCCTCTATGTTGGCAAGACCTCTTCCCCCTTCCTTTCTTGACACATACAATCTATCTCTATCATCTCTAGGGTGGAGAGCCTTGTGCATGGTCATTAATTTTCTCGTCCTTTGGTCTATCTGTCTGATTTCTTCTTTTGTCCATTTTAAGAATGGTCCTGAGTATCTTATAATGGGGACAGCCCAGGTATTAATTCCTTTGATCAGATTTCTGCTGTTAAGTTTCGTTTCTAGAAGTTTTCTAGTTCTCCTGAGATATTCTTTTTTAACTTTTCCTTTCATTTCTGCTTGCATGTATTATTATTATTATTATTATTATTATTATTATTATTATTGGCATCCATACTAAGTAGTGTCGGCTGGCGTTCCCCAGGAATCAAATAAAGACACTTCTCGGCTTTGATATATTCAATATAACGTAGCTTCACCACAGAAGACCACAGTTATATATAATTAAAAAAAGACACATCAGTATCACAGGTAGTTAAATGAAGGTAAAACACGTAATCTGATCACATGACTGAAACATACGCCAGAAAAACCTCTAAAACGTGACCAGCTAGCCATCACTGTACTTCAAAGAATCATGAGTCACTTATCGTGACCACCTACGACACGAGCTGTTCCCCGAGCGCTGCCATTATACCATCCTAAATATTCACTGGAGTGTCTCTAATATTTTAGTCATTGAACTGGCGAAGATCAGCAAGATAGAGGCCATGCTACCAAGGCTCAGTGATGCAAGGCCGAATACGTCTCGAGGATGAGGAATCATCACTTGCCCAAATCCACACTGTACGGCTAGCTCTCCAATAGCCATGATGAAAGAGGTTTGGTTTGGTTTGGTTTGGTTTGGTTTATGGCATATCAACCTCAGTGGGTCATTTAATACCGATAAAGTTTTGAAATAAATTCATTCTTAATGAATACACCTTTATAATAATGAATATTTTATAATAATGAATAATTTTTATGAACCCATTTTTCTATTAATCCATAGTGGGACGCTAACAGGTACTATTACTCCGGATCAGAGTGAACCTGTGAGCAATGGTGATGAATAGGTGCTCCAAATTCCCAAACCCTCAGAACTTGAACCTCACCATCAGATAGAGTTTAACGTCATTCCCAGGACATGAAGATTCTCAGCCACCGCCTTCTAGCACTCATGTGATAAAAAGTGTTAGGGCTTGTCATAAGGGTAATAGCGTTGGGGCACTCGTATAGGTGCTAGGTCTGGACGTGACCAGCCGATTGATCAGAGGGGGCAACTCCGACCGCCCGTTTAGCCTAAGTAAATGTCTAAGTGGAGTGTTGAATTTCATGGGCTACTCATCCACCAGGATTCCGAACTTAAGCATCACGGGTCGCCCTTCACGACCAACAGGTGACCTTATTGGGGGGGCGTCTTACCCCTCTAAAGCCTCAGCCGACAGGGCGGATGAAAGAGGGGCAACAAAGAGGCGAAACAATGACTGTTTGAAAAAATCCCTTATTGTTTGTCACATCGGTCGTCGTCGATGATCTACCCTAGCTGAGAATGCTGTTTCTTCCTTTAAAAACATCCACAGGGCCACATTCAAGGAGAAAATGCGCAGGTGTAAGAACCATAACACAATGCGATCAATTCCTGATCAGACATCCAGCTGCAGCATCTGCAAAAACCAAAGACACCAAACCATCTAGTTATATGGTGTTAAGTATTCAAATCCAACATTAATTATTTATACACATTTATATGGTTTCAAGTACCTATTCCTATTTAATAATAGTAATCATTTTTTGCACAGTTATATGGTTTCAACTATTCTTATCTGATATAAATTATAATCAGTGGTAACTTGGCTTACAAGATACCTAACTTACGGGGTTTACGAGTTACGAGCTGTCACTTAGTCGATGTTTTGTGTTGATAACTAAAATTTACGGTACGAGCGAGCTTCAGATACGCATATGCTTATAAGTTCACTAAAAAAAAGTTGAAAAGTATTACAGCAAATAATTCATCACATTCTATTTCATTATGTTTTATACAAGACAGTTTATTTTTCTGCAAAAAATAATGGCGTTTTTAGCGTGCTAGCATTTAGTGTTCATTTTTGCTGCAAAACTTTTTTTTAACGGCCATTTTTTTTTTTCGCGAGGCTATGTTGTATTATTCACCACTGCAATTGTCTTTAATTAATTAATTTCTTCATTTATTCATTACGATTAACCCCGATGATCCTTTTTTGGTGAAATTTGAGTAGGTTATCTAGATATACCTTTCTATTAAATCCGCTCTACTAATGTATTGAGCACTTCATATTCTTTATAACACTAACTTATTCTGTTAATATTTGTATCAAGGGTTGATGTTGCGATTAACTCGATATTCTATTCCCCGGTAAGTCATCACACACACATACACACACACACCCACACACACACACACACACACACACATATATATATATATATATATATATATATATATTATATATATATATGTCATCCACAGACACCGTTTTTCGACGTTTCACATCTCATCAGTGTAGCTAGACACAGCAACTACCTTCAACCAGGAGCGAAATCCGACTGACTTTTCATCAGCCCGATCGGTTAACCTATAGGCCATCGCCAGCTGCCAATAAAGAGCGCTGTTTTAACCGTTGTAAATACATACATCTGTGTATATACTTTAAACAGATGATCATTGCTTTATGCTGGCGATTTCACAGTCAAAATCGCTCCTAGAGAGTTCTCCCGGGTTTTGGGAGCATATAATAAGTCATCCACAGTCACCGTGTTAGAACGTTTCACCTCTCATAGGTGTGATTAGACACAGCGACTACCTCCGACCAGGGGCGAAACTATATATTTCTATTAATAATGGAGATTCGCTTCCGGTTTTTGTCTGCAACAAAAACTACGTCACTGCCTACGTCACACTGCCTAAAATCGTCATAAATAGAATACACTCAAAATTTGAGCATGTAATGTTAGACAGTCCTCATTGGTTTTTTAAACAAGTTTTAATAAATACATACCTGGTATTATCTATCTATATATAGTTTTTTTTTAAATATATATATTTAAAGTTATCAGAACTAAGTTTCCATTTAAATTTTTTTTTTACTCCTTTAATAAATTTATTTATTTTTACTCCTTTAATAAATTTGATGATTTTACTTTACTTATGATACAAACTCTCTGATATTAAATTTTCAACTCCCATCTCCTCAGGCAATATTTATTTTACGTCGCCCAGGGGGAGTTTTTTATTTTGCTAGGATACATAATGATAGAATATAAATGAATACACTTAATCAAAACTTCGTTATTTTTGTTAATATCATAAGCAGATATTAATTAGTGTAGAAATGATGCTTATTTCATTCGTTCATTGAACTCTTTTGGCAAATAAGTGTGTGGTCTTTCGAGGAAGTTAATCTATGCTTGATAAACTGAAGCGAATGATAGCAACAGTCATGAATTAAGCGGAATTAAAAAACGATAGGAAACCAAATTTGATACGAACTGTTTCTGCTTGACAAGACACAAGGGAACTTTGTTGAAGGCCGAAAAGCCACAAACACTGAATCGCCTGTGTCTGGTCCTCAGC
>CM042143.1:64455125-64480125 GCA_023376005.1 Doryteuthis pealeii | reverse complement strand
TCTGAGAGTTCATGGCCCAGAAGAACATCAAAGTGCTGCAGCAACCTCCCAAATCGCCCGACCTGGCTCCATGTGATTTTTTCCTTCCCCCAAACTCAATGGGGTCATCTAGGGAACCCGTTTTGAGGATGTGCACGGCATCAAAAAGGCCGTAACGACAGAGCTACGGATAATCCTGGAAACTTGCTTCGAGGAGTGCAAGCAAGCGTGGCAGAGAAGGATGAGAAAGTGCATTAGACTCCAGGGAGATTATTTTGAAGGGGATAACTTGTAGTTTGTAGTTTGGATTTGAAATAATTTTTTGTGAAACCAATCCAGAAATTTTTCTGACATACCTCGTGTATTATATATATATATATATAGATATATATATATATGAGGAAAAATGAGTAAAGAAAATAAAAGTAAATGGATAAAATGAATTTAATCGATATCACATTAATCGATATCACTTACACATGTGTTTCGGTCAGTTTATGTGTGTGAAAATAATTCGCACACATACAAGAATCGACCTTCATCAGCTGATGAAGGTCGATTCTTGTATGTGTGCGAATTATTTTCCCATATATATATATATATATATTATATATATATATATATATATATATATATATATATATATACCAACCACTTTGTACGACTGGAACGTGATACAAGGTCAATTTCTTAAGCCGAATCTAACAGGTCTAAATTCAACGTCCTTTTCTCCTTAAAGTTTAAAGTGCCCATTCTTTCCTACTATTTACCCATAGCTGGAGGTAGAATAGTCAGATGCCCACCTTTCACTTCTTAAGGTTATATTAGTAGTTTATTAGTAGTTGTTCCGTTGTGGTGTAATGCGTTGCAAGCTAATCTCACAGATCCATTACAACTAAGTTTTGAGTTCGATCCTAGCTGGATGCTCGATACTTGCGACCTGGTGTCACATCCCACCCGTGACTAACAGGCTGGTTAAATACTTATATTCTGCGCCCTATCTTTGTCTAATGGTTAGCAAGCTAGTCTCTCGTTGTCCATTATTGAATAGAGGGTTTGAACCTCGCTGGAGGCCCCATACTTGCGACCTACTGTCACATCGTGCATCTGGGTAAATACTTATATTCTGCGGATTATTTGGTGATATAAGTCGTGCTGCAATACACCACTTAAATTCATAGACTAAGCGAGGTCACATGGTTTAAACCTCAAGCAAAAAGCCCGGATACGTGGCTGGTTAACTACATAATTGCTGATACTGAGAAATGTCCATTTGCAATCATTGACGAAGGACTTGCAAGACCGAAGAACACCAAAGGATTCTTTAGGAAGGATCGCGCTCTGCTTAACACAAAGGATCTCCGCTGGACAAGCACTCTTGCTTGAAGCCTAAAGGATGGTCAATAAAACTGTAACACACAATTGTAGTGTAGTTGTTTGAAAGGTAATTTTCGCGGAAGAGTAACGATCCTCGCTGGATGTCGCATACCTGCTATCTTGTTTCACATCCTACTGTGGTGAAAGGGTTAGGTAAATAGCTGATTTACACGTAGTATTTTTATTGCTGTATACTGAAAAAAAGACAAGAGCAATTATATGCTGGGGTGTATAGTTTGTATGATTTATGGGGAGTAACATTTTGTACACAAATAGACACACACACAATGTGTGCGTGTGTGTGTGTGTGTGTTTGTGTGTGTGTGTTTATATATATACACACACAAACACACACACACATATATATATATATATATAATATATATATATATATATGTATTTGCGCGCGTGTGTGTATGTGTGTGTATGTGTCTACAAGATGTTACTTCTCACAAATCATACGAATTATTCTCCTCAACATATAATTGCTCCTGTCTTTTTTCATAAGTCCTTTTAAGCAGTATACAGTGATAAGAATCCTACGCGCAAAACATATATGTACCCAACACTAGACCTGTTCAAAAATCAACTTTTTCCTTTTTTCATACCCTCCTGCTCGGTTTCCCATGCTTTTTGACCTGGAAAAGCCGAAAATCACAACCATTTTGAGGTAAAATGTCAGGAACCTTTGCCTCATTGGACCTCAAGATATTAAGCCCACGATAGTAGAAAAGTGCCAAATTTTGCCTTCTGCTAGACAGTTTTTCACCTGTAACGTTTGTTACAATTGGGATAGAGCAACAAACTGGGTATCAAATTGAAGCATTTGTAATACTCTTTCTGGAAAAATAATCCAAGTAAACATTCAAGAAAAAAAAGACACACCATATTCTGAAAAATATCAAAATTTCATAAATATTACAATCTTGACATCAGAAAATGTGTGACAAAGACCTTAAAAATTATTTTCAAGAGGCAGAAAAGTCTATTGTCCATGTCAGAAGGACACTTCAGAGTCATATGTTCAGAGTTTGCTTCTTGAAGCTATCAAATCGCTCATGGTTGTATTCCACAGCTTGAAGAAGATACTCTCTTTGCTGAGAATCTGTGGTAATGATGTTTGCAAAATCACTCATCATCTTGACTCCCCGCTCAGCGATGTCATTTACTACTTTTTACATTGCTGACATATTCCAGGGCCTAGCTGTAGTTATCACTCCTTGGACATGTTGCTACAGGTTACAGAAGCCAGTCAGACTCAATGCCAAGGGTGTCAAGCAGAAGATAACACTTTGGACCAACCAGATCAGCCAGAGTCGTCTTTGGCTGTAACCTGATGGAACACAGGTTTCCTTGTCTGAAGCTATTTGGCTTCTCAGTAGCAAGCAGCTTGGCAGCAATGTCTTGCTTCTCTTTGTCACTGAGTCTGCTACTGAAGAGAGCGAACGTCACAACCTTCCTGTGTCAGGTACCTGTGGTTTTCAATTTTTTTGTAGCACTGCCTGAGCAATCTCTGGATCTGTTCTCTTGAACTTCATCATGTCCTTCATGAACTGCAGATCACTTGCAGGAGCATCTGCAGCAAGTGTATATGTCATCAACATGGATGTATAGAACAGTCCTAGGAAGAGGTTGAGGCGTTCCAGCTTCATAACAGTTTCCTCGTACTCCAGCTGCTCAGCAAACATGAACATCTTCATAGAATACAAGTTTCTGGCAATCCACCTGGCCTGATGAATGGCATCATTGTACTTGCTCATGGTCTTGATCCTAGCCATCTGCCAGAATGGGATGATAGCATCCAATGTTTCATTGGCGAGGTCTTAAAGTACAGGATTCCCTACATCTCCTGGCAAACTCTGGAGATGGAGGCAGTACTGGAAGGCCTGTCTCTTGGTGGGTAACTGGGAACCACTGATGCTGGATGATGGGTATCCGACCAGGAAGGTTTCTGTAGCAGATCTAGTAACAGGTCGGCATAACGCTTGTCTATGGACTGCAGGTGGAGGTTCTGAGATGTCAACCTTGCGCTCTCGGAACTTGCTTAATGTCATAGTGAAGTTATTTTGTGAATTATCTCTGGATTCATTTGCAGGTTTCAACAGACCTGCAGCAAACATGGTAAAACCATTGTGAATTTGTGACTAGAGTGAAGTAAATTATTCAGATTGACTAGACTGCATGTTACACTTTTTCCTGTCGAATGTACTCTAATAGAGTACTAGTACTCTGTCAACACAAAAAATTTTACAGGTTTTATTTAAATTTGTCTGTAAAAATCACATGTGATATTTCCATAAACGTTTCTATGCATTTTGATGTTTCAGTCAGCATCTAATTACTTGCTTTATCCTGCTTATGCCAATTTATTGGTGGGAAAATAGGTGAAAACAAACCTCAAAAAACGCGTATATAATAGAACTTCATGCTTCATGAGACAAAGGTTGCCAACGTTTTAGACAAAAATGGTTGTGATATTCGGCTTTTCTAGGCCAAAAAGCATGGGAGACTGTTCAGGATGGTATGAAAAAAGGAAAAAGTGGATTTTTGAACAGGTCTAACAATGCAGCCATTCATCAGGCCAGGTGGATGGCCAGAAACTTGTATTCTATGAAGATGTTCATGTTTGCTGAACAGTTGGAGTGCGAGGAAACTGTTATGAAGCTGGAACGCCTCAACCTCTTTCTAGGACTGTTCTATACACCCATGTGGATGACATCTAGACTTGCTGCAGATGCTCTTGCAAGTGATCTGCAGTTCATGAAGGACATGATGAAGTTCAAGAGAACAGATTCAGAGATTGCTCAGGCAGTGCTCCAAAAATTTGAAAACCACAGGTACCTGACACAGGAAGGTTGTGACGTTCGCTCTCTTCAGTAGCAGACTCAGTGACAAAGAGAAGCAAGACATTGCTGCCAAGCTGCTTGCTACTGAGAAGCCAAATAGCTTCAGACAAGGAAACCTGTGTTCCATCAGGTTACAGCCAAAGACGACTCTGGCTGATCTGGTTGGTCCAAAGTGTTATCTTCTGCTTGACACCCTTGGCATTGAGTCTGACTGGCTTCTGTAACCTGTAGCAACATGTCCAAGGAGTGATAACTACAGCTAGGCCCTGGAATATGTCAGCAATGTAAAAAGTAGTAAATGACATCGCTGAGCGGGGAGTCAAGATGATGAGTGATTTTGCAAACATCATTACCACAGATTCTCAGCAAAGAGAGTATCTTCTTCAAGCTGTGGAATACAACCATGAGCGATTTGATAGCTTCAAGAAGCAAACTCTGAACATATGACTCTGAAGTGTCCTTTTGACATGGACAATAGACTTTTCTGCCTCTTGAAAATAATTTTTAAGGTCTTTGTCACACATTTTCTGATGTCAAGATTGTAATATTTATGAAATTTTGATATTTTTCAGAATATGATGTGTCTTTTTTTTCTTGAATGTTTACTTGGATTATTTTTCCAGAAAGAGTATTACAAATGCTTCAATTTGATACCCAGTTTGTTGCTCTATCCCAATTGTAACAAACGTTACAGGTGAAAAACTGTCTAGCAGAAGGCAAAATTTAGCACTTTTCTACTATCGTGGGCTTAATATCTTGAGGTCCAATGAGGCAAAGGTTCCTGACATTTTACTTCAAAATGGTTGTGATTTTCGGCTTTTCCAGGTCAAAAAGCATGGGAAACCGTGCAGGAGGGTATGAAAAAAGGAAAAAGTTGATTTTTGAACAGGTCTAACCCAACACACACACACACACACACACATACACACACACACACACACACACACACATATATATATATATATATATATATATATATATATATATATATATTTTTATTTCTAACCTCTGATTTTATTCATCAACATAGTCTCCTTGTAGGGGGATACACTGATTCCAACGCTTCTCTAACAATTCGATGCCTTTTTTATAGAACGATTTGTCATTGGCCTCAAAAAAGCTTCAGTTTCCGATATCACTTCTTCATTGGAGCAAAATCTCTTTCCCTGGAACATTCTTTCGAGGTCTGCAAACAGCCAGTAGTCGCTGAGGGCCAGGTCTGGAGAATAGTGTGGGTGCGGAAGCAAATCGAAGTGTAATTCATGTAGTTTTGCCATCGCTTTAATCGACTATACGGTACATTATCTTGGTGAAATAAAAAAAATTTTCTTCTTCATTTGTGGCCGTTTCTTGGCATTTTCTTCCTTGAAACACACCAATAATATTCACTACTGATGGTTCTTCTTTTCCTAAGGTAATCGATGAACAAAATACTTTGCGCATCCCAAAATACGGAGGCGAAAACCTTACCTGCTGATGTTTGCGTCTTTGGTCGCTTTGGATGGCTTTCACCTGCTGCTGTCCACTCAGCTAACTGCCGATTTGCGTGGTTAAGTGGTGATGCATGTTTCATCTATTGTCCCATATTTTTGCAAAAGCTCATTTTTGTTGCTTTGAAACAGTTGCAAACAACGCTCTGAATCGTTGACGTGTTGTTGTTTTTGATCCACTGGGAGCAAACGCGGTACCAACTTTGAACACAGCTTTCATATTGATAAATGTTCATGCAAAATGGTGAATACACTGTCTTCTGATACATTCAACTCCTCTGCTATCTCAATCAACTTCAATTTACTATCGGCCAAAACGAGTTTATGGATTTTTTTTGTGTTTTCCGAGATAACGGCCAATTTTGGGCGACCTGAGTGTTCAGCATCATTTGTGTCTGTACGAGCGCGTTTAAAGTCAACATACCACCTCTTAACCATTATTTCCGATGGAACAGAGTCCGAATAACACTTACCAAACCATTACTTTGCTTGAACAGTATTTTTTCCCATCAGAAAGCTATGCTTTATCAACACACGAAATTCAGATTTTTGCATTGTTTTGAAATTTTGCAACATTAGTTTCACTTAAATAACTGTAATTTATAAACTAACATTGGGCTCATGTTTCTCACGTGTCATTTGAAGGTAAGTACTTTATAAAAAAGTATATGGATTTCTTTTATTAGTCGTGATATCTATATGTCAGGCCCGGGACTATTGAGTGATATGTGTTAGTTTGTAATTACACAATACAAACTTTCGCTGGAAAAAAAATACATAAAAAAGAAATGACTAACTCATATATACCACCTGAAAATAATCAGTCGCCACTATTATAATGCCAAAAAGAAAAATACCAAAGTTAAATATAGTAAAGTGCTCAATACACTACGTAGAGCCAATAGATAAAATAAGCATAATGAGTCAGAGAATTTCTCCTATGGGATTATCAGGATAATTCTGAATTGTAAATCAGCACATGTTCCTCCCCGCTTCTCCAGCAATGCCAATCATGTCTTGTTCGTCTCCCTCGCGTGGTCTGTGTGATAGGAGCAAGTGGCCGTACAGCTGCTTTCTTTTACGTTGTTTTTTCCACGTTTTGTTTAATATTACGCACGACATTATCGTGCAATACAGTAGCACTGATACAACTACGACTTGGAAAAATTGTCACTATCAATATCTGTTTGTCTGTGTATCTGAGTGCATGTGTCTATGTATGCGTGTGTCTGTGTGTGTGTGTATTAACTACAATTATATATTGGGTACTTATATGTATATATTCCCCAACCCCTCCGCACAAGCAGGATGTGACACAAGGTCAATTTATTAAGCGAATTTTAGCAAGTTTGAATTCAGAGTTTTCCTTCTCCTAGACCGGTTGCCTAACCAAGGTTAAAGTGCTCAATCTTCCATATTATTTACTCATAGCTAGAGGGAGAGTAGGATTCATACCTTTCCCAAGGGTATTAGCGCTAAGTGAAAACACAATTTCCACGTTCAGGATTTGAACTCGGGGGTACTTGTATGTAAACGTAATCTCTATTAGTATTCCATTTATGGGGCAAATAGATCTGTATAGAAATTATTTTTAATTGATAGGTATATTTACTAATACTTATATTACAGTAAATTGCAAATTGTTTATATTAAGCATAGTTACTTGAAGCTATAATCATTTCCTAAGGATAGTTATTACTTGAAACTTTATAAGTGTTTGCTATCAAATGACTATTATTAGATATTTCTTGAAACAATATAGTTATTAGATAGGAATACTTAGTATCGTATAACTGTGTAAAAAAAAAAAGAACCTTGGTTAAGTATAGAAGTGACACAAGGTCACTTTTTAAGTAAAGAACAGCTAACTTGAATTCAGAATTTTCCTTCTCCTAAACTGGTTGCTTAACCAATGCTAAAGAACCCAGTCTGAACTACTATTTATTCATAGCTGATAAAGAAAGAAGAATCTTTCGAAGAAAAGCTTTGAATAAGAGTCACAGAAAATATTGTGGGCGTTTTTAACAAAACACAGAAATATATTCACTCTTTTCAGATAAAGATAAAGCACAAAAGGAGAGTAAGGTTTAACTCCTCAAAGAAAAAAAAATCTAAGCGATTATTGCTTATATGGCGAAAAAAAAAAGTTCCAAATTTAAAATCCAAGGAAAGATTGGAAAGCAGTTTATCTTTTCCGTTTGTAACTCAATCTGATTGTCTCTTAAAAATGAGAAAATACCACCCACGACTTCGAGACAATTTTAAAGTTCTTAAGTGCATTATTCTATACACCAGTGTTGGACGAGTAGAAACAAACTTATTTTTATCTGTTCTATACAGGTACTGGATGTCGTGCAGAGGACTTGCCGGAAGCGATGACCAATGGGGACGGCTAGTGAGAGCGAGTCATGGGAATCCGTGCGGTCAACACGACTTGATGATGACGAGATCTTCCCTCTCTCTCCATCTCCCTCTCTCGTCTCTCTCGTCTCTCTCTTTTTCTCTCTCTCTCACACACACACACACAAAAAAAAAAAAAATATATATATATATACCTATATTTTGCAAGTGTTTATTGCAGTAATATAAAGTGTAAGAAAAAAATTCCTCTTAAAAATGAGAAAAAGAATTCACGATTTGGAGTAAAAATCATAAAGTCTTGAAGTGTGTTATTGGAATTATGAAGTAGATTATAGAAACAAACAATCTTTATCGATATTGGTATTAAAACATTTCGATCAGTGGATAGCTTGTGCTTCCTGTAATTTTGATTTATCTTAGTAAAATAGCGTTACGTATCTAAGCATGATCCACTAATGCATGTTTTTTACAATAAATTGGCGAGAATAAAATGGGGAGCATAACATATCGAAAAGGATGGGGAAATAATGAAAGAGAGGTGGAAATGGTGGATGGAGATTTGGTTTGTTTTTGTTTTTTTTTTGTTTTACAGCATATCAACCCCTTTCCTATTATTTAATGCCAAAACAAGTCATTTTGATAAAAGTTTCTATGTTTCAAATTCTTAATATCTTCAGATCAGTATAAATAATTTCCATTAATTTCATTTGGTTTGGTTTGGTTTGGTTCGGTTTGTTTTGTTTAATAGTTTAATAACCCTGTGGGTTATTTAATGCCAACGACTGTTAAAGTATGAGATAAAAGTTGGTACCCAAGTTTCCTTTACTGGTGTAATTTTTGTAAATGTATTTCGTGGATGTATTTTATATCTGATTTATAATTCTCAATGGAGGATAGCAAATGGAAGAGAATGAGAAAAAAAGTTCGATGGAGGAAAATGGGCTATGGAGTGAAATGGATACGGATAGGACATGAGGGAGAAAACAACGGGATAAAAATAGGGGGAATAATGGAACTTTGGGGGAAATGGTGAATAATCTAACATGTAGGGGAATGGAGAATACTCAGACATGAATGGAATATGTGGAATAATGGCACGTGTAGAGGAATGAGGGAATAATGGGATATGAATGGGAAATGAAGAAATATGGGACATGTAGGGAAATGAGGACGAATAAAGCATAAGAAGGTAAGGGGAATAATAGGACGTGAAGGAGAATTGAGGAAAATGAGGAATATGGGACATGGAAGGAAATAGAAAAGAATAAAACACGGAAGGGAATGAGGAATAATGGGACATTGAGAATAGTGGAACATAGAGGGGAAAGGTAGAGAATAAAACACGGAGTGGAATGAGGTATAATGGGATATTGAGGTGAATAGCGAATACTGGGATATGAATAGGGACGAGAAAGTAACGGGACGTGGAAAGTAATGGGACGTGGAGGGAAATAGGAAGAATGAAATATAGAAGGGAGTGAAAAATGAAAATGGGAATAATGTGAAATGGGAATAATGGGATATAGAGGGGAATGGTAAAGAATAAAACACGGAGAGGAATGTGGAATAATGGGACATTGAGATGAAAGGGAAATAATTGGACAGAGAATGAGGAATAATGGGATATGAATGGGAATTTAGGAAAGTAATGGGAATTGGTGGGGAATGGTGAAGAATGAAATATTGATGGAAGTGGAAAATCATGAGATGTGGAGGAGAATGGGGAATAATGGGATATGAATGGGAAATGAAGAAATAAAAGACATGTGGGGGATGGGGAAGTATAAAACATGGATGGGAGTGGGGAAGAATGGGACGTGAAGGGGAATGGCGAATAATTTGAAATGAAGAATACTGGGACATAGAGGGAAATGTGAATAATAAAACACGGAGATGAATGTGGAATAATGGGACATTGATATAAAAGGGAAATAACGAGACAGGGGAGAGAATGGGGAATTCTGGGATATGAATGAGAATTTAGGAAAGTAATGGAACGTGGAAGGAAATGGGAAGAATGAAATATTGAGGGGAGGGGAAAATTATGAGACATGAAAGAGAATGGGGAATAATGGGATATGAATGGAAAATGGAGAAATATAAGACATGTGGGGGATGGGGGAAGTATAAAAGTAGAGGGGAGTGGAAAAGAATGAAACATGGAGGAGAATGTATGAATACTGAAATATAAATAGGATATTTGATATTTGTTTATATATTTAAAATGTCTTCTATTTCATATGTTATTTACATAAATTGAATATTCATTTCTATATATAATATATGTGTTGGCATCCTTCATCTACTAAAGACGATGGCGTAGTGTCCACTTTTTTATTTGCAACTGCGCGAGTGGCTGAACAGATCAATTTTTGAATGGCAATCTCTGGTGCAGTGATTGCAAACAAACGGTGATGCTTGCCGGAGATGCTGTTGTCTCTCTTTACTTATGACTCTCTTTTCTGTGGCGGCTTCTTTTCTCTCTTTTTCACCCCTTTTCGTTCCTTGTTTGACGAGGAGGCGCCAATTCGTACGGTCTTATGCATAAGCCACCCATTTGTTGGCGTCGATAATATTGATATTATTATTGATACTAGCAAAATAAAAAAAACAGCCCCCGGGCGATGTAAAAATACATTTTTGAAAGATATTGCTTGAGGAGGTGGAAGTTAAAAATTGAATGTCGGAAAGTTTGAACCATAAATAATCAAATCATCAAATTTATTAAAGGAGTAAAAAAATAAAACAATTTGAAATCTAAACTAAGTTCTATTAACTTTGAATATCTATTAAAATAAAACAAATTATATATAAATATATGATACTGGGGATGTATCTATTAAAACTTTAAAAAAAACAAACAATGAGGACTGTTTAATGTTGCATGTTCAAATTTTGAGTGTATTTATTCTATATTATGACGATTTCGGTTATAGTGACGTAGGCAGTGACGTAGTTTTTGATACAGACAAAAACCGGAAGTGAATCTCCATTATTAATAGACTAGTACAAAATAATAAAAAAAACGGTCTCCGGGCGATGTAAAAATAGATTTTTGAAACATATTGCCTGTGGGGTGGGAGTAAAAAATTCAATGTCAGCGAGTTTGTACCCTAAGTAAGTAAAATCATCAAATTCATTAAAGGATTAAAAAATAAAACAATTTGAAATGTAAACTTTAGATATGTATTAAAATAAAACAAGCTATATATAGATATATAATACCAGTCATGTATTTATTAAAACTTGTTTTAAAAAACAATGAGGACTGTCTTATGTTGCATGTTCAAATTTAGAGTGTATTTATTCTATGTTATGACGATTTTGGGTAATGTGACGTAAGCAGTGGCGTAATTTTGTTGCAGACAAAAACCAGAAGCGAATCTCCATTATTAATAGATTATATAATATCAGATAATTGTTTCTAGATATCAAATTATCTTATATCGTCAATATCCGTTTTCTTTTCTTGTTCATTCCTTTCTTTCTTCCTTTCTTTTATCTCTTCTCCCTTTTTTTTCTTTATCTTTTCCCCCTTAATCCTTTCTTACTTTCTTTCTTCTTTTTTCATACTTGTCTCTTCCTTTTATCCTCTTACTTTCCTTTCATTATCCCCTTGCCTATGTGATTCCTCTCTTTCTCTCTCTCTCACCATTCATCTGCCTCCTCTCTCTTTACAATTACTCTGTCTCTATTTGTTCTCCTCTTAGAATCTCAAAAGCCTATAACCCTACAGTAGCCCCCTCTTTGAAATTTAAAAAAAAAACCTTTCTTTGTGTACGTCCATTTAAAACGTCTCATCCATCCAAAGTGAGGCAGACATTAAAAGAATCAGTAAACAAAATCACACAGAGTAACTTTTTTTTTTAAATAGAAAAAAGAAGAAAAAAAAAGAAAAGAAAAACCCTGACGTGGTACGTTCCCCTTGTCAGCGAAAGTGTTCGGTTCATATTACTAAAGTCGACAAAGGTTCACTTGATGTTCACTTAAGTCTGCACAGTCAACACTGATCTGATCAGAACTGCGAACTGGGCCTAACTTGTGCGCATCTGCATCTCGGGGTAGTACGGTTGGGGGTGTGTGGGCGGTGTATCAAGGAGTCTGGCATTAGTTCCTCAGGGTGTGGCACATAGGACGTGCGCATATAGCCACACAGATGTACAAGCGTATAAAACCATGTACAGAGACTAATATCTACAAATGCACTATGTATTCACCACTATATTCAGTTTCAAGTGTGTACACACACACACACACACACACACATACACACACACACACACACACGCACACACACATTATATATATATATATATATATATATATATATATATATATAAAGTAGAAAAGGCTACCCGGCATCGCCTGGGTAGAAAGGGGTGCAAAAACGTTCGTCTCGCAGATCCATTATTACTGAATCGGAAGTCAGATCCTCACAGGATGCCCAATTAAAATCCCTGCGCAAAAAAATCTTGCGTTGATGCGACCTGATGGGGCATCAGAAAAAAATGACAATTTGAAAAGAAAAATGAATGTCTCCTATTTAAAATATCAAATGCAAAAGAAAACATGCTTTTACTATGTAAATTTTATCTTTTAATTATCTCCACGAATATAAATCAAATCTTCAATATTTTTGCTCAAAAAGCAAGATTTGGTGATAGTAAATGCGTATATATATTCACTTTGTCTTCAATTGTTTTATTTCCATAGTTTCCTATGGACATACATTCATACACATAACTGCCCATATATATATATATATATATATATATATATATATATATATATATATATATATATGGGTGGTGCTCGTTGTGTAACGGTTACGTTCGTAAGAAGTGGACTCGGCTACCCAAGTTCATATCCTGAACGAGACTGTTTGCGTTTTACATTGGCGCTAATATATTTGATAAGAATCCAGCCATTATTCCCTCCCCAGCTATGGGTAAATAGTAGGATAGACTGGGCTCTCTATCCTTGGTATGGCAACAAGTCTAGTTGAAGGAAAATCTGAATTCAAACCTCTTAAACGTCGCTTAAAAAGTGACCTTGTGTCACATCCTGCTCGTGCGGAGTGTTGGTGAATGGCCGGGCTAGCTCAGTCGGTAGAGCGTTCGGCTAGAAACCACAAGGTTCCTAGTTCAATACCGACCCTCGCCAATTCAGCATATGAGTGTGTGTGTGTGTGTGTGTGTGTGTTACGATTTTTTTGCCATCCTTTAGGCTTCAAGCAAGAGAGTTGTCCGTCGGAGATCCTTTGTGTTAAACAGAGCGCGATCCTTAGTGAAGAATTATTTGGTTGTTCCTTGGTGTTCCCCAGTCAATGATTGCAATTGGACGTCTGTTAGTATCAAGCGATTAAGTAGTTAACCAACCATGTATCCGGGCTGTTGATTGGCTGAGGTTTAAACCACGTGACCTCGCTTAGTCTATAAATTTAAGTGGTAATTTAAGTGGCTTATATACTACAAATAATCCAACAGAGAGAGAGAGAGAGAGAGAGAGAGAGAGAGAGAGAGCGAGAGAGAGAGAGAGAGAGAGAGGTGCATCAATAAGGCCCTTTTCATGGCACGATGGCTTCCAGGCTTGTCTTGTGGACAGCTTTCCAAGTGTAGTGAGTTCGATCCTCACTAGGAGGTTCATTGCTAAGAGACTAAGCAGGTCACCAACTATTCAGGATATATATATATATATATATATATATATACATACGAGGAGGTGCGTAGTGTCATGGACTTGTCAACCCGAGTTCAAATCCTTGACGAGGCTGTTTGCATTTCCCATAGCGCTAATACCATTGGGAAAGGTATGCATCTAATTACCCTAGATAAATATGGTAAATAGTAGGACAGACTAGGCTCTTTAACCCTGGCTAGGTAGACTGTCCAGTAGAAGGAAAACTGAATTCAAAGCTGTTAAACTCTGTTAAAAAAACTGACCTTGTGGTTGCATCCTGCACGAGGTGGAGGGGTTGGTAAATACATATATACAAACATACAAAGGATGGAGCAGAAATAATATGTGCTTTATTATGCACACACATACTCACACGCGCGCATATGCGCACAAACACATACACACACACTAACCCAATCACACACACAGAAGCAAACACAAATGTAGTGCGTGTGTATGTGCACGCGCGTGTGTGTGTGAGAGTCTGTGTCTGTGTGTGAAAGAAAGAAGGAAGGAAAAGTAAAGCTGAAAAGCAAAAAAGAAAGACAGAAAGAGAGAAATCTTGGTTAAATCGAACTTAACGGACATAAATTCCAACATCGTATGTCACTCCGCCGAAAGAAAAAAATACTAAAAATCAAGGAATAAACCGAATTTAATGAAATTTTCAGTGTTGATACATTAATGAATAAACAATATAATGCACTAGTTATTTTATTTGAAAACTCATACATTTTTTCAGGTCAGTTAACTTTGAACCACGTATCTTTGAGGCGTAAAACAGATTCCCAAACATACCTGGTTTAAAGTTAATTGTCCTGAAAAAATGTAAATGTTTTTAAATAAAATAACTGGTGCAATATGTTTTTATTTATTAATGTATCAACACCGAAAATTTCATTAAATTTGGTTTATTCCTTGATTTTTAGTATTTTTTTTCTTTCGGCAGAGTGACATACGATGATGGAATTTATGTCCGTTAAGTAGGATTTAACCGAAATCTTATTGTTTTAATATTTTGTTCTGCACTGCGGATGATTGACATGGTATGAAAATTAATATGAATATTAATTTGCTTAACAAATTTTCAGTTCATCCAAGTATGGCAGAACGGAAAGCGGAAACAGTGTATAGAGATCGAATTCCGGTCATATTTGCTTCTGTGTGTTTTTTATAAATACAGTGATACCTTGACTTACGAGTTGAATTCTCTCTCTCTCACCCATGTGGTCTGACTATATATATAGTTAATTAATATTATATAGTATAATTAATCACCTTAAAATGTGTATGTTCCAATATTTTACTGCTGAGCGCATCTATCACACAAGCCGTTGGCAGTGAATATATTTTAGTTGAGTATCATATAATTTTGACCTAGAGCCAAAGTTGGGTGAATCCTATAAATATATGAATTCCTATCTACCACCCATACTCATAGGCATTCATATATATATATATATATATATATATATATATATATATATATATATATATATATGTATATATATATAGGTATATATAAAAACAAATTTTTTTGTGATGAAACAAAGAAAATATATATATATATATATATATATATATATATATATATATGCGTAACGAATTTCAGGATGCATTCGTGTGTTGCAAACGTTCGAGGGGGAATTTCTAACAGCTGGATGCTTGATTCTTACCAGAGGGGCATTGGTGCGAATCTTCTCAAGTGACCGATACCCACAACCGATTCGGTCAACGAATTTGCGTTGTTGTTATATTATATTCTCTTCATTTTTACAAATAAAAGAAAAACAGAAAATGGAATGTCTCTTTTGTCATGTCAGGGTTAAGTGCCAACAATGGATTGTCAATGAGGTACTTGACTTTTGACACAGTCGTTAAAAAAAAACAAAAAGAAAAGTATTGCGTTCTGCTTTGTATCTAATAAAGAAAATACCGTAACCATTCCGTGTAAGCGTCGAATTAATTCTTATATAATATTGTCGAACAGACCAAGAAGACAAAGGAAGAAAGTAAGAAAGAGATGATAGAAAGAATGAAGTAATGGAAAATTTAGATTGAAAAATCAGACGTATAAGACGATCGAAAGAAAAAGAAGAGTGAAATATTGCTGTAGATAGAGAATAAAAAGGAGAGGAAGATGAAGAAAAATGAAGATCATTATATGCTAAGAAAGAAAGGAAGAAAGAAAGAAAGAAGGAAAGAAAAAAAATGAAGTAATAGAAAAATTAGAGGGAGAAACCAGACGTATAAGAAGAAGATCGAAGAAGAAATAAAATATTGCAGTAAGTAGCGGATAAAAAGAATGAGAAGAAAAAGAAGAAAGATCAGAATATGTTAAGAAAGAAAGAAAGAAATGAAGAAAGGAAGGAAGAAGTAAAGAATTAATGGAAAATGGTAAGGCTCCAGTCCTGGGGAGTGTACAGTAACCCTTATAGTAGGTATACCCAAAACTTCGGCTGCTATTCATTTTAAAAACGAATTAAAATTAATCTAATCGATTATTTAGGGTCAAATTTTTGTCTAAGTCAAAAGTGATAACATAAAAATCAGTAAAAAAAAACAGTAAAAAAAGCAAAATAATATTACACATGTAATTTATTTTTAATAAAAACGATTTTTTCGGTCAATTTCGATCATAGATGACCAAACGCTGTTTAAAGATGGCGTGTTTACAAAATGAATTTAATATTTTCTCAATTGAAAAAAAAAATTACCAAAAATCCTATGGGGTTTTTCAAACGGACGGTCAACATTGAATTGAAAAAAAAAACACAGATTTTTTTACAAATTATGTATACGTACCTTATAGCCATTACATCAACATTTCCTCTTATTTGGAATGTTGGGTCCTATCTATGGGTCAAATAGATCTGTTCAAAATAGGAATACTTGATATCACATAACCTTGTGCAAAAAAAAAAAACTCTTCAGAAACAAAGACATAAAAAACCATAAATATAAACTTACAATAAACGTGATCCTCTAACCCCTATGCATAAAATAACCCTCGGGCGGTTGACATGCCGGATATCATCGCATAAAAGTGTCCTGGCCTCCTGCCCTAAAAAACGCTAAGCGGTTCATGCTGAAAAACCAGCTCGTGCTATGATTGAACTCCCTAGTTCACACTCCACTTCGGTCCTTACTTGGGCTAGACGGTCGGTCGGAGATACCCCCTCCGATCAATCGGCTGGTCAAATCAAACCCCAGGACCTATATGATTGCCCCAACTCTATTGCATTTATGGCAAGCCCCAACCCTTTTTATCATATGGGTGCTAGAAAGCGGTGGCTGAGGGTCTTCATGTCCTTGGGAATGACGTTAAACTCTATCTGATGGTGAGGTTCCAGTTTGGGAGGTTTGGGGAATGTGTAGCACCCCTTCCTCACCATTGCTCCTTGGTCCACTCTGACCCGGAGTGGTAGTACCTGTTATGGTACCATCTATGGGTTAAATAGAAAAACATGAGTTTATAAACAAAACTGAGTATCCATTAAGAATAAATTTATTTCAAAACTTTGTCAGCATTAAATGACCCACTGAGGTTGAAATGCCGTAAAACAAAACAAACCAAACTAAACTAAACTCTGCCACCAAACAACAATTCACTGCTTGTCAACACCAATTACAATAAAAGCAACAGCCATTAGACTCAACCGAGACACGGGACTCACACTAGCGCCATCTAGTGGAGACTAGAGTCAGACTCCTTGTAGCAAGCGAGACAAGATGGCCGCTCTCCATTGTTGTCATCTATCGAATGTCTGCGGCATATTTGTCGTCACCAATGTAAACAAACCAAAAGCGACCAGAATCTGTGGTATGTTAATCACTTCATCAGAATTACTTGCCTTTGTTTAAAAAACAAAACAAAACAAAACAAAAAAAAAACAACAGGAAAAGGGGTCTTCTGTGTCACAGATGTCAGGGCCCTGCGGGTGTCACTCTCTTTAAAAACATCTTAATTAGTCATAGCAAATTACTTAATTTACAACGAACGAATTCTCGCAGTAATGAACGTCCAATAAAACTGTCAGAATAAAAGAAAATTGAAATTGCTCGAGAAGCGTGTATGGTGAAAAGTATAAACCCGTTTCCTTACACACTTTCTTTTAATTACACAGAACTAGCTGTAATATATATGGAAAATTTCTCGAGTAACAATCAGAGAATAAAAAATTATTTCCCGTTATCGTTCGTCTAATGATTACTACCACAGGCAAAATGAAATATGGACACACTAATCTGAGAAGGGGCCGGTTTAGCTCAGTCGGTAGAGTACCGGACTGGAACCGCAAGATTCCAGGTTCGGTACCACTACCAACTCAGCGTATGAGTAGCATGGATTGGGTAATGTTATCTGTGAGGTAAAGTAGGGAGCTGATGGTAGCTGTGGCGTTCCACCTCAGCAAATAAAAATTTCCACATCGACAAATTTACTTTGAGAAAATGAAATAAAATGAAATGGCCGGTTAATAGTCCGGATCTTAATCCGATCGAAAACTCATGGTGATTTTCTTTTTAAAGCTGTTCCATGACCAGACTCCAGTCTGTACGTCTGATTTGTCAAGTGCTATCCGAGAAATCACGCAGCAACATCGTGAAATATAATAGTATAACAAATGAAATAAAATGATGGAAGTAAACTCGGTGGGGGCACAGTCAAGTCCGACGTATATGTTCTCCCAACTGACAAAGTCCTCAGCCTGCAACACTCTCTCACAAAAGTACGACTCTCTTCTTAACAGCAAAACTCCTACTATCGTTCTCCCCTAGTCTGGGAGAATAGGCTCTTAAATACACAATTAATATGTACATCCGGGCTCCTTACTCTGGTCTGGTATTGCCCGTTTAAAACTTCGATTTTGAGTACGCGTCAATACTGTTTACATCCGGGTTACTGCCAACAGCATTTCAGCGACAAGGAGGTAGCGAGTTCAAATATCCGTGGCCACTCGCCCCCCCCCCCTCGCACAGGCCAAACATATCCGGACTCGCTTTGTTCGTGGGAGCTCGTCCACAGTTCTGCCTTTCAATTTCGCTACAAATAGTTTAATTGCCGCTCGATAAGGTGGCTTTTAAGCTAGTTAAATATTAATTTTTGTTGCCATAATTCTAGTGATATGTCTAAATTAGCCAAACTTTACCATAGAAGACAGGTAATTTTTTTTTAAATTTACGTTTGATTAATAGAAAAAAAAACGTGATAATAGAAGTTCCAATACTCAAGTTATGGGACACGTCAAGCCCTAGCACCTATATGATTTTCCCAACCCTACTGTCCTTATGGCAAGCCCCAACCCCTTTTTATCATATGGGTGCTAGAAGGCGGTGGCTGCGGGTTTACATGTCCTGGGAATGACGTTAAACTCTATCTGATGGTGAGGTTCCAGTTTTGGAGGTTTGGGGAATGTGGAGCACCCCTTCATCACCATGGCTCCCTGGTCCACTCTGACCCGGAGTGGTAGTACCTGTTAGGGTCCCATCTATGGGTTAAATAGAAAAATGTATTCATAAAAAAATTGTATTATCCATTAAGAATTGATTTATTTCAAAACTTTATCGACATTAAATGACCCACTGAGGTTGATATGCCGTAAAACAAAACAAACCAAACCAAACTCAAGTTATGGGCTTCAAAATCATCTCTATCAGGGGTTTAAGCCCCATTAGGCTGCCTTAATATTATTGAGCCGGTTTAGCTCAGTCGGTAAAGCGTTCTACTAGGTACCGCAATGTTCCGGGTTCGATACCGGCCCTCGCCAACTCAGTGTATGAGTAGCACAGGGATCTGTGCGGTAAAGTAAGGAGCTGATGGTAAGTGAGCCGCTCCACTTCAGATGCCAAAAACAATCTCCTTGGTCTAGCACTAGCGAAAAGGGGATAGACCCCCTCGCTCTCTGGCTGATACCGACTTTAGCCTACCCCGACGATTTTACTTTACTTAATGTTATTGGAATTTGCAGAAATTTTGTGAATACCTGTGGGAATGTAGTGTGACACACGTAAATAGGTATGTAGTTACTAGCGTATTAATATATAAATATTATTAAGAACTCTATTCAAAGGAAATGTATATTCTGATGGGAAATAATCAAAGAACTATGAAGTGTTCATTTATTTATGATATCTTCAGAAATGTCTAAGACATTTGCTCTTGTACGTTAGAATTGTGCCAATCTTTCGATATAGGAACCATAAGTGATTGCCAATCATTTTGAGGGTAGAATCAGTCTTAAGGCTTCATTTCTTTCATTGATATGTTCCGGTGGAACCTCTTCTCATATTCATCACTTACAACAACTAGACAATTTCCCGATATATATATATATATATATATATATATATATATATATATATATATATATATAAGTGTATTTTGGCAGCATTTTTTCTTTTATACAAGTTTTGTTGAACTGTACAGACAATTCTTGTCGGACAAGTTTTTGGTTGATCCTTTCTAATTGTCGGGCCATCTTTTTAGTTTCGGGGTGTAACTGGTGTAACAGTCCACCAAAGGTTTCTAAACGAGCGCTTTCGGCAATATAGTTTGCCATCATCAGGTAGGAAACGATGGTAAGGTTTCGTGTTTCTTTTTTGACGAGAACGAGTAGTAGCAAGGAATTAGAAGTGGGAGGTAATAACAATTGGTAGTGGGAGGTAGTAGGAATATATATATATATATATATATATATATATATATATATATAATATATATCCTAATAATATTAGGATATATATATATATATATATATATATATATATATACCAACCGCTCCGACACAAGATCAATTTCTTAAGCGAAGTTTAAAAGGTATAAATTCAAATTTTTCCATCTCCTAGTATGGTTACTGTTGTACCGGCCGTTCCTACAGTGGAGAATATACACCGGTTCTCACTATAAATAGTGAGACACCGAGTGAAAAGGTTGTACTGTAACCGTTTAGCGGCAAACTAGCCGTTCTTGTACTTTATTGTAAATACACTTGTCTCATTTTACCCTACCTTGACTTGACTTCTTTTTTACTGTTGAATTAACATCACAACAGTTACTTAGTCATGTTTTAAAAGCACAGTCTTCCCTATAATGTACCCATAGTTTGTGTGAGAATTGTTGGATGCATACCTTTTCCAAGGGTATTAGCTTTATGTGAAATGCTGCCAGTAAATTTCCCAATATAGTATCCATCAATGATGGCCAATTTTGGGGGTAAAGCCCGCCTTAAAACCTCTTTCTTTCACAGATATATATATTTACCAACTCCTCCGCACGAGCAGGATACGACACAAGGTCAATTTCTTAAGCGGAGTTCAACAGGTTTGAATTCAGAGTTTTCCTTCTCCTAGACTGGTTACCTAGCCATGGTTAAAGAGTCCAGTCTGCCCTGCTATTTACCCATAGCTGGAGGGAGAGTAGGATTCATACCTTTCCCAAGGGTATTAGCGCTAAGTGAAATGCAATTACCATGTCCAGGATTTGAACTCGGGCTGACGAGTCCATTTCCCATGACTTTAACCATTACACCACGCGCTTCCTATTCTTTCACAGATATAGTGCCGGGGAACCTCTCCTCATATTCATCACTTGCAACAAGACGTTTTAGAAAAACCAAAACAGCAACAACATGAAGATAAGAATGTAATAAGTGCATTTTAAGAGATATCCGGAATGCCATTCTTTGATACGCTCTTTGCAAGTTACTTATCAGATTAGCCTCGTTTTGAGTTTCTATGAGACAAATATATTTTCTGTAGAACTCAACACAAATGAATCTCACGTTACCAACGGCTCAAGTGGATTTTTTTTATCCCTCCTGAACTTGCAACATACATTAGCTCTCTGATCTCGGCTCAATTGAAAATCTTTTCTTTCAATTTTACATCACTTTTCTCGACACCAAATTTTACTTTAAGATTCTAGGACTCACTACTATCTTATTTTTTCACGAGAGTGAGTTCAGTATGGATGGTTGCAAGGGAAACTTTTGCGTGTCTACATTGTGACATATTATGTATAAACATTAATATTAATACTCATGTTCCTCAATAGTATGACTGTTATCATCTTGCAACACGCCCTGGCTAAAAATGAGACCGTCCAAATCATCCAAGTTGAAATGCAAAAATTTAAATCCTGATTATCTGATGTCGCTTATTGATTGATATAATGAAAGCGAAAAAAACAAATGCTCTGACCTTGTCAGAGAACTGAGAAAACTGTGGAATATGAAGGTGAAGGTCGTGCCAATTGTAATTTGTGCCCTTGGAACGGTCCCTAAGGGTTGGAAAAGAGTCTGGATGAATTGGAAATCAGGGAAGAATCGAGATCATCCAAACTTCAGCATTGCTAAAATCGGCTAGAATACTCAGACGAGTCCTGGATACCCGGGGAAACTTGCTGTCACTCAGCCTCCAGTGAACCATCGCTATGGCAGGTGTGAAAATCTCAGAAAGCAACAACAACCACGCACAAATATTTTCACGGTTTAGCTCAGTTGGTAGACCGTCCGACTAGGAACCACAAGGTTCCTGGTTCGATACCGAGTATGGCGCTCCGTCTCAGACGCCAAAACAATTTCCTTGGTCTAGCGCCAGTGAAAAGGGGATAGACTCCATCGCTGTCTGGCGGATACCTATTTTGGCCACCCCAACAACTTTAGTTATTTTACTTTTGACAAAAATCACTTTTCTTTTAAAATTTCTGTAATTTTTCAATGGCATAAATCTTGAGAAAATATTATTATTCTCTTGTTATACGTATGTGATTTAAATGGATTTCTTGTAGAGAGTGTTAAAAGTTTATATGTAAAAAGAAAAAAATCACCTGACCCCGACACACACATCATCATTCATGTATACAATTACACACACACACGCACACACACACACACACACACACACACACACACACACACATATATATATATATATATATATATATATATATATATATAGTTGCAGAAACGCTTTTCTCTCTAATACGGTTTCGGTGTTCAATGTACACCTTCCTCAGGAGAACTAAATAAATTTAGGTAGCTAATATTATATATACTTTCCTAGTTTAAGATTATTTTTCTATGTCTCCTAAAAATAAACTTTTGTCTTAAAAACTAAAGCTTTTTCTTTGAAATTAACGATTAAAATAATCTTAAACCAGGAAAGTATATATATAATATTAGCTACTTAAATTTCTTTAGTTCTCCTGAGGAAGGTGTACATGAACACCGAAACCATGGTAGTGAGAAACACTTTTCTGCAACTATAAATGCTCTATAGTTTACGAGATATATTGAGCCCTTTTGGATTAACTACTTATGCTACTGCAATGAAAACGTGATAGTAACTTTTTGATGAATATATATATATATATATATATATATATATATATATATATATATATATATACATATATATATATATATATATATATATATATTATATATATAATATGACAAGTAAGTGTTGACTAATAAAATCCGCCGGAAGTAATCACCATCCCCCGCCTTCTATTTCATTTAACAACAACAACAACAACCACAACAACAACGGCGACGAAAGATGACAGACGTTGAAGTGTTGTCAAACGGACTCATGTCACGAGCGAGGAAGAGCACGGTGAACATGTGCTGAACACGTGTTCTATCAACGTTATCTCGACCTCTGACCCTGGGAGGCATCGAAAAGTGACGAACCTTGCAACCTTGGCACAAACAGCAATAACAAAACGCTGCTTATATGCGCTGCTTCTTCTTTTTTTTTTTTTTTTTTTTTTTTTTTTTTTCGCCAAAGGGCCGACCGACGACTGCCATAATTGAATGCACTCGCCCCCGTCTTCTGACATTTCGTTGCCCGTTCAAGACGTTATTAATGGCTTTTCAAAACGTCATCCCGCCCTGTCGGCTGGGGCGTTAGAATGCACCGACTGCACCTCTGCAGAGTGGTAAGACTCCCCCAATGGGGCCACCTGTTGGCCGTGGGTGGCGACCCGTGATGCTTAAGGATAGAGCCCAGGTGGATGAGCAGTTCATGACATGCAATACTCCACTTTGGCCCTATCTTGGGCTAGACGGGCGGTCGGAGAGGCCCCTTCCGATCAATCGGCTGGTCACGTCAAGCCCTAGCACCTATATGATTTTCCCAACCCTATTGCCCTTATGGCAAGCCCCAATCCCTTTTTATCATATGGGTGATAGAAAGCGGTAGCTGCGGGTCTACATGTCCTGGGAATGACGTTAAACTCTATCTGATGGTGAGGTTCCAGTTTTGGAGGTTTGGGGCATGTGGAGCACCCCTTCATCACCATTGCTCCCTGGTCTACTCTGACCCGGAGTGGTAGTACCTGTTAGGGTCCCATCTATGGGTTAAATAGAAAAATGTATTTATAAAAAAATTGTATTATCTATTAAGAATTGATTTATTTCAAAACTTTTTCGGCATTAAATGACCCACTGAGGTTGATATGCCGTAAAACAAAACAAAACAAAAAAAATTGTTTACCATCACTAACAATATATTTTGGGAATCTTAAACAGGTCATTTAAAAAGGGCATGGATGACTATATTATCAGCATTATCGATCATATTAAAATCTGACCCCACTGAACAGGTAAAGCCGTAGCCGTGTCAGTGATGTTGTACGGCTGCACCATTTGGACTCTAACAAAACGCACGGAGTTGCGCACGGATGCTGCTGGTTGTTTTGAACAAATCTTGGAAACAACATTCCACAAAAAAGCAGCACTACGGTCACTTGCTTCCCATCACATAAACCATCCAAGTTAAAAGAACAAAACATGCCGGACACTGCGGGAGAAGCAAGGACGAACTCATAAGCGACGTTATCCTCGTACACCTACACATGGACACACCAGTGAGGGCCAACCTGGAACAACCTACATCAATCAACTCTGTATGGATTCTGGATGCCGCACGGAGGACCTTCCAGAAGCGATAACCGACTGGAACGCTCTAAGACAGAGAGAGAGAGAGAGAGAGAGAGAGAGAGAGAGAGAGAGAGAGAGAGATCATGGACATCCTTGCTGATAATATGACATGATGATGATGAGGAGGATGATGATGAGGATGATGATTCCTGTCTAACACACATAATTTGCACATAGTTGTATGATTTCAAGTATTTCTGTCTATTACTAATAATGTATACACACTCATTTGGTTGGAAGTAACTATTCCTATTTGATAATAATTGATAATAATTATTTGTTTACACACAGTTATACATAGTGTTTCAAGTATTCCTATCTA
>CM042143.1:64420125-64450125 GCA_023376005.1 Doryteuthis pealeii | reverse complement strand
CGCTCACTGTTTAATCAAAATCTTACATAAACATTTGAATATAGAATAAAGTAAGACCAGAAGAGTAAAATCTATTTATATACCACGTGGGTATTAGAGATTTTGAATACGTAGATCAAATGCAAAAGTCACTTGGAATAATTTGAATATTCCCTGTTGTTATTTTCCAATTCCTTTGATCTGCTTTAAAGATTCTCTGTTCTAACACTTCAAATCAAGTCCACATATATATATATATATATATATATATATATATATATATATATATATATATATATATAGAAGAAAATATTTAAAAAATATAACAAAACACAGGATGTTATGATCAGGAAACAATTTTTAGTGTCAATACTTAAGCATTTCGGTATATTGTACCATCTTCAGGAGACTGTTAAGTAACTGTGTTAACGGTTAATGGCATCAGATTCACACAACCACTATACACTTAACATCTTTCATTTTGTTCCTCACCTAACAGTGTCCTGAAGATGGTACAATATACCGAAATGCTTAAGTATTGACACTAAAAATTGTTTCCTGATCATAACATCCTGTGTTTGTTATATTTTAAAAATATTTTCTTCTCATATTGTCGGATTAATTTCCTCACCGTATTTCCATATATATATATATATATATATATATATATATATATATATATATATATATACATGTGTGTGTGTGTGTGTGTGTGTGTTGAAAAGAGAAATAAAGGAAAGAAAGTATTGAATGGATAGAGAGAGTGAGAGAGAGAGAGAGAGAGAGAGAGAGAGAGAGAGAGAGAGAGAGAGAGAGAAAAGTCGCAGTGTCAATGTCCTATAACGATAACCATTACACCATGAACATTTTAACATTATATATATAACAGTGTTTACCACTGCCGATAAGTATATTTAACATGACTCGTCCATCGTTATTCTCATCACGATTCGACAGTCATAAGATCTTATCTGTCCCACACCAGCTTGAACAGCCCGTTTTTCTCATCTGCAGTTAATTAATTGATTATTTAGTCGTGGAATTTGCTAATGTCACACATTTTACTCATTAGATCTCATTTCTCGGAAATAAGCAAAACATCGGTTCTTTTGTACTTGTTACGTTTCTCTTTTGTTCCCAGTCACACTAAGTTGATTACAACAAAAACGGTCCCCGCCCAGTCAGTGGGGCATAGAGTACCCCAAATGCATGCTCTGCAGATGGGTAAGACCACCCACAAAAAAGGATGTCCCGAGTATGGCTATAAACTGCATCTGGTGGCAATCATTATTTCTGCTGCTCTGGTAAGTGTGGAGTCACCTCTTCGTTGGCATTACTTCCAGGTCCACTCTGACTCAAAATGATAGTACCTGTTAAAATTACATCGATGAGTCAAACAAATATGTTTAAAAATTGTTAGTGTTAGATAGGAATATTGAAACATTATAACTGTGTGCAAACAAAAGATTAGTTTGGTTTGATTTTGTTTTACGGCATTATTTTGTAAAAATAATGATTCAGAATAAAATTATAAAGTTTTGAAATAAATCAATTCTTAATGGATAATACAATTTTGTTTATCAACTCATGTTTTTCTATTTAACCCATAGATGGGACCCTAACAGGTCAAAAGATTAGTACTATTATAAAGGGATAGTTAGTTGAAAGTAAATAATTGCAGACCCTTTCGGATGGGGCCGTAGTATACGCTTACTTCACTTCTGCAGAGGGGTAAAATCCTCTAATGAGGGCATCTTCTGGCCGTAAATGGCAATATATATATATATATATATATATATATATATATATATATATATATATATATATATATATATATATTGGGTTTGGTTTGTTTTGTTTTACGGCATATCAACCTCGGTTGGTCATTTAATTCCAGCAAAGTTTTGAAATAAATTAATTCTTAATGGATACTCAATTTTTTTATAAACACATTTCTCTATTTAACACATAGATGGCACCCTAACAGGTAATACCACTCCGAGTCAGAGTGGACCAGGGAGTAATGGTGATGAAGAGATGCTCTACATTCCCCAGACCTCTAAAATGGAACCTCACCATCAGATAGAGTTTAACGTCAATCCCAGGATATGAAGTCACAGCCTTCTAGCACATATATCTACATAGCAATAGCATAATCTTTACAGATTATTGCCGTCCTCACAATCCCATAACTCCACTACCAGAACCCTTCCTTGCATGAGCCCGCAAATGACTCATCAAACCTGCTGCAGATCCACAAAGTTTGATGCAAATATGACATAGAAAGGACGTCCTTCCCGTTGAATCAGAAGAATCAGATGACAAATTTAATTCTTATGCACACCATATGTCTCTTAAGACTAAAAGCCAACTTACAGACCTTGCCACAGATAGCACAAGACACATTGTTCCTGGAATTTGCATGGATTGATATCTACATATATTTACATATACAACTATCTACATATATTTACATACACAAGCGGGTGATTACATATGGAAGCACATGGTGTAATGGGTAATGTCCTGGGAAATGGAGTCGTCGTCCCGAGTTCAAATCCTGGAGGTGATAATTGCATTTCACTTCGTGCTAATACCCTTGGTAAAGGTATGAATCCTACTCTCCCTCTAGCTATGGATAAATAGGAGGGCAGACTGGGCTCTTTAACCTTGGTTAGGCAACCTGATTAGAGGAGGAAAACTCTGAATTAAAACCTGTTGAACTCCGCTTAAGAAATGACCTTGTGTCACACCGTGCTCGTGTGGAGGGGTTGGTAAATATATACATATACAACATTATTTTTAATTTAATCGTCGATTCCGTGGAAAGTGTTGGTAAAGTCTTTTTTTATTTGTTGCCGTTTTTTTAGTTTTTTCTTTCTTCTTTCTATCATTTAATTGCTTCTTTAGAGCCTTGATTTAACCAATGTTCGTCGTATCGTTACGCCTGAAAGATTTCCCTGTCTTCCAAGTGTCGTACAAACTGCCAAGCTTGACAGTTTGGCATTTCCTGGATTCCCTTCTCTCATTTTTGCTGTCTAATCTCGTCAGGCAGACGATCCTTCCTGTTTCGCAATACACCTGTGCCATATTCACTTTCGTTTTTTTTTTTATTCCGCTAGCCGTCAACAGACAATACTGCTTTCGACGCAGAAGGCCATCTTAAAAAATAAAAGATTCAAAATATTCAAAGTTGGAAAATTGGTTATCTCAGAACAATATAAGATGGCCGAACAATGTTGGTTGGTTGCTTGGATTTTAAGACATGACAACTCTTGTTGGGTTATTTGATGCCGCAGACGTTTTGTTTTATTCATTCTTGGTGGTATTTAATTTCTTTTTAAATTCAATTTTTAAACCCATTTTTATAACTCTTTTACTTTTATTCAACCGATAGATGGTACCCTATCAGGTACTACCACACCGATTCAGAGTGGACCTGGGAGTAATGGTGACTTAGGAAAACGCCAGAGCTCCAGAATTGAAACTTTACCATTATATATATATATATATATATATATATATATATATTACCGTCATACCCAAACAATGGCCGAAGAATGTATCTGCTGAAGCGTTGTGTAAAAAAAAAAAAAATCATCAGCAAGTCATGACTCACATCACCACCTGTTTCTATTGGTTATCGCTCCTGGTAGGTCTTCGGCACGGCATCCAGTATCCGCACAGATCTGCTTGGTGTAGTTTTTTTTCAAAGTTTCTGTACAGCCACATGCCTCCTATCACACACACCATTCAAGTAAATTCAAGTAAGACGAACAGACATGCTGGACACTGATGAAGAAGCAAGGATGAACTCATAATTGACGTTCTCCTATGAACACCTACGCATGGATACACCTGTGTAGGCCGCCCAGAAAAAAAACTGCGTATTCTGAATATCGTTCGGGTTGGGTGTCTTGGGTATTCGTGCTTTCTGTGTGACCTGATAATAATGACCGTTTAATGACAGCATCGAATCAATATAACCTTTTATAAGAGGAAACCGAGTGAATAATGAACACATGCTGACTTAACTGAAAATTATATGAGGAAATGATAATCTCTAAATACGAGTTAATTAATATAACTCAACGCAGGTGCCGCCCTAAAAAGAAGATAACATCTAATAAGCCAGGGGTCTCAAACTCAAGGATTCAAAAGAGCAATTACCTCCTCGGTTAGGAGCCTAGGGGGCCAAAACTGAGATGTAGGGGAGGCACGATTTTCATCACTTATAATGCTAATCTCAATACAACTGATGGGTTGCTATTCGTTTACTTTTCATCAAAATGAATACGTATATGATAGCAAGTATCTATTCATCCCGTTCGCCACTGGTGGTTTGGATTGGTTTGTTGTCTTTTACGGCATGACAACCCTTGTTGGGTTATTTTATATTGAAGACCTTTTGTTCTCTTCATGGTTGATGGGTATTCAAATTTTTTTAAAAGCTCAATTTTTAACTCATTTTTTAAAAAACACATTTTTCCTGTTTAATAGATGGGACCCTAACAGGTATTAACAATCCGGGTCAGAGTGGACCTGGGAGTAATGGCAATAAAGGTGTACTCCACATTTCCCACAGCTCCAAAATTGAAATTTCACCATTAGATGCAGTTTAACGTCATACCCAGGACACCAAGACCCTCAGACACAGCCTTCTAGCACAAAGGGTTGCGGCTTCCCATTAGGGCCATAGGGTTGGTACAATCATATAGGTGCTAGGGCTTTTTGTGTCTCTGTGTTAATTATTATTCTATGTTACTGCTGCCCTTGATCAGGATTGAAACTTCAATCTAGAGATAACTGTCACTTAGAACTGTATTAAACTAACTACCTTATCCACTAGGCTATGTGTCCAATTGGACAATGAGTGTGAATTTTTGGAACTTATAAACCTAATGTCTTGTTTTGGCTAGAATATCTACCTATTTTCCTTGTGTACGATTTTTTTACCTAGACTCATATTGTTCTGGTTTTTTTTTGTTTTTTTTTTCTTTCACTTTTGATAAATCCTCTTTTGCAAAGAAATTAAGAAATTACACAAAAAATTAAATATAAGTGTATAGAGATAGATAGATATAGGGATATAGAAATATCTAGAAATAGATAGGTAGATAGATATGTAGAGATATATTTTTAGGGATAGACAGATAGATAGATAGATATGTATGTATGTATGTATGTACGTATGAATGTGTATATATATATATATATATATATATAAAGATAAATCTAATGAGTCAGACGAACCTACTAAAAGTTTCGCTTAATGTTCTTCAGGGTTAAAATATGACTAAAGAGACTAGGAGCAAATGCATTATATATAGTACTTACCACCGTGATTCAAATAAATCACATAGATTAGCATAAACTCAAATGACCAATAGAAAAACAACAAAAAACTAAGAACACTATTAAATGAATATTTTATTATATATATTTAATTTTTTATTATTTTTACTTTTATTTTTTTATTTCATTATTATTATTTCATCTTTTTATTTTTAAGCAAAATTGAAACTACTACATTTATTCTAATAAATACCTTAAACAACGCTAATTATCACATACAAAATATTATATTTGTATATATATATATATATATATATATATATATATATATATATATATATATATATATATATATATATTATATATAATAGAGAGAGAGAGAGAGAGATGGATAGGAACATTATATGAAAGGTAGATAAATAGATACTGAACTTAGATTCGTCCGACAAAGGGCTAGGTTAAGTAAATTATACAGGTTAGAAGACTCTCTAGAGTTAGACAGTTTTCTTATTGTTATTAATACTGCAGATTTTGCTTTCAATTTCTTATTTATTTACCAACCCTCCGCACGAAGCAGGATGTGACACAAGGTCAGTTTTAAGTGGAGTTTAACAGGTTTGAATTTATGTAGTTTTGAATAACAAGAAGAATATCCTTTTGGTTTGAATTCCGAGTTTTCCTTCTTCTAGGCCGGTTGCCATACAAAGGTTAAAGAGCCCAGTCTGTCCTACTATTTACCCATATCTGGAGGGGGAATAATTTGATTCAACATTTACCACGGGTACTTTGCTGTGGAAGCAGCCTCGTCCAGGATTTGAAATCGTGTCAACATGTCTATTTACTACGATGGTAACCACTCCACCATGAACACATGTGCACAATTCCCTAACCTAAAGTAATTCCGAACGGATGTAAATGTCGTTAAAATCAATCAATCAATCATATCATTTTTCCCGAACACATGTCACTGCAATTTTTTTTTTTATTACATACACTTGTAGTAGTAGTAGTAGTAGTAGTAGTAGTAGTAGTGTCTTGTGTGTCATTATAATTAGACGAAGCATTGTTAATTATTATTAATTATTTCCTCGTGTTTATTTCATCTTGATTTCTAGTGAAAGAAATTATAGAAATTAAATATAGAAAATCCAGAAAGGAAGAAGTAATACTGATCGGCTTTGTATTTGGCTATACAAGATTTACGCACTGTTTTATACTCAAACAAGAGGATCAACCACGGTGTGAAACATGTCAAACACCCTGCCCTGTCAAACATTTCCCCCACTGTATGTGGAGCTTTTGCTTCTATCAGAAATATTTTTTTCAACGCAAATAATATGATTGAACTGTTTCAGAATGCTAACATGTTTCACAAAATAAAGATTTTTAAACCCCAGGAAGTGTCCGCCCTGTCGTCTGGGGCGTTAGAATGCACCAACTGCACCTCTGCAGATGGGGCCACCTGTTGACCGTGGGTGGCGACCCGTGATGCTCAAGGATAGAGCCCAGGTGGATGAGCAGTTCATGACATGCAATACTCCACTTTGGCCCTATCTTGGGCTAGACGGGCGGTCGGAGAGGCCCCCTTCGATCAATCGGCTGGTCACGTCAAGCCCTAGCACCTATATAATTTTCCCAACCCTATTGCCCTTATGACAAGCCCCAACCCCTTTTTATCATATGGGTGCTAGAAGGCGGTGACTGAGGGTCTACATGTCCTGGGAATAACGTTAAACTCTATCTGATGGTGAGGTTCCAGTTTTGGAGGTTTGAGGAATGTGGAGCACCCGTTCATCCCCATTGCTCCCTGGACCACTCTGACCCGGAGTGGTAGTACCTGTTAGAGTCCTATCTATGGGTTAAATAGAAAAATGTATTTATAAAATTAAGAATTGATTTATTTCAAAACTTTATCGGCATTAAATGACCCATTGAGGTTGATATGCCGTAAAACAAAACAAAACCAAAAACCAGGAAGTGTCCCTTTTGTCATGTATCATTTAACTTTGTCGTGTTTGTTCTGCTTTTCGTTTTCATGGGAGCTGCACAAGTATGCTGCGTGTGGAACAACAACAACTGTCAAGGTACAACTGTACGGCCACTTGCCCCCTATCTCACAGACCATCTGAGTGAGACGAACAAGACATCCTGGACGAACTCATAAACGACATTCTCCTGTGGAAACCAGCACATGGACATGCTAATATGGGCCGCCCAGAAAAGACCTACATTGACCAGTACTGCGTGGATTCTGGATGCTGTGCAAAGGACCTTCCGGGGACAATGAACGATAGAGAAGGTTGGCGAGAGGTTGTCCTGGATATCCGTGCTAATTACACAACATGATGATGAAGATGATGATGATGATGTTACCACGTTTTCTATTGGTCTCTTTATACGCATCATAACAGATACTACCATTCTGTGTCAGAGTGGACTTTGGAGTGCTGGGCTATCAATTAATAATAATATGAGGGTTATTCCCTTTGAAACTATAACTAATATTGTTTGATTGACTGACTGATTGATTTTAACGGTATGTTAAACTCTCTAGGGTTATTTTATGCCTAACGATTTGGGAAATGCGTTCATTTACGTTCGTATTGTAACGTTGTGGTACAAATTTAAGGAGGATTCATTAGTATACATATTTACTTTTTCTTGTTGCTTTATTTATCTACTGGGCTGAATTGGTCGTCTCTGCTAATCTGGATCTAGGTATCTGGGCTGTTTTGGGCTGGCATTCTCTCTGCTCTTCGGGTGTGGAACTACTTGTTTCTTGGGATGTCTTGTCTTGTGTCGTTACTTAGTTTTCAATAAACGAACAAAACACTGAATGCTGTTTTTTAGAGCTCTTTATTTTCCTATCCCAAGTTAACCGTCGTGGAAAGTCCTCGGAGGATAGACAATATCTTGCGTCTGTCCCCTTCAAACAACCTATTCTCTTGCGTCTGACTCCTTCAAACACCTAGACATAACTCCACTTTCTTACTCTCTCTTACTCTCACTCTCGTTCTCGCCTTGTTCTCTCCAATCAGAATCTAATTCACACGTATCACTTCCACGTGTCCTTGTTCTGTTTTTTCCATTTCTAATATTTTCAATTTCGACACGCTCTCTCCACGCATGAGTCACACGTCAACTCACTGCTTACGTCGAACACTGATTTCCACTCTTTCATTATGAATAATACAATATTTAGAATTTGTGTATAGTCATTTCTCAAGCCATTAATTATTTTATATTAGAAAGAAAGAGGAGTAAGAGGATTGTTTTGGCTAACGAGAAAATGTCTCTTGAATTTTGTGTGTTCCTTCTCCTGGACCAGTTGCCATACTACAATGAGAAAGAGCCCAGTTTCTCCTACTTACCATAGCTGGGGGGGAGAATAGGTGTATTCGTACATTTCCCAAAGGTATTAGCGCTATGTGAAATGCAAGCAGCCACGTCCAGTATTTGAACTCCTCTCGACGTGTCTATTTCCTACTACAGTAACCATTACACCACGTGCCCCCCAACTGCCTCTTTTACTCAACACTACGCGGCTCCAACTCGAAGATCGACCTCATTTTTCGCAAAAATATCTCTAAGGTTTAACAATTGGCCTGTGAAAACATTCTTAATTATTCTTTTCACGCAACACCAGAAAAAAATTCTCCTAGGACAAAGAAAAAAACAATGAAATAATAATAAAATTATTTTGTCTATCGTCTAATTATATGTGGCTGTATTTGTGTAGATTATGTGGAGTGGACGGTTTCGGTTTTCAATTAGATATGTCGTCATGAATCTAAGAGGTTGCGTACAACAAGCGTGCCGAACTAATTAAAGGACGTAAATATCAAACCTTCCGTTTCAGTAGACAATCTTTCTGTTATTTTCTTTCCTTCTTTTTAAGAAGCATAGACCAAATATAATTTTTCTTGCTACAAAAATAATGGATGAAGTCAAAACCGTTTATTTTTTTATTATATATATATATATATATATATATATATATATATATATAATATATATATATATATATATATATATATATATATGAGAAGTAAATACACAAACGATGTGTTTGATATGGCTTTTTTTAGCCGATCAATAGAAGTATGTTATATTCCTCTTATGTGACTTTTTCTACACGTTTAATAAACGCAATGAGTAATCTAATAGGCCGAAATGTACATACAGAGATTGATTTTCTCGATTTGTTTAGCCTTACATTTGAATAGGTATTCCCGTCTAATTAATTAATCATTAATAATTAAGCACATATTCTCCCAATATATATATATATATATATATATATATATATATATTATATATATATATGCTGAAAAGAGAAATAAAGGAAAGAAAGTATAGAATGGATAAAATAGGATATTTTAATCAATTTTACTTACACGTGTTTCGGTCAGGAATTTATCATTATTCAATCTATTGTTATTTTTAAATAACCAAATGAAATGAAATAATAATAATAGAAAAAAATGTAGAAATGTTCTGCACACAAAGAAGTATCGACCCTCCTCAGAGTAAATCCTTATTTTTTTAAATAAAATACGTTGGAAAGCGGAGAATTTTTGAAATGTTCGAAAAAATAACTTTTTTAAAAATCCCGTGAAGAGAGAATTCAAACGCGGTCGATAAAGACGGTTATAATGAACATTTCAAAAATTCTCCGCTTTCCAACGTATTTTATTTAAAAAAAATAAGGATTTACTCTGAGGAGGGTCGATACTTCTTTGTGTGCTGAAAATTTTATATTTTTTCTATTATTATTATTTCATTTCCTTTGGTTATTTAAAAATAATAATAGATTGAATATTGTACACATGGATAAACTCCTGACCGAAACACGTGTAAGTAAAATTGATTAAAATATCCTATTTTATCCTTTCCATGCTTTCTTCCTTTATTTCTCTTTTGAACATACCATCGGATTTACTTCCATTTTCATTTTAACACACACACACACACACACACACACATATGTATATATACATATATATATATATATATATATATATATATATATATATACAGGGGTTGCAAAAGTAGGTATACAACAGTATCACACAGGTAAAAGGTAGTAGCATATTATCTTAAGTGATCTCATTTTATAAAATTTTGGTGTCATTAACCTTATTCAATTGTGACTAATGATTAGCATGTTATTAATAATAATAAAGTTATTACACCTATATGTAACATTTGTTTGTTTAATAAATGCAATGAGTATTGTATGTGTTTCTTTTATAACTGTATACCTACTTTTGCACCCTTTGTATATCTATCTATCTATCTATCTATCTATCTATCTATATATATATATATATATATATATATATATATATATATATATACAGTGGCTTCGGTCATTGATCGGTAAGATATTTATTAGCAGCGTGATCCCCGAGGCCATCCCTACAGGCAGTAGTTGCCCCCTCGATTTGAAGGGACAGGGCTTGGTTTAGTGACTGTGGCGTCTCAGATGCCGAGGGGGTTCACGCAATTTTCAAACACTAGCCACGCATTAGCTTCGGTTATGCGTGGTTCCCCACTATAATGATCATTGTGTTCGACTGAAATGGTGGAATGTCAGTAAATACTTATATATACATATATATATGTGTGTGTGTGTGTGTGTGTGTGCGTGTGTGTTTGCGTGCGTGTGTGTACGTGCATATGCATATGTATATATATACATACATGAATATATATATACATGTATGTATCTATATACATACATACATACATATATATATATATATATATATATATATATATGATAATTTTTTCTTTTTTTTTTTTTTTTTTTTTTAATCCGAATCAAAAGATCTTGATAGAGAGCCAGGGATTATTTAAGCGAATTTTAGACGATTCAGGTTTACGATTTTTCGCGTGAAATTGGATATTCTGTTTGAGGGCTTTTCACTTTACTCTCCCCTCCCTTTTCTCCCTCAGCTCTCTCTCTCTCTCTCTCTCTCCTCTCTCTCTCTCTCTCTCTCTCTCTTGCCCTCGTCCCCAGCCCTTACCCTAGCTCTTGCCCTAGCCCCCCCTCTCTCTCTGTATCACAATTAAAAGCTCATATGTTTGAATTAATCAGCACGGAAATTGGGGCCACGAATCAGATGAACAAGATTTTTGTGTATCCCTAAAAAACAAAAATAATAATAATAAATCAACTAAAATTTTTGAACGTATCAATATGTACTAAATGTACTTAATTGGGTTCAGTACAGCTAATTGGGCCGGTTTAGCTCAGTCGGTAGGGCGCCCACCTAGGAATCACAAGGTTCCTGATTCGATAACGGCCTTCGCAAACTTAGCGTATGAGTAGTACAGGGATCTGTGCGGTAAAGTATGGAGCTGATTTTAGGTGTGGTGCCCCACCTCAGATGCAAAAATAATCTCCTTGATCTGGCGCTAGTGAAAAGGAGGTAGACTCCTCGGTATTTGGCTGATACCGACTTTAGGCCACCCCAACGACTTTACAGCTGAATACCAGAGTGTTGCATCTAAGAGTAATGGCTAGCAAACTAGTGTCGGATATCCAGTACAACTGAATTGCGAATTCGATCCTTCCTGGATCCCCCCTAATTGAGGCCTTGTGTCCTACCTTGTGTCATATCCTATCCGTGGCGGACGGGTTGGACAAATACCTACATATACGGTGACTAATGAGAGCGTCCCATCGTGATGTAATAGCGAGCAAATCTCGCAGATCCATTACTACTGAATAGCGGGTTTGATACTTGCGACATTGTGTAACATCCTATCCGTGGCTAACGGGTTGGGTAGAAGGGTGTCCCATTTTACGAAGAAGGTAAACCACTGCGAGTGGTATAAGACTACTCAGTCAGCATAATACTACCGTATTTATGAGGATTGGGACATAGTCATTAATGTTCATAGGTAGTGTATATAACGCTGATCAACTGCTTAAGATTGGTTTTCAAAAACTCCCGTTATCTATACTGTTAACTTTTGGCCGTTACGTCACAATTTCAACCAATAAAAATCGTTCGTCAACTGGTCAATCAGGGGTGAAGGCCTGTCAATCAAATCCTAATTATTTTCCATGGATTCTTACATTTAAATGCTAATGTCAAATATCTACACAAAATGAATAGGCTACTCTAATTCATTATGTAACGCCTAATACAACGGAAAATTGTCAGGGGTTCCGAAAATTCCGACCTAGACGTCCAGAAGTCACATAGAAACGTAATCGACCATGATTCGAAAGAGACTCGTCTCACCTTAATGGAGGAATTACTGTGGTTGGTTTAAAAGATAGAGAAGTAATCAAATACCAACAAAAAAGAGACAGTCTCTACTGTATATTCAAAATTTAAACCTTTTTATTCTTCAAAGAATTACTTATATCTGTTAAAATATCATAAACCTATTTAAATCTGAAAACCTATGAAATAGCAGATGTGGTCACGACAAGAGTAGGCTCAGCCCTAATTAGTGATCATCCTCCACACATTGATACATTGATTAATTATTTGTTGTGTTTTTTTGTTGTTGTTGTTGAAATTAATGTGTGAAAATAAACATATTTCTTTCTTTCTTTCTGAACGCGCTTTTTTAGTCCAGTCATTTAGAAAGTCGTCGGTGTGACCTAATGTCTGTATCAGCCAGACAGCGAGGGAGTCTATCCCCTTTTCACAAGGAGATTATTTTGTGTCTGAAGCGAGCTTCTCACTTTACTGCATAGGTCCCTGTGACGCATTCCTTTACCAACTGAGCTAAACCGGCCTTTATGACACGTAGTGAATGATTTTTTTTTAAAACTCTGCTTACTTTAGACCACTCAAAATATAGCTTCTTCTTCTTTTTTTTCGAAAAATACCTCCCTCGTTATCAATATCGTTGATTTTTTCTTTCTGCAAGACCATAGGGAAATCTTAAACAGCCTCCTAAAGTTATCGTTTTCGTAACCGATTTTGAATTGTTGACAGTCATTTACGTCCGATAGACATAGTCGGCAAGTCAGTCAAAGCGGACAGACTAGCCAGGCTGTTGAAACAATTCACCAGCACCCTCTCTAGTCCAAAATGTTGTAACCTAACAAGGATTACCAAATGAGAAATAGGCTGGAAATAAATGGAATCTTTATAACATCAACAAAATACAATACTCGCCAGCGGTGTGAAGAAGGTAAATCACTGCTAGTGGTATAAGACTCCCCAGTTAGCATAATACTATCATTTATTATTTATGAGGATTTGGACATACCCATTAATATTCATAGGTTCAGTATTTAACAATTAACTTGGAGCGAAGCTGTTGCTGAGAATAAACTGTATTTGCTGATTTCATAGTTCATGTCAAGAACCTTTACGCAACCTGCGCATATGATAAGCCTTTTGATTTTCAATTATATTCAATAATTTCAGTTAATGATATTATTTATACTAGCAAATATATGCACCCTCCGGGTGCAAGTATTTAAGTTTTAATATAATAAAATATCATATTAAATTAGAAAGGCTAATGAAACTAAATAAGAATGCAGATAGAAAGATTTGCAACAGAGGGGGTATGATTGAAAAATAGAACAACTTTGAAACGAACTCTTCCATCATCTTCCATTACTCCCGTTTTCATTGGTAAATTTTCCTAATTTAACTATTTAGTTAAAATTGCAAGTAAAGGATAATATTACAGTTATTCTTCTTATTAATCGATTTCATTTAAGATTTATCCCCGAGATTTTTTCTCATATTCATTAAGATAAAACCAAACAATTAGAAATCAATAATACTAAGCACATATTTATTAAATCAAATTTTAAAGATCAATATGCAAATTAGCCTTTCCATTCACACTGTAAACCGCTATTTTGTTGTATATATAAATACAATTACCTGTTATTTGTATCTAGATGTGGTCAATAGTATTAATGATGTATAACAATTTTATTAATAATAGAAGTTTAAATAAAAATAAAATCATGGAGAATGTGATGTAAATAACTAAGGGAATTGTGGCTTGAGTAGTAATATAGTTTCGGTTACAGACAGAAAAACACACAATCTCCATTATAATAAGATATTAATAACTAATGCAACACCCAATTCTTAATTCTTATCAGGCTAAATAAAATGCTAAAAAACTTGTTGTCCGTGTTTCTTTTTACAGCATGTGTTTTCCAGACGATTTCGGTCATTTCATCTGTTCCTGCGATGATCAAAGATGCTACATCTACACATTAACCAGATACTGGTCTAAGCCATAACACTATACCTACGATTTCACCCATAGTTGTATGTATTTACTAAGCCATCTGCATGCGCAGGATATGACACAATGCCAATTTTTAAGCGGAGTTTTTTTAACAATTCGGAATTCAGAGATTTCTTTCTCCTAGACCGGGAAAAGAGCACAGTCTTCCCTACTATTTCCCCATAGTTGGGGGGGGGGATTTGAGTTCGTACATTTCCGAAGGTCATTAATTATATGAGAAATGTACACAACCTCGTCCATGATTGGAACTCGTGTCATTGTATCCATTTTCTACGAAAATAACCATTACACCAGGGGAGCCTCATAGCTGTAGAGAAGGCGAATTTCTTAAGTTCATTCGTACCACGTGAACGTAACTAGTCTCAGTGGGAATCTGAACTCAATTTGCCGATTTCATAGTTCATGTCAAGAAACGTTACGCTACCTGCGCATATAATAAGCCTTTTGACTTTCAATTATATTCCATACAGTTGAGTTAATAATATTATTTACATACTTATGACTAATGCAACACCCAATTCTTAATTCTTACAAGGCTAAACCAAATGGTAAAAAAAACTACTTATGGTGGAGCACTTAAATCACTCACATCTATCACATAAATAAATAAATAAATAAATAGACAAACTAAAAGTTATGGCAGAAATATGTAGTGAGAAAAAAATACGCATAAAATTATGAAAATCATTTAATTCATGTCATAGTGTTATATAACCTTTATACGACATCGGGTATATAATCGATGTATATATTTATATATTTCGACCTATTAGGTCTCATCAACAAGGTTATTGACATGAGAGACTGCTCCGTGTGTGACTCGAAACCTCGACTGTCAAGATGACAGGCGAAGTCTCTAACCGTTACACTAGATTGCCATTCCCACATTTTTCGTTCGTTTTGAAACTTATTCATATTCCACTTTTTATTGACTTCTTACACGACAGTATGAGGTTAAGTAAACAAACAAATGTGTTTATTTTTATATGGCTTTAAGCCGACAATTTTTGGAGGGTATGTGCTTAATTGAAGTCGTACCTAATTTTGAAAAATTAATTAGTTAATAATTAACGAATTTTAGGCGGGCATATATGTTCAAATGTAAGGCTAAACAAATCGAGAAAATGTCAATCCCTGAATGTACATTTCGACCTATCAGGTCTCATCAGCAAGGTTATAGACATAGGAGACTGCTCCGTGTGTGACTCGAAACCTCGACTGTCAAGCTGACAGGCGAAGTCTCTTACCGTTACAATATATATATATATATATATATATATATATATATAATATACAGAAAGAGAGAGAGAGAGAGAGAGAGAGAGAGAGAGAGAGAGAGAGAGAGACTGATAGTAAGATATATTAGATGATAATAGTTGATAGTCTTACTTTACATTCTGCTTACATTGTCTACTCGTCTGGACGCCATATTCTCTGATTGGGCTTCTTTTAAGGTTTGGTTCTTCTTTGTGGATTCTTCTTTGGGATAGACTGACCTTTAACATTCAATTAACACAACAAGACTTAGCTGTTTTGTGGTAACAAAGCATTATTACGCAACCCAGCCCATGATTCCGCCGCTTATGAGTTGCGAACCCTAAGAGACATCCTCTCTGATAGAGTGCCGGCTCGCATCTTACTAACTAAACTAAAACTTAGTCTCACGCCGCCTAATCGTGCGCCTCTAGCGGAAAGTCAGTTAGGATCATCTTCATGTCACTCATAATCCCAACGGGTATGGAAAATTCCCCATTTTTCCCATTTTTCCTCCGATTTGAAATTTAACGAACTTTATTTAAATATTCTAACTACAGGTACGTTCATAATCTATTAACCGCTCCTAAATTATGTAACAATATTTGAAATTGTTTAATTAATTATTTTGCCCGTTTCTGGGATATTTTGGCAGTTGTTGCACTTGTTAGATTGTCATATCTATATATTAATACGCCTGTTTCTAAATCTTCCGTCCGTTATTATCCTACAACAACCTCTCGTTAAAAATGTGACCATCAAAATAGTCCAAGATGCAATGCAAATATGTAAAGCCAAATTATCTGGTGTCGCTTATTCACAGATTTCTTATTTGTCCCATTTCATTTCACCCAATTTTAAAAATGAAACATTCCAAATGGTCTTGCATCGCTTAAATGCCCAACCTAAAATTAAAATGAATTGAAAAAAAATTGTAAAAAGAAGTTATACGTCCCGACCTCCTGCCTTAATTTACGGTATGTTTTAGCGAACCAGCGTCAGGTGAATTTCTCGCCCAACTGTTTTTGTCACTTTTTTGTCGGCAAATTAATGTAGATATTTTAAGCGCCTCCCCTCCGGATTTGTATCGGCAAATCAATGTGAATATTTTACACCCACCTTTTAAGAAAGAGTGAGAAAAAGTTAAATCAAGATTATTATACTTTTTAGATATTTAACTATTAGCAATAGCTCTTTAGTTAACATATAAAACGTTTTAATAATTAAATCATCATACTGTGGTATATCCACAGGTCTTGCTAGTTATTATTATTTCACTTCTTGAGTAAGCTGATGATCTTTCACTGGAGTCCGGGTGACAACAAGTCTCCTCAGGTCTCCATGACTCTTCTCGGTATTCTAGCCGATTTCAACAATGCTGTTGTCTGGATGGTCTCAATTCTTCCTCTGATTTTCAGTTCCTCTAATCTGTTTTCTAAATTTTGGAGAACATTCCAAGAGCACCAACTACAATTGGCATCACATTCACCCCCATATTCCTCAGTTCTTTTGTTGTTTTTTTTTCAATTCTTTGCCAAATCCAGGTCTTTGTTTATCTTTTAGTTTTCTTTCATCTTCATCCTGTCGGTGTCAGCCAGGCCGGATAAAGATGAAAACGATCCCGTTTTCATTAGCGCTAGATCAAGGAGATTGTTTTGGTGTCTGAGGCGGAGCGTCACGCCTACCATCAGCTCCACACTTTACATACAGATTCCGCCGCGTGTGAGTTGCGAACCCTAAGATATATCTTCTGAGTTGGCGAGGGTCGGTATCGAACCAGGAAGCTAGTCGGACGCTCTACCGACTGAGCTACACAGGCGTATAGTGAAGCGATTAAAAACAAATTTAATGTAAATCTCATTTCAGGAACAACAACAGCAACAGCAGCAACAACAACAACATCAACAACTAAAAAGTAGGCAGAATGAATGCAAAAAAAAAAAAATGGAAACAGTATTTTTCTTTTAAAACGTCAGTTGATAAGGAAGATAGAAAAAAAAAAGAGACAAACTTTTAATTATTCTGTTATGAAAGATTTAAAAAAAAAAAAAGACAACATTATTTTACATCTTCTTTTCCTCGCCACCAGCAAATATAGAAGCGAGCAGTGTATTCCGGGCATGAGGCCTTCGGCTTGCTACTTGCAACTTGATAGACAAATGATTATATAATGATATTCTTGTGTTTCTACGGTCGCGTCCAACGTGCAACGTGCAAACCCAAAGCGACACGGTTCACCAATTTACATCTCGCTAGTGGTGCTTTATTTGTTGGTCGATAATACGTAGATTGTAGTGAAAAGAATCCCCCCTCCCATGATGCGACTGCGAGACCCACATACGCTCTTTCTGTGCATTGATGGTTTCCACACGGGCTGTTTTATGACAGTTCTATAGCCGTCGCCTGCCTACGTGCGACAGGCGGCGTACTCCTGCCCTCGTAAACGACCGCTTTAAACTTATGAATGGAAATGATTATTGCCTTGTGACTTTCTTCTTCTTCTTCTTCTTCTTTCTTCTTCTTCTTCTTCTTCTTCTTCTTCTTCTTCTCATCAACATCATCAACATCATCATTATTATTCTAATTCTTTCGTATTTTTTGTTTTCTAACGTTTGTTTGTTTGTTTGTTGTTGTTGTTGCTTCTTCTTCTTCTTCTTCTTCTTCTTCTTCTTCTTCTTCTTCTTCTTCTTCTTCTTCTTCTTCTCATCAACATCATCAACACATCATCATTATTATTCTAAATTCTTTCGTATTTTTTGTTTTCTAACGTTTGTTTGTTTGTTGTTGTTGTTGTTGTTGCTCTTCTTCTTCTTCTTCTTCTTCTTCTTCTTCTTCTTCTTCTTCTTCTTCTCATCATCATCATCATCATCATCATCATTCTTAGTTTTTAGAAAATGTTTAGTTTTCTACCGTTTTTGTTGTTGTTAATGTTGTTAATGTTGTTGTTGTTTTAAAATATTTAAACATATACATATAATCTTAGCATAATGGAGATTCGGTGTCTGTCTGTAACCGAAATTACATCACTGCTTGCGTCACAATAGCCACAGGAATTGCCAATTACAAAATATTATTCAGAATAAAATTATCTGCAACATGATGTAGATTTTACAAAAGTTATTACAAAATTAAAATGTTTAACTTTCTATAAAAAGCTGACTCAATAAAATCAACTGTACTATGTGTGCCTGATCTTAGTACTGGGAGATTAAAAGACTATCTGTGACCAAAACTACATCATTGCTTACGTCACAATAGCCCCACGAGTTGCCTAAGTTTATCAATGAATATTTACTTCGAAATTATTAATACATAAAATTAATCTTATTTATTTATCATGTCTCTATGAAAATCTGAGCTAGATTTGGCCCAAAACAGCCCATGTTATTAGTTCGTTTAAAATCCTGCAATGTGTCTTATAACACCAAGAAATAAAGGTTTACATAATACGTGATGCGGTTGATTTTAACAAAACCGGGCTTAATAAATAATTAATTGATTTTATTGATCTCTAATATTGTTTTATTCTTCAACATATTAAAATAAATCCTATGAATGATTTTACACAGAAACCAATTAAAATATAATTAGATTGGTCACATCGTCTTTAACCGCCTCTTCCTAATGATTCTTCTTGTTTTTTATCACCAACCTCATCTTCTTCTTCTCCCCTTTCATCACCAACCACTTCGTCGTCTTCTTCTTTTTCTTCCCTTTCGTTAATACATTCAGCATAGCCCTGTATTGTATCTTCTTATTATAATGGAGATTGTGAGTTTTTCTATCTGTAACCGAAACTATATTACTACTCAAGTAACAATTACCTTAGTTATTTACGTCACATTCTCCATGATTATCATTTTATCTTAAACCTCACTTATTAATAAAATTGGTTTACATTTTTAATACTGTTGAACATATCTCCATACTGATAACATTCAATTGTATTTATATACAACAAAATCGCGGTTTACAATGTGAACGGGAAGGCTAATTTGCATATTGATATTAAAATTTGATTTTAATAAATATGTGTTTGGTATTATTGATTTCTAATTGTTTGGTTTTATCTTAATGAATATGAACAAAAATCTCTTCAATAAATCTTAAAAGAAATCCATTAACAAGAAGAAATAACTGTAGTTTTATTCTTTACTTCCTATTTTAACTAAATAGTTAAATTAGAAAAAATTAGCAATGAAAGACGGAAGTGATGGACGAGTAAGTTTCAGTTGTCCTATGTTTCAAATCTTTTTATCTGCATTCTTATTTAGTTTCACTAGCCTTTCTAATTTGACATAATATTTTATTACATGAAAACTTAAATACTTGCACCCGGAGGGTGCATATATTTGCTAGTAAAATATAAAATAGAATGTAATGAATTATTTGCTTTGATATGTTTTAAAGTTTATTTTTTTATTAAGTATATTTTTGTTTTGCGTAATAAATTTTGAAACTTTTGAAATCTTTTTTGTGAACTTATCAATATAAGCGCATCTGAAGCTCGCTCGTACTTGAAATTTTTAGCTCATAACACAAAGCCAAAAATCAACCGTTTGACGGCCCATTGGGGCCCTCGTAAGTCAACGTACCACTACATATATATATATATTATATATATATAATAAAAATGAAGGTCCACAAAATGGATTATGTTCTTTAAGAATTATATATATATAACGATCGTTGGAAGCGCACAATATCCAGAGGTTAAGGTTGAGAAAAAACAAATACAAAGTGCTCAATACAATGTAGAGCATAAATTTATTTTAAGAATGGAAAGGAGTAACCTACTCGAGTTTCATCGATTGATTCTTCAGGGTTACTTTAAATTAATCGAGTTTACGATTAATCTTAGGTGTTATAAACATGCCCGTTGGAATGGGACTAAAGTTACCCTGAAGAATCAATCGATGAAACTCGAGTAGGTTACTCCTTTCCATTCTTAAAATAAATATATATATATATATAATATATATATATATATATATATATATATATATAAAGAATGTCCGCAAAATGGATTATGTTTTTTCTTTAACTATTATTTTACATTAGCGACACGTGTTTCAGATCTTCTGATATCTTCAGGCTTTAATTAATTACATTCAGGTGGTTAATCGAAGCCTAAAATAATTATAAAGATTTTTTTAACATAATCGGTTTTTGCTGACCTCATATAATATATATATATATATATATATATATATATATATATATGTGTGTGTGTGTGTGTGTGTGTGTGTGTGTGTGTGTGTGTGTGTGTGTTGCGGGCTGCTAATCTGTTCTTTATTAAAAAAAGATTACCATTGGGTTTTTTTAAAGAACTTCTTTCTTCTGTTAGTTATATAAGACTTGTTCACCTTGTTTACATCTATAATGCACTGTACTCTAATTTCAATCAACACATCTATCGTTGGGTCTGTACATATCTATCTAGCTATTTATCTATGACTCTGTTCATTATCTATATATCAAATGTACTGCCGTGCATATTTATGTGCTCTCTCTCTCTCTCTCTCTCTCTCTCTCTCTCTCTCTCTCTCTCTCTCTCTCTCTCTCTCCTCTCTTTCTCTCTCTTTGCGTGAGTGTCTTTAACTATTTGCTCCACTTTAAACAGCTCACAGCGGCTCCCACACTATTGCGATACCATACCCAAGCAAAGTACTAAAACTGATGGTCAGTTCAATATAATTGAGCAGAAGGACTCAGATAATTAAATAAACTAACAAAAAATACGCAAGTATTTAAGTTTTAATGTAATAAAATATTATGTTGAATTAGAAAGACTAACAAAACTAAATAAGAACGAATATAAAAATATTACACTTATTTCAATGGTATTTTAATTGATTTCTATATAAAATTATATATAGGATTGCTTTTAATACTTTTGAGAATAACATGATAGTATTAGAAATCAGTGAAAGCAAAGACAGTTTTGTTAAAGTCCTTATGCAAATAAATCCCACCATATACTATGTAAATATTTATTTCTAAGATATATATATATATATATATATGAGAGACAAAAGATCCATTGAACAAGAACAACACTCATTTGATAAAGGGTATCTAACGAACCCGAAAATTTATGATAAAAAATAATAATAAAAAAATAAGTGAATCCAATACTCCATAACATCGAGTTCATTCATTTATTTTAGATGCTTCGTAATAACGCCAACTTAAAAAAACAAACATTATATATATATATATATATATATATATATATATATATATATATATATATATATATATATATCAATCATATTTCAGGATTTTAAATAGATTAATAATATGAGCAGTTTTGCAGCAAATCTCACTCGGCTAGACTTTAATAGAGACAGAGTCAATAAATAAAATGCTAATTAAGTTTAAATAATGACTATTTCATAATCGTTGAGAATATAACTTAAATAAGATTGAAAATCGTGACGTCACTGATGACGTAGTTTTGCTTACAGACAGTTACATAATCTCCATTATAATAAGATAAGATATTACAATAACGGTAGGACTTTATTTGAATAGAATAAGTTGTGAGGTGAAGAGATAGTGAACATACATACGCCAGAATGGGCTAACAAGCAAATACATTGATCAGCTCTGTAAGAGATTGTACGTTGTGAGAAAGACATGTTAGTTGCGATGGCTGATAGGGACAAGCGGCGAGAGAGAGCCATGGAAATCCGTACTGTCAGCACAATCTGATGTGGATGAAAATAAACTTCGCAAAATAGTTCCATCCTATATTTTAGTATTTTGTTTGCTGCTTTTAAAATCACTGATACTATAAGCGTCAGGAGCTGTCAAAGTTTAAATACCGGATATATAAGTTCCTTATCTCTTTGTCTACTTTAAACCACTCACAGCGGTTCTCCCGCCACTGCAAGTCGCATCTCTTATTATAATGGAGATTGTGTGTTTGTCTGTCTGTAACCTAAACTATATTCCTACTCATGTCACAGTTCCCTTAGTTATTTATGTCACATTCTCCATGGATTTATTTTTATCTAAAACTCAGTTATTAATGAAATTGTTTTACATTATTAATACTGTTGGCCTCATCTACATATTAATAATATGTATTTGTATTTATATATACAACAAAATAGCGGTTTACAATGTGAACAGGAAGGCTAATTTGCATATTGATATTAAAAATTTTATTTTAATAAATATGTACTTAGTATTATTGATTTCTAATTGTTTGGTTTTATCTTAATGAATATGAACAAAAATCTCTTCAATGAATCTTAAAAGAAATCCATTAACAAGAAGTGATAACTGTAATCTTATTCTTTACATCCTATTTTAACTAAATAGTTAAATTAGGAAAATTTAGCAATGAAAGACGGGAGTGATGGAAGAGTAAGTTTCAGATGTTCTATTTTTTATTATACCCTTCTCTGTTTCAAATATTTTTACCTGCATTCTTATTCAGTTTCATTAGCCTATCTAATTTAAAATAATATTTTATTACATTAAAACTTAAATTCTTGCACCGGAGGATGCATATATTTGCTAGTAATAATAATTAATCAGTGTAGAATAAACATCATACTCACTGTAGAAGAAATATTCCAATTACCATCGAATTGGCCAGACAAGGCAACAAGCAAGCCGTAACTGAATACGGATCTTGCATTGTTGCAAGCCTACTGCAGAATGCTAGGTCATTTATCAAGTGCTATAACACCACAGAAACCAAACAGCCAATAAGGACTCACGGAACGGGCTCAGCCAAATGTATGAATGGAGCATTTCTGGGTGTCATAAATACCAGCTGCTTTAGGCACTAGTTCAGTTGTGCTTAGTTAGTTGTTGTTGCTCAAACCAACAGTACACTAACACTCCAACAAGCAGAAGGACTCAGATTACAATATTGATAGGACTTTATTTGAATAGAAAAAGTTCTGAGGCAAATAGATAGCGAACACTGAAATATCCCATCGTATAGGTACACTCAATTTGTCACTGGCTCTAAAAAAAAAAAAAGGGTGATCACAGGAAATTCTTCTAAAAATCATATAAAATAAACTAACTATCCGATTTTAATAAAACTTTCGGTATTTGAAGTAATAAAAGACGAAGTGTAATTGTAAATGTTAACTAAATTGAAAAGGCTAATAATTTGTTTCGTTAGTTTTTGTTTCGGGCGTTGATCCCTCATACAAATATCTTTGTAATTTTTTTTTTGGGGGGGGGGGGATATAAATAAATTTTACATTTTTGGAAAGATAATTTAATGACAGAACATATGTAAAAAAAAAAAATAAATTTCTTCTAATTTGGTTTTGGTAATAGTGTATCTTAAACATTTGAAACTTAAATCTCATAAATAAGAAAAAAATATGTATCTTTTTTTCTTTTTTTTTTCTCAATTTTTAGATAATTTTCTAAAGAATTTTATATTAAAAGTTCCTGTTGTCTACTTTTTTATTTTATTTTTTACAGGGATTTTTAAATATTTATAAAATGAATAAATATTTTTGTTTGGTGGCTCGGAAAATCGTATTTATTTAAGCAAAGATAATATTGTATAAAAAATATCTAGCTAAAAATAATATATTTCGGTATTTATTTTTGAAAAATTCTAAAATAATGTTTGAATTAAAAATTGTCGTCATTCTTATTAATGGATAGATCTAAGGAAAATAATACTCTTCGTTTTAGAGGTGAGGGAAAAAGTTGTTGAGGCGCTGGCTGCTGGTGTAAATAAGTTTTTATTTATATCTTTTTTAACAAATCGCGCGCTTTTGAAAAGCAAGTGGCCAGGTTAGTTCAGTCGGTAGAGCGTTCGGCTAGAAACCACAAGGTTCCTAGTTGGATACCGGTCCTCGCCAACTCAGCGTATGAGTAGCACAGGGATCTGTGCGGTAAAGTAAGGAGCTGATGGTAGGTGTGGCGCTCCACCTCAGATGCTAAATACAATCTCCTTGGTCTAGCGCTATTGAAAAGGGGATAGACTCCCTCGCTGATTGGCTGATACCGACTTTAGGCCGCCCCGTCGACTTTTACCATCGTACAATAAAAAAGTACCTAGAAAATTTGGTACAGCCTTTGGGAGAAATTTGTTATGGAAAAATGAAACTTCTTTCACCACTCGGTAAACGGTAGCAGCTTAATAATATTTTCTGAATAAGCTACAAAACTCCCAAAGGCGTAAAGGAGTTGTAATCCTTAATAGCAAATTAGAAAGTAATAAAATCTGAAATAAATACTTTTGTTTAGTGGCTCGCAAAATCGTATTTATTTAATCAAAGTTAATATTGTATAAAAAATATCTGGCTAAAAATAATGACATAATATATTTCGGTGTTTTTTTTTTTTAATTTTAAAATAATGTTTGAATCAAAAATTGTCATCATTATTATTAATGGATAAATCTAAGGAAAATAATACTCTTCGTTTTGGAGGTGGGGGAAAAAGTTTTTATTTTATTTTTTTTAACAAATCGCGCGCTTTTGAAAAGCCCGCAAATTGAGTATACCTACCATCGTACAATAAAAAAAAACTACCTAGAAAATTTGCTACAACCTTTGGGTTGGTTGGTTGGTTTATTAATTTTACCGGCATATCAACCCGTCCAGGGTTATATCATGCCTAGCGGTTGTGGTGTTATACATATTGTGCATTCATATATATACTTTTAGTAATTGGTTTTAACAATGTGTTAGCATTATTGGGGATTATATTGTATGGCATTGATTTGTTTCATGTCTATATTCTATGGTATAATTTTATTTCCCTTAAAAAGGAGAAAATATCTCCAATGTTAACATTTTCAAATAGATCCTTCATATTGTTTGCTTTAAAATAATGGTTTCTGGTGGGAGCAAAAAATCTACATTCCATCAATAAGTGTTTAACTGTCAGGGGTGTTTGACATGTTTCACATTGTGGTTGTTGTTTTTGTTTGAGTATATAGAGTGTGTTAGTTTTGTATGACCAATGCATAATTGGGACATAATGACTTGTTCCTTTCTAGACTTCCTTAAAGTTGGTCTGCAGCCTCCCAAAGTCGGTTTGATTAGGAAGAGTTTATTGTGGATACAGTTATTCCAGTGTTGCTGCCATTTTGTATGAAGGAATCTATTAATTCTAGGTTTCAAGTCAGTATATGGTATACAACCTTTGGGAGAAATTTTTATGGAAAAAATGAAACTTCTTTCACCACTCAGTAAACGGTAGCAGCTTAATATTTTCTGAATAAGCAGCAAAACTCCCAAAGGCGTAAAGGAGTTGTAATCCTTAATAGCAAATTAGAAAGTAATAAATCAACAAGCTTTATTGGTTAGAGAAAGACAGCAATGCAGAGAAGTAGAACTATTTATAACAGAACTATTGTTTATAAAGCGAAGGATGTGAATCTCTGTTATGAGAACAAATACATGTTTGTTTGGCTTTTCCTTTAATCAGCATCAGTGTTGATAAGCAAGGCCAGTGTACGGAATAATGTAACCACAGTAACACTATAAATACTTATATTATTATGCATTTATGAATATCTAGATTTAAAAACAAATCCCAGGCATTTACTAAGTTTACGTTAGTTTGGCATATGGCCTTAACTCTTTGCCTACTGTTGTATCGTCGAGGTAAAATGATACACATAAGAAATTAAGTGCTTAATATATTTATTCACTACCAGTATCCGGTGCTAACGGATACATACGAAAACACAGAACGATAAGTTACAAAAACAATTAGCAAGACAAATTACAAGAAATAGAGGAGGGTCAAATGCGGTATAGCTTAATGCAGTACGATCAATCCGAATATTAATTCGTTTATTAATCATCTGTTGAAGTCCTTAATCGTAGACTATTTAAGGCTATGAACCAGGCCATCTGATAGAGTGCTGAAGGGGTGTTAGCTATTCTTCAACACATTACAAAAATTCCCCAACGCCCAAATTGATGTTTGCATGTATTGATGATAATGATGATAATAATGATGATTTTTATTTGGGGGCTGTGCGAACACTGGATACCAACTAGAAGACTTATCAAGAGTGATGACGAGAGAGGGAGAGAGAAAGGGGGCAGGGGAATTCGTGATGTCAGCATGCATGTATTGATGATGATGATGATGACGATGATGATGATGATTTTGATTTTGATTTTGGGGTAGTACGAATACTGGATGCCGTCTAGTGGACTTACCAACAGTGATGGTGAGAGAAGGAGAGAGAGAGAGAGAGAGAGAGAGAGTCAGGGGAATCTGTGATGTCAGCATGCACTGATTATGATGATGATGATGATGATTATTATTATCATTATTTTTATTTGGGGGCTGTACGATCTCTGGGTGCCGACTAGAAGACTTACCAATAGAGAGAGAGAGAGAGAGAGAGAGAGAGAGAGAGAGAGAGAGAGAGAGAGAGAGTCAAGGGAATCCGTGATGCCTGCATGCACTGATGATGATGATGATGATTATTTTTATTTAGTGGGGTACGAACTCTGGATGCCCTGTAGAGGACTTACCATGAGAGATAGTGTGTGTGTGTGAGAGAGAGAGAGAGAGAGAGAGAGAGAGAGAGTGTGTGTATGTGTGTGTGTGTGTCGAGTGAATCCGTAATACCAATATGCACTGCTGCTACTGCTGCTGCTGCTGATGATGATGATGATGATGATGATGGTCATTAAGATCAAATGATAATGTCAATAAGACACCATCCCCCGACAAAAGAAAGAGATGTCTTTTTTAGAATTAGTTGTTTCATAATCTGTTTGTGCAAATGAAGACATTTTTTTCCTCGGCACGACCGCTTTTTTTCCTCCCGAAATTAGATTCAAATTGTCACTGACCGAAAAATGCTTGAAACGTTTGAAGGCACCAGTAAGCAGATATCCTACTGATTGTTGTGAATCCGGGATGCTACCAAGATAAATAAATGATCTTTGTCAATACACTCTGACTTCTCCTCTACGGACCCCACCCTCATAAACTGACTTCGGATGCAATGGACAAAATCTACAAACAAAACACACACACACACACACACACACACACACACACACACGCACATACACTTCCAAATAGCGATTTATTTCATTAGTTTGCAAAGTGACTATGCGATCACTGCAGAAATAAATCCATTTCTATTACATACACAAGGCAAATGAAATTAAACAAGTTGTAGTGTACATTTTAATATTTATAATAAATGTAATGTTATGGTATTTGAAACCATATTTATTAAAATCGTTTCCTTTGAGAGAGAGAGAGAGAGAGAGAGAGAGAGAGAGAGAGAGAGAGAGAGAGAGAGAGAGAGAGAGAGCGCTATCGCTGCTATTCTAAGTGTGGCATATATTTTTAAGTACTACACACACACACACACACACACACATATATATATATATATATATATATATATATATATATAAGACTCCGTTAGATCTTAAGTTCCATTTTATTTCACTCAGTATTTCGAGGGCGTGATTCCCCTTTTTCAATAATTTTTAGACTGGTTGACTAGTGTGGTCGCTGCTGTTTATATATACATATATATATATATATAAACAGCAGTGACCACACCAGTCAACCAGTCTAAAAATTATTGAAAAAGGGGAATCACGCCCTCGAAATACTGAGTGAAATAAAATGGAACTTAAGATCTAACGGAGTCTTTCATTTACTTCCACTTTACCCATGCTTTACACTAAATCTAAAATATATATATATATATATATATATATATGTGTGTGTGTGTGTGTGTGTGTGTGTGTGTGTGTGGTATGCGTGTATGTGTGTGTGTGTGTGTGTGTTGTGTGTGTGTGCATTTCTCTGAAGAAGGAGTGTCAAGTCTCCGAAATATTAGAATGAAATAAAACGAAACTTAACATCCCACAAACTGAGTTTATCATATATTTCACACCCCATGCTTCATACTAAATCTTAAATAATATATAATATATACATTTATATATACATATAGATATATACTCTGAGAACCAGACTTACCATATATATATATATATATAATATATATATATATATATATATATATTATACATTGAGAATTAGACTCACCAGATATAATATATATATATATACACATTGAGAATTAGACATCATATATATATATATATATATATATATATATATATATATTTAATTATTTATGCCGTATATACATACATTTATATTATTTACATTATGACCATAACTAATGATATTCACTATAGTGTTTTTATAACTCAAAAATAATCCCTTCTCATCTACGAACTTTAATGGACCACCTCTCTCCCTATTAGTCCGTTGATGAGAGGTCTGTTTGAAATTATTCTTTTGGCTTAGCATTTTTATTTCTGTATTCTTTCATTTTTATAAGACGTATTTCTAGACGAAGTATTCTTACGATTCAGTATTTCTTTTTTTTTAGTATCTATCCTTCTTGGTTTTTTTATTACAACGAGAAAACACAACATTGCACCTAAATATCTTCTAAGCAATTACGATAGAGCATTTTTTGGAAATTTCAATCCAAACGATAAATTCTTAAGGGCGTAAAAATTCTTGAATTTTAAAATCTTTAAAAAAAAATAGCTTATATTACATTGATAGAATAAAGCAAAAATTCTTCAAAGCCGTAGTAGTATCGTTGCTACTGTACAGCTACACCACTTGGATTTGGCGTAGAATTTTCATTTTTGTTTTTTTCCTTTTTTATAAGACGTATTTCCTGACGAAGCATTCTTTCTATTCAGTATTTTTTATTCTCTATCTTTCTTTTTCTTATTGCAACGAAAAGAATCTGCGCTGCCATTTTCAGCTAAAAAAAAAAAATTATTTACCCAACCCGTTTACTACGGGTTGGATTTGACAAGTATGGGGCATCCAGCGAGGATCGAACTCGCTATTCAGTGATAATGGATCTGCGGGACTAGTTTGCAAATCATTACACCACGACGGGACGCCTTCCAGTTAAATATATTTTAAGCAACCACAATAGAGCTTTTATTGGAAACTAGAAGCTGCTATCCGGCGTTGCCTGGGTAGAAGGTGCGATAATAAAAAGTTACTCTCGAAGACCCATTGATTGTTTTGGTCTTACATAATGTATTTGTGTTTTAATCACGAACACCACCAATGATTTTCCCTTCTGTTACTATTCAAATCATAATTTCCAGATATCGATAAAAGTGTAATTATTTTTGCACAAAATGCTGATAGTGAATATGAATATATATTTACATTGTAATT
>CM042143.1:64397625-64415125 GCA_023376005.1 Doryteuthis pealeii | reverse complement strand
TATCATAACAAGTCATCCGTTCCTTTATTTTATTTGTTTATGTACATATATGACTGTATCTAGTTATCTGTTCACCTAACATGTTTACACAGTTGATTATTCAACATAGGGCGCTATATAAAAGTCAGTTTAAGCAGTCATGATCCGCGTCTGAATGTGGACACACCAAACACAAATATTTGCTCTCGGCGCCATCTCACCATATTGTGGTGGATACGGACCAGCTTCTCTCTGACCAATGATACCAATTACAATGTGTCACGGGGTGTATATTTTTCTTATAAATATTTTATCTTTTTTTTTTTCATTTTTTATATTTCATTACAACGCCTATGGTAGACATTTCTAGGAAGACATTGGTTTTGACTTATGAATGCCCCAACTTATGACTTTGCCGAATTCAAGCTGTTACCCACTCTATGTTGTAGAGTAGGTAACACCCCTTCGGCACTTATCAGATGGACTGGCCCATAGCCATAAAATAGCCTACAATTAAAGTAGATTAATGAGCTAATATTCAGACTGACTTTGCTGCATTGAAAAATCTGAAAAAAATTAATGTTCCATTCTTGTCATTTCTATCTTGGTACAGCCAATCTCGATCCAAGACATTTGCTGCCATTGTGTACTTTTGTTCTGTGTTTGTATGTATCTGTTCGGCACCGGATTCTAGTGCTTAACAATGTGTTAAGCACACTATTCATCTGTATATTTTTCTACCTTGTGATACAACACTATTTTCCCAGATAGAAATTTGAGGTACGAACAAGCTTAGAATACACTGACTGCAGAGGAAAGAACTCCCTCAATGGGTTCACCTGTGGCGACACGTGATGCTTAAGGATGGAACCATGGTTCTGAGCAGTCCATGACATGCAACATTCCACTTTGGTATTTACTTACCTAGAGTCCCCCACTGAGCCGACTGGTTACGTCAAGCCCAGCACCAAAGTAAATTCTCCGTGCCTATTGCCCTTATGGAAAACCCCTATTATTTTCATCATATGGGTGCTAGAAGGAGCGCCGAAGGTTTAGTGTCCTGGGTATGACGTTAAACTCTATCTGATGGTGAAGTTCCAATTCTGGAAGTCTGGAGAACGTGGAAGTTACTCTTCATCACCATTACTCAAGGAGTGTTATTACCTGTTAGGTGAGTTCTTTTTTAAATGTTTAAAAATGGAGTTTAAAAAAAAGACATGACGTATAAACCCAAATAACCAATCAACCAATCAACGAGCGAGTCCTTCAATTCAGATAATTTTTATGACACTACTATGAAGAACTAAGCGTTTTCTTTTTTATTTCTTGTTATATTCATAAATACTAACAGTAATGCACCTTACTAGCAGGCCTGTGGATCCCAATATAATTAATTATTACAACATTAGATACTTAAGAGCTATTGTGCACAAAAAATAAATAATTTCTCTCTCTCTCTCTCTCTCTCTCTCTCTTCTCTCTCCTCTCCTTCCTGTTCATATTTTAATTATGTTCGATTGAAACAGATTAGCGTTATCGCTTCTGTGCACTCACCCCTCTCTATATATTTTCCTTTCTCTCTTCTTTGTATTATATTGTTTCTGTGTTTTGTTTTATATCATTCTCACATTTCAGTATTCCATAATATTAGCATTTTTTTAATGTATACTATGCACTATTTTATCATGCATCTCTTTATATTCTATCAATGTTACTATATATAATGCTCTTGTTCCTTAATCTTCCGACCGTTATCAAACACCCTCTGGTTGAGTCCGTCCCAATCGTAAAAGATGAAATGCAAAAATGTAAATCTTGATTGTATAGTGTTGCTTGTCCTTCAAATTCTTATTTCTTATGAGTGTCGTCACCTTAGCTAAATAATGGACCATTCCGTTTTATTATAAAGAAAGAACGGGAGGACAAAGGACATGATACACAGAAAAAATATAATAAATGAATAGATAGAGTAGAGGAAAGATAGACAGAGGGTGAGTACGTGGAAGCGATAACGCTAATCTGTTTCAATCGAAAATAATCAAAAGATGATAGTAAGAAAAAAAGAGTGTGAAAGAGAGAGAGAGGGGGGAGAAAGAGAAGAGAGAGAGAGAGAGAGAGAAAGAGTTAAATAAAGATTATTATACTTTCTTACATACAGAATTATTTTGCAATTGCCAGTAAGAAAATATATCAACGGTTGTAATAATTAAATTATCATACTGTGGTATATCCACAGGTATTGATGGCTGTAACCTCCGGGCTTCTCCGAGTGTCCGATGTATTTGGAAACATTGAATCCTTCTTAGGTTTTTGTGAGTTTGGGATATACAGTGGTACCTTGGACTTACGAGTGCCCCAACTTACGAGTTTTTCGAGTTACAAACTGTCAATCAGTCGATTTTTTGCGTTGTATTGAGAGCTAATATTTGAGATACGAGGTACGCTTATGTTACTAAGTCTACAAAAAAGTTTCCAAATTTATTACGCCAAAGAAAATATTATTTATAAAAAAAAATAAGCATTAAAACATAATACAACACATAATTTATTATATCCTATTTTATTATGTTTCTATACAATACAGGGTTATTTTTCTTATTATAAAACGTAATAAGAAAGATGAGGGTGGTTTTTATGGGAGCTGACACGGATTAATGGTATTTCAGTTTATTTCAATCGGAAAAATTGATTTGATATACGAGGGAATAAAGTTACGGGCTGACCGAATTAAACTGGTAAGTCAAGGTACCATTATCCCGCGAGATCACTGAAGTTAAACAGCGATAAGACTCTAAGTGTTCTATACTTAATTAGGAGACGATTTAAGCAACTGCAGGTACTTTAAAGAACTTGAGTACTTTGTTTGTCAAAAATGGGGTGATATGGCATTAATTGACGTGAAAGAGGGTTAATATGCCATTCAAATAAATAAATAAATGAAAATAACCAACCAATATAGCACTGTATAATGTGTATGGGTATGAAAACACAAGCCTACTCTCCCATGGTAAAGTTCCACAGCATACACGCTAGGAAAGCCGAAGAATAAAGTGGTCGAAATTTTGCAAGAAAAACGGTAGGCTGTGAATTCAGAGGCGTAAACCTTTACCATAGTCTACCAGCCATATGACAGTGGAATATGAAATGAAGCTCCAGCGTTGTTGTTTTAAGGGAATTGAGATTATAAACTTATCAAGTCCTATACTTAAATTAACTGAAAATTACTATTCGCTGGTAAATATGCCAAGTATTTAATGATAACTCTATTTTATAATGACAATAAAAATTTTTTTTAAAAAACTTAAATTTGTTCACTTTTCTAGTTCTGAGGTCAAAAAGGTATATAACTGAATCACTACGCAACAACTTTAAATCTAAACAACATCAATTAATACTGTCCTTTGTTTTTGTTTTTCTAATGAATTGCGTATTAAGTTATGTTTTCCTTAGAGTTTCAATTTCATTAAAAGTATTAATCCCAGTTGAGAAAGTTAAAATATATACATTGGACTTCATTTCACATACCACTAATACCTGTCCGGTAGACTATGGTAAAAATTTACGCCCCTGAATTCACAGTCAACTAGAAAAACAAAAGGAGGATATGAATCCGATATTAATCAAGATATTTCTTTTCTCACTTTATTTCTTTTCGTGACAGATCACACAACCAACATTTTCGTCTGACTTGGCGTTCGCATCGAAATAGAACCAACCACCTGCCGTGTACACGTGCGACCTACACAACTTAGGAATGTTGTGTTTGGCCCTTTAAAACCGCGAAGGAAAAGATGGAGGAGGGGGGATTTACTAGGAACTAAATAAAAAAAAAGGCGGCAAGTTGGTCGTTTATGATAGGGTAATCATAGCGATCTCTTAACCTTTAAGGTCAAAATTTGGGGGGTTGGGGTTTAAGTATCAAGAGATGCCGAAACTTCAGATGGGTATTAAACAAGAATGTTGAAAGATCAAAGAATTAACTTGAGAATTATTGGATCTTTGATTATCTCTTTTAATTTGTTTGTTCTTTTATTTTATTTATTTTTTTTTTTTTTAGGTTTTTTTTTTTTACGGTCGAGATAGAAAAAAAATTTAGTTGCTTTTCATCGCAACTCTTCAGACTATCATTCTACAGCTATTAGCCGTAATATTATCTATCAAGAATATAAGTATAAATAATCAAGAATATGCGCCCTCCAGGCGTAATTATTTAAGTTTTAATGTAATGAAATAAATCAAATTAGAAAGACTAACGAAATTAAATAAGAATGCAAAAAGATTACATTTATTTTAATTATATTTAAATTGGTTTCTATATAAAATCATTTATATGATTGATCTTAATGCTGGAGAATAAAACAATGATATTAGAGATCAATAACACCAAGTAATCATTTATCAAACCCGGTTTTGTTAAAACCAGTATGCAAATTAACCACACCATATATTATGTAAAGCTTTATTTCTTACATGAGACAGTTTGTCTTGAGGATAAGCGGGTAATACACTGATTTGAAACTAATGGTAACAAACCCTTTTTAGTTGTATAGTATACCATCTATATATTAATACTCGTGTTTTAAAAATACGACTGTCATCATTTTGCATCACCCACTGGTTTAAATGAGACCGTCCAAATCGTCCAAGATGAAATGCAAAAATGTAAATCCTGATTATCTGGTATTTCTTATCCACAAAATTATTATGTCTGACGAGTGACGTCACCTTAGCCACATAATGGACCATTCCGTTTTTATTACAAAGAAAGAAAGGGAAGAAAAATGACATGCTACACAGAAAAATATAAAAAGAAAGAAAGAAAGAGATTAGGGAATATATATATATATATATATATATAGAGAGAGAGAGAGAGAGAGAGAGAGAAAGTGTGTGTGTGTGTGTGCGTGCACGGAAGTGATAACGCTAATCTCTTTCACTTGAAAATAATAAAAAGAAGAAAAGAAGGAAAGAAAGGAAAAAAGAGCGAGAAAGAGTTAAATCAAGATTATTATACATTTTACATATTGAAATATTTTACAATAGCTCTTAAGTAAGCATCTCAAACATTGTAATAATTAAATTATTATACTGTGGTATATCCACAGGTCCTGCAAAACAAATACATATATATATATTGTATATTATATATATATAATATATATATATATATATATATATAATATAATATATATATATTGGAGGGGGGTTGTGTAATGCATGGGTAAAGTGTGAAATAAATGAGAAACTCCGTTAGATGTTATGTGTTAAGTTTCATTTTATTTCATTCAATATTTCAAGGAGGTTATTCCTCTTTTTCAAGAATTTCTAGACTGGCTGACTGGTGCGGTCGTTAGTGCTTTTAATTGGTAGGAATATTGAATTTCCGATCTGCCTTTGGCTTGAGGTCACCTATTTGGCTATTAGGACTGGAATTGGCTGGAGTTGGGGTGTCGCTTTACTGACTGGCCTTTATTTCACACTTTACCCATGCTTCACACAAAATCCAAAATATATACTATATACATATATATACATATAAAACATATGAACCAAGTAACCAATAAGCACCCCAGTTGGGAGCTATTTTGAAAGGAATGCCTTTTGCTTTTCACCGTAAACCCCCAGTTGTTTGTTTGCATTAGAATTTCACTGTAAGATTTTTAAAAAGTTTATTCATGTATATTTACAACCCAAAGGCACGTTTTCATACTAAAATAGTTTTCGATTTTGATAAAAACAATTTGTTATTTCATGTTGTTGTTAATTCAATAGGAATTTTTTTTTAAATCATAAAACTTTAAACGAAAGACACGTTTTTATATTAAAGACACATTTTTATATTAAAACATTTTTTTTTAATCAGAAGAGAAATACAGATATGTTTATTTAAATTAAAATAGTTTTTATTTACAAAATATTTTTTATGTTTATCTAAATAAAAGGATGTTGGGAACAATTAACTAATAAATAAGTAATTTTCTTTTATTAAAATCGAAAACTATTTCAGTATGAAAACGTGACTTTGGGTTGTAGATATCCATGAACAAACTTTTTAAAAAATCTTACAGTGAAATTCCCGCCCTGTCGGCTGAGGCGTTAGACTGCACCGACTGCACCACTGCAGAGTGGTAAGACTCCCCCAATGGGGCCACCTGTTGGCCGTGGGTGGCGACCCATGATGCTTAAGGATAGAGCCCAGGTGGATGAGCAGTTCATGACATGCAATACTCCACTTTGGCCCTATCTTGGGCTAGACGGGCGGTCGGAGAGGCCCCTTCGATCAATCGGCTGGTCACGTCAAGCCCTAGCACCTATATGATTTTCCCAACCCTATTGCCCTTATGGCAAGCCCCAATCCCTTTTTATCATATGGGTGGTAGAAGGCAGTGGCTGCGGGTCTACATGTCCTGGGAATGACGTTAAACTCTATCTGATGGTGACGTTCCAGTTTTGGAGGTTTGGGGAATGTGGAGCACCCCTTTATCACCATTGCTCCCTGATCCACTCTGACCCGGAGTGGTAGTACCTTTTAGGGTCCCATCTATGGGTTAAATAGAAAAATGTATTTATAAAAAAATTGTATTATCCATTAAGAATTGATTTATTTCAAAACTTTATCGGCATTAAATGACCCACTGAGGTTGATATGCCGTAAAACAAAACAGACCAAACCAAGTAGTGAAATTCTATTGTAAAAAATCGTCTGTTGTTTGTAAACAAACAATCGGGTGTTTACGGTGAAAAACAAAAGGTGTTTCTTTCAAAACAGCTCTCAGCTGGGGTGCTTATTGGTTACTTGGTCCAAAAATATATGCAAATATGATATACACATTGAGAACTAGACTCACCAGATATACCAACCAAAAAGCACACGTAGACTCCACAACGACAACGACAATATATTTATAACTTTCAAAGAAAGAAAAATGTATGTAAAAAGTATGTGTAACACCCGTCCCATGAGGCTGAGGTTCATTTTTTGAGTTTCTGGTCGAAATAAAAATATAACGGGATGACGGTTTGTTAAATTTTTCTTTCTTTGACAGTTAAGTATTGCTCTGTATATAATTCAATTTATTGATTATTATCATTGATTATTATACATTGAGCTCTTTTTAGGGATCTATAAAAATCCTTGTATGATTTAAGATAAGTAAATAAATTGGTAAATATGTATATATTGTTATTTACTAAGCTTAGCTTAGATGTAGCACAAGGCCAGAGATATGGGGCGCCTACTGAGTATCGAACTTATTAATAATGGTCTGCGAATCTAGTTTCCAAACCATTACACCACGTGACGTGCCCTAAATATGTATATATAAATCTCTTCGTAATGTAACAGTCAGCTCGTTTAGCATTACTTCCATACTGAGTTAGCGTCTCATTAAATAGCTTATATTTATAGGTTTATGTCAGACTCAGCAGCTAAGCTTTCAAAGTGTCAATACTATTGCTATATACGATTGTATCTACTCGTACACCTGTGTGTGTGTGTGTGTGTGTGTGTGTGTGTGAGTATGCGTGTGTGTGTGTGTCTGTGAGTGTGTGTGGTTTCTCACAAATGTTAACTACTTACTCTTGAGTAGGGCGCACTGAATCTAATCGTTTGTTCGTGCCGATTTGATTTGTGATTTAAAGCACTCCATTCTGGCGAGAGGAAGTCTGTCGTTAAAAAAAAAAGGAGGCTTGAAATTACAACAAATAAAAGCAAATCAATTAACTAAGCCCACATTAATTACTGTTCGATCGAGAACAAAGAAGAAAGAAAAAAAATACTAATATAAAATTCTAATTAACCCAACGATCTTATTAATAAACACTCGACTTGGGAATTGTATTGTTCAGGTTCGAAAGTTTTGTCACCTCTAAATATTTTTAGAGGTTAAAATAATTCCATGAAAGTTAAAACATTATGTAAGGGGTGACAAGACTTTCAGACCACCTTATACAAAACGAAATTCTTGTAAATGATTTAATTTTTAAATATGTTTTTAGAGGTAAAATAATTACATGATTACTGTATATATTATATTACTAAAACAAAAAATAATGAAAGTTAAAACAATGTGAAGAGATGAGAAGTTGTTCGGACAACACTGTACAAATAATTTAATTTTCATTGACTTTTTTTAATAAAAAAAAATTATATATAATATATATATATATATATATATATATATATATATATATATATATATATATATAAAAGATTTTTTGGATGTTTGTTTATTTATTAGAAGCATTGTTGAATAAAGTATATATTAATATTTATATTTTTTGCTTGAAGGCAATTACAATGCGCATATAGCATACAATTCGATAGTTATAGAATATAATAATGACAAGTAAATTTCGCAAAAAATTACTCGGTGTGTAGAATATCGTACAGACTGTTTCAAATTTATTAAGTCTCATCAGCGATATATACTAACGATTTCCCTCCGACAGAAATCGAAACCGGGACTTCAGCCTGTACGATATTCTACACACCGAGTAATTCTTTGCGAGATTCACTTGTCATTATTATCTTCTATAATTATCGAATTCATGCGATATGCGCATTGTAATTGCCTTCAAGCAAAAAAATATAAATATCATATATATATATATATAATATATATATATATATATATATATATAACGGATATTCGGTGTTTATCTGTCTTTAAACAAAACTACGCACTGCTTATGTCTCAATACCCTCAGGAATTACGTAAGTGTATCAATGAGTATTTAATTCATATTCAAAATAATTAATACATAGTATAAAGAACATTATTATATAACCTCAGAAATCAAGTACGCAACATTAAACTGTCCATATTGTTTGTTAAAACAAGTTTTTAATAAACAGATGCACGGTATCATTGATTTATATATAGTTTGTTTTATTCTAATATATATTTAAAGTTACCTAACGACAGAGTTTTACAACAAAAATTACTTACAAACAAGAAATGGTCACATAATCTTTTACATTAAATTTGAAGGTGTTTGTGTATTTAACTGTATCCGGTTTATGTTTGCGCAGCTGTGCTTTTCATTCAAAGATCTGTTTACATTTTTTTACGAAAGAGCGTGGCAAAAAGTCCTTTTACGTAATTTTTGACGTCGATAAAATCTACATAAGAAATTTCTAAAAAGTATATATTTTTGTCACTAAATTTAAAATATTCCTTCAATTTAAATAAAATTTTATAAAAATATGTAAAAATGGGTGTATTTAAAAAAATTGTCCTCTGTCGTAAAACAAAACAAACATCTCAGCGGAGTGGAGTAAATATAATGCTTTAAAGTAAGTATTTTTAAAATATCAAATGTTATTTTTAATCATCCCCCCCCCATCCTCCTCAGGCAATATCTTTAAAAATATTAACTAGTTCTTTCTTTTTTCTTTTTTCTTCCTGTTAATTTATTATTAAAACGAAAGATGAGGAAAGTTAAAATAGTATGTACGAGTGAAAATACTTTTTGTTGCTTGGTGGACTGCTTCAATCAAAGACCAACAGTATCAACAGACAAGGATTAACAAAATCTGATACATCTTTTTTTTATTTCCAGGGCAGAGCAACAGACAAGAATTAAATCTGAGACTACATCTTTCTACTTCAAGGAAGGATAGAAGACATTTTATCCTTTTTGAAGGAAATAAAATTATACCATAGAATATAGACATGAACCTAATCAATAACATACAAAATAATCCACAGTGAGACTAAAACCATGATATATCCGGGTTAAGGATATATTAGTTGGTATTTGGTATATTATCGCAGTAGTAGCTGGTACGTCGAATAGCAGTACGTCTTCCGAGTAGTTGTGGTGTAGTCTGGCGAGTAAGTTTAGGTGGTAGGCTTAGGCTTAGGCGCTTGTACCACAACAGTGTCGAATATTTATACATGACACTGTCCAATCAGATAATAGTGAGGGGGTACCAAGGTATTTACATATTCATTACATCAAACCAATTACTACAAAGTTTAAATATAGATACAAAACATATATTACTTCCTAATCGTTAGGCATGGCATAATCACAGACGGGTTGATATGCCGTTAAAATCAGTCAACCAACCAACCATCAAGGAAGGATCAAAGTTTATGCCTCTGTGAAACTGAATTCAACTACATGCCTAAAATGGCATCTCGAATCGTAACAGTGTCAAATGTCCGGGACATGTCTATGTCCATCTTGAAGAAATCTTAGTGTTTGAACATAACTATGGATGGAATCATGTGCTGAGTCCACACAATGTCATATTTTAAAATCTTTATCAGATAAAAAAAATAAACTGAATATTAAATCCGAAGTGATCTAATTACTTTTATTTATTTATTTGTTTGTTTGTTTGCAAGGAAGCGATTAATGAGTAAGTATAAATAAATATAAGGGCCGGTTTAGCTCAGTCGGTAGAGCACTTGCTTAGGAATCGCAAGGTTCCTGGTTCGATACCAGTCCTCGCCAACTCAGCGTATGAGTAGCACAAAGATCAGTGCGGTGGTGTGAGGTGCTGATGGTGGGCGTGGCGCTCTACCTCAGACGCAAAATCAATATCCTTGGTCTAGCGCTAATGAGAAGGGGATACTCTCCTCTCTCTCTCTCTCTCTACTGCATACACTTTCTTTCTTACCTCTCCTTTCTTTCTATCTTTCCATTCGGTTCTTTTGAAATAAATGAAGCGTCTGATTAGCTTATATATCTACCTGTCTATCCCCCCCTCTCTCTCTCTCTCTCTCTCTCTCTCTCTCTCTCTACTGTACACACTTGTTTCTCCCTCCTTCTATATATAAACAAATGAAGCGTCTGATTAGCTTTGCTTCTGCTCACGCACCCCTTCACTCCCTGTCTATCTATATATCTATCTGCCGATTCCCCTCTCTCTTTTGCCCCCCCTCTCTCTCTCTCTCTCTCTCTCTCTCTCTCTATATATATATAATATATATAATATATATATCTTTACTGCATACACTTTATTTTTTCTCCCTTCTTTCTATATTTCCCATTCTGTTCTTTTGAAACCAAGGAAGCGTCTGATTAGCTTTGCTTCTGTTCACGCACTTTCCCCTCACTCTCTGTCTATCTATATATCCATTTGTCTATTCCCCTCTCTCTTTTGTCTTTCTTTCTTTCTTTCGTTTTTTCTTATTATCTTTTTTTTCTTTTTCTGGTCTGTAGCATGTTATTTTTCTTCCTGTTCTTTCCTAATAATCAAAACGAAATGATCCATTATTTATCTGAGGTGATGACAATATCTGACACTAAACTGTATCTGATGGTGAGGCTCCAGTTATAGAGAATTGGGCAGTGGAGTACCTCTTCATTGCCTTTGCCATTACTCCGAGGTCCACTCTGACCCAGTGTTAGAATTCATGAGAGGTCATGAATTGTGAACAGACCTATAGCTAAGAATTTAAATTAAAGGGTGTTAACTTTGGGATCAGGGAGTCTCCGCGGAAAATTACCGGTGACTGTTAATAACCCTTGACCCTTAGAGGTGCGATTTGGGCCCCATGACAGACACGTGATAGTTTTTAGTCAGTTAGTTAGATGCGAGCCAGCCTCAGAGAGTGTAGACGTAATTGTCGGCTCTGATGGGATTCATCTCATCCCCGCGGTGGAATCAAAATATGGGCTGGCAGAAAATAAAGCTTGATAAAGCAAACCCACATATTGTTGTGTTTATTAAATTAAGACTATGACCAGCTTAGCCCAGCACAAGAAAAATTAGCAAGAAAGGAGAAGCCAGCAGATAGACGTCAACTAGACTAGAAAATGGCGACCGAAACAAGTAACCTGTAAGCAGTAACCAGCAGAGTAATGAAGCAAGTAAGATCATCTCCTCTCTCATCTCTGTCTGTCTGTCTGTCTGTCTCTCTCTCTCTCTCTCCTCTCTGTCTCTCTCTCTCTCTGTCTGTCTGTCTGTCTGTCTGTCTCTCTCTCTCTCTCTCTCTCTCTCTCTCTATTGTATACCCGATGTTATACGACTATACAACATCAGAGCGTTTGTACATGCTAAAGTCATAGTTGTTTTATTCACAATGTGTATATTTACCAACCCATCCGCACGAGTAGGATGCGACACAAGGTCAATTTCTTAAGCGGAGTTTAACAGGTTTGAATTCAGAGTTTTCCTTTTCCTAGACTGGTCACCATACCACGGCTGAAGAGCCTAGTCCGTCCTAGTATTTGCTCATAGCTAGAGGGAGATTAGTTGGATTTATACCTTTACCAAATTTATTAGCGTTATGTAAACAGCCTTTCCAGGATTTGAACTCGTCTCGCCGTGCCCATTTCCTACGATAGTAACCATTACACAATGCACCTCCATAATATTCATAATATAAGTAATCTAAATGCTAATTTGTTTATGATTTGTTTATAAACACGCTTTGCCATGAACAAAAGAGATTTTGTTATTTTGACCTACGTCAATACCAGAACATGCAACTCCATCGACTGATGGGGACAACTCAAATGATTCATCGGAAGCTTCATCTTTTCATTATATTCGCTTGAAACAAAGCTTCCGCGAGCTCACCCTCTCACTATTTTTCCACTATTCCCTTTATCTCTTTCTTCGTTAATATATATATTTTCTGTGTATCATGTCCTTTTTCTTCATTTTCTTTCTTCATAATAAAAACGGAATGTAAAAAGTATAATAATCTTGATTTAACTCTCTCTCTCGCTCTTTTTTCTTTCTTTCATTCTTTTCATCTTTTTACTATGTTTGATTGAAACAGATTATCAGTATCACTTCCGCGCGCTCGCCCTCTCTTCTCTATCTTTACCCTATTATTTTTTTTCTTTCTTTCTTTCTTATTATATTTTTCTGTGTAGCATGTCCTTTTTCTTCATTTTCTTTCTTCATGATAAAAACGGAATGGTCCATTATTTATCTGAGGTGACGACACTCATATGAAACAAGAATTCACCCGAGGCTGTTACTAGATGATAACGGTCGTACAATTTAGGAACATGAGTATTCATTTTCAGAATTCTTGTATTATGTTATAAAGTACCCGGTATACATGCCGGGATTACAATACCTCTAGGATGTGTCCAATGGGAGAGAAAATCTGTTGTCAAGAAGGCTCGAAACTTTCGTCGACCCCATGAGACAACACTGGGGAGGCATTCTGAGGTGCACTTACCACGTATTTCTCAAACGATACACATTTTTACAGAGAAACATTTGAAGTTTATTCCTGCAGCTTACAGTCAGTCGGCACATAGTCGGGACTTATGCGTTTTATAAAACCTCAATCATTTCCTGCAATGTGTGTTATATATCATTTTAAGGCGCGTGGTTAGAGTCATAGGAAATGGACTCGTCAACCCGAGTTCCATTCCTGGACGAAGCTGTTCGCATTTCACATAGCACTAATATCCTTGGGAAAGGTAAGAATCCAATTCTCCCTCCAGCTATGGGTAAATAGCAGGGCGGAATGGACTCTTTAACCATGGCTAGGTAACCAGTCTAGGAGAAGGAAAACTCTGAATTCAAGACCTGTTAAACTCCGCTTAAGAAATTGAAAAAATATATATCATTTTAAAAAAGTAAATGTTTACATAGTAAATAGTGTTAAAAATTTGCATACCGGTTTTTACAAAAGTGTGTTTGATAAATTGATAATTACTTGATGATTTCTAATATCATTGATTGTTTTATTTTCAAACGTATTAGAAGCAATCGAATGTATAATTTTATATTGAAATCACTTAGAATAAAGTATAAATAAGTGTAATCTTTTTTTAGTTCTTATTTAATCTCATTAGTCTTTCTAATTCAAAATAATATTTAATTATATTAAAACTTAATTCCCAGAGGGCACATTATTTTACTAGTAAAACCAATGGAAAATAACACAAGTTTTTATAAAGAATTTTTATTTGATCGTTAATAGTAGCCTGGCAGAGCACACATTATAAATCTTCCAATGTTTCTGTATGTATAAGGTCGATCATTAAGTTTATTTTCCATGTCGGCTGGGGCTGTAGAATACACCGACTGCACCTCTGCAGAGGAGTAAAATCCTCCCAATGGAGCTACCTGTTGGCCATGGGTGGCGATTCGTGATGCTTAAGGATGAAACTCTATTTGCTGAGCAGTCCATGACATGCAACATTACAATTTGCTGTGAAATTTCGAACTGACCTGTTCGTCTTGTGGATTTCTATAACTTCCTCGTAACTACCACAAAGAATAGCAGCCCTGTCGGCTCGGGCTTTAGAATACACCGACTGCATCTCTTCAGAAGGGCAAGGCTCTTCCCCAATGGGGCCACCTGTTGGTCGTGGAAGGCGACCGTGATGCTTAAGGATGGAACCCAGGAGGATGAGCAGTCCATGACATGCAACACTCCACTTAGACCCTTACTTAGGCTTGACGGGCGGTCACGTCAAGCCCTAGCACCTATATGATTAGCCCAACCCTATTGCCTTTATGGCAAGTCCCAACCCTTTTTATCATATGGGTGCTAGAACTGGAACATCACCCTTTAATGCAGTTCAACGTCATATCCAGGACACTAAGACTTTTAGCCACCACCTTCTAACACATATATGATAAAAAGGGTTGGTGTCTGCCATAAGGGCAATTGACTTGTGACAATCCTATAGGTGTTATGGCTTGATGTAACCAGCCGATTACTCGAAGGGGATCTCTCCGACTACCAGTCTAGCCTAAATAAGTGCTAAAATGGAATTAGGGTCCCATAGTTAAATAGACGAAAATGAGTAAAAAAAAAAAACTGTTTTCACAAATTGAGTTCAAAAAAAGGATTTTTAATACCCATCACGAATAAATAGAACAAAACGTCTTCGGCATAAAATAACTCAACAACGGTTGACATGCCGTAAAATCCAAAAAAGAAAGAAAGTAAGAAAACTAAATATATTGTTATTGTATTAAACATTATCATTTCACGGATTTTTTGAAGAAAAAAACATAAGAAAAACTATAAAAAAAACAAACTAAAGCCCTTTTATATACAAAGAAAAAAAAGCCTGAAGCAATTATAAAATGATTAATTATAGAATAAAATAGACCACCAATTAATCATTAACCTAATTATGACCTGCCTTAATTACGTAGATGATTCAATTTTTTCGTGCCGTTTCTACCAAAACGGGAGTTTAGGCTGAAAAACTTTTGGGTGTGGCAAACGAACGATTTCATTTCTTTTCAAATAAGTTTTATGCGTTAATACCCTATGGAATCAGAGAGCTCAATTATGAACCCGTTTAATACATCTGGGACACAACAGTTAAAGTTTATATTAAAGATCTTCCCTATAGATAAATAGGAATATACGACTTAACACTTATAGACTTTTATAGTCGCAAGCGTGGCTCCCACATGTGTTTTAATTTACGCTCAAGAGTGTTAAACAAGTTTTTTTTTCTTAACTTCTCGATCATGTGCGATGTCGTGGTCGCGTTTTTCTTCTTCGCTTTTTCTTCTTCGCTTTTTCTTCGTCTCTTAAAAATGACGAAATCCAGCCGGGCAAAAAAAACAAATAAACTAAATACAAAGATATGAATTCCTTATTTCTTTATTAGGAGACATTTTGAAAGCAGATTTTAATGTCTCTCTGTGTCATTTTTAGTCTAAAATCTGGAGGCAATATGAAAATTATTTTCTCTAGAACTAAGTATCGCCCAGGAGTAATCAAAAACAAATAATTTTCGCACTAGATTTATATATCATCTACATCATGTCGCGCTATTAGCACAGATATCCATGACAATCTCTCTCTAACCGTCCCTACCACTCATTGTTCTCGGGTCGTCTGCGCAGCATCCAGTATCCGTACAGAGCTGGTCAATGTACGTCTTTGCTGGACGGCCCAAACTGGTGTGCCCAAGTGGTGGCTTCTACAGGAGAACATAACTTATGAGTTCGTCCTTGCTTCTCCAGCAGTGTCCTACAAGAAACAAGGACGTGTCTTATTCGTCTTCCTTGGATGTTTTGGATGATATAGGGTTGGTGACCGTACAGCTGTTTTCTCGTAGGGTGTTGTTTCCACATTTTGTTTAGGATCGTACGCGACATTCTTGTGCAGCTCGCATCAAGTTTCTTCTCTAAGTGCTTCGTTAGGGTCTAAGTGGTGCAGCCGTACAGCAGCACTGATACGACAACGGTTTGGAAGAATTGTCTCTTTAGCTTTTCTGTTAGTTCGGTTTCCCATATGACTGTTAATCCATTTATAACAGACCATGCCTTTCCTATGCGGGCATTAACATCGTTTTCTCTGGATGAGATATTACTGCCTATGTAATATATATATATATATATATATATATATATATATGTGTGTGTGTGTGTGTGTGTGTGTGTGTGTGTGTGTGGATAGATAGATATGGATATAGATGTATATCTATACATAATGGAGATTTGCTGTCTGTCTCTAACCGTAACAACATCACTACATCACAATAACCTCAGGAATTGTGTAACGATCAACAAGCATTTAAATTATAGTCAAAATCATTAATACATAGAATAAAGAACAATCCAACATTATGTATATTCAGAAATTAAGTATGCAACATTAAACGGTCCACATTGTTAAATCATGTTTTAATAAATACTTGCCAGGTATTATTGATTTATATATAGTTTGTTTTATTTCTCGGAATTTTTTAGATGAGGGTTGATAATTAGCATCATTTGTATTATTCGGACTAATGTCCCCATCTTCAATGTTATCTGCACAACGTTTCGATCGATGTGCCCTCCGGCCTTCTTCAGGTATTTCTTGACGGACTCGTGAACTTTCTCGGAATCGTGAACCTTCTTTTCGAACTCGGGAACCTTCTTGCCGAAATTGGGAGCCATCACGGAACATTGAACCTAACCCTTTATTCAGTCCACAGGGGTATCTTGTTCTCATTCCGCTAACCATAGTTGGGGTACAGGTGTTAATTGTCATTCTATGTTACTGCAGACCAGGATTGAACCTGCAGTCTAGAGACAACTGTCACTTAGAACTCTTAACCTAACTCCTTTATTCACTAGGCCATGTGTCCAATTAGACAACTTATAAACCTAATGTCCTGTTTTGCCTAGAATATCCACCTATATTTTATTTTATTTTAATATATATTTAAATTTATCTAAGGCATAGAGTTTTACAAGAAAATTATTTACAAACAAAAAATAGTTTTATAACTGTTTCTACATAAGATTTTAGATTTTATTGTACGGCGAAAGAAACCTTCTGTTTTAATTATCATCCGTCGTAAGAATTTGTTTTACGACGGAGGATAATCAAAACAGAACGGTTTTGACACCCCCTCCCGAAAAGAAAAACTTTAAATATTTGAATTAATTTGAATTCAACTGTTAGAAACTTGGTTTTATTAGAAACAAAAACATTCATTTGAGTTTTGACAGCAATTTTCTATGTCTATTATTAAAAAAAAAGGATTTCAAAGATTTCTCTACATTTTTTACAAAAGAGCATGGCAAAATTAAGTTTTACGCCACCCGGAGGGCGATTTTTTGCTAGTA